>OZ038516.1:69088284-69098284 GCA_964036315.1 Acanthosepion esculentum
TAGCCGCTTCGGCTGCTGAGTTTCCTTTCTTGAACTCATAAAGCATTATGTGCCTCAAATGATTCTTGGGTACTTCCATGTTAGCAGGGTTTTAATCAAACACAATTTAATTTTATTGTTCTCTGAAATAAAATTTGATCAGTTTAAAGGCATCTAAACATAAAAATAATGTTCAGCTCCATTAGACATTATAAAATACTCTTTAAATTTCGTTCATTTTAACAAAAAGTTAAAATTCGGGCAGAACTTATGGGATGACCTAATATATATGCCCTTCTGAGCTTGAAACAAGTCCAGTTTCTTCGTCTTTCTGAAGGACTCAAGAAAGCCTTCATCCATCTGAGGGATATTATGGTATGGTATACTTACATCCTGTATAACAAATACAAAAAGTTCATCTGAAAATGAAACGTTTTTCCCAAAATAGTTATAGGGGTTAAAATTGAAAACTACTTTCTCAGTATCTAAATTCTGGTTAGAATTACTTCCGTAACAGTAACCAGTAGGGTTAGATTCTACAAGAACTGCAGTAGTTTTGGAATTACATTGGCCGTGCAATCAATCTTCGGTTTGAACCATTCCATCAAGATAAATGGTACTTGGTCGCAATTCTCAGGTTTGAACCATTCGAAATGATACACGAATGACAAATGTAACCTCATCTACATGGCAACACGCCATAAAATTTCTTTAAACATAATAACTAAAAAACGAAGATTTTCGCACATATGTTTATATGGAATTTTGTCCTTGTTTTGGTTTGAGGAACACGCCCCCAATGTCAGTAAAAGTTCATTTCTTTTATACACACTATATATATATATATATATATATATAAATTATCTGCACTTTCGCTATAACATATCTTTAGACAAGAGTGTGGATAATTTTCGACTTTCCTTCGCATATATATACAAAATACATTACTTATCTTCTTTTTATCAATGTCGAACGCAGTATCGATAATCACTTCTGATTTGTTGTATCATTGCGTTTGAATCAACTGAATAATTATGGCAAGAAACGAAAACCCGATTTTAAGGCACGGGTTGAAAGCGGTTTTGTATATGTAAACAAGGATATCTTATCACGAACGAGATAAGGATATCGTTAATGAAGTGAGGAAAAATGGCTCTGCTGCGCGGCTAAACGTATAGATTTTTTTTTTACCATCAAGTACAGCCCGGCCTCTTTAATCCGATACTCAATGAACTGGCAACTCTCATGGTCCGGTAGTATTTTTTTTTAACCGGCAGCCATTAGTCCGCTGAGCGTCTTCGCGGGTCGCGTCACATTGTTTATAACTTTCCGCAGCAGCCTACAGCAGCAGAGTGTTTTGGTGATACGGTCTTGCTTCTTTCTCATATACAGCAGCATTAAGAATAGTAAGTTGTTTTTGTTTTGCTTTTAGTCTTTTGTTAGCCTTTGTGTTGTATGAAATAGTAAATACTTGAATGTAGAATTATATTTGCTCTTCTATGCATTGAGCACTCTTTTAAGAATAGTATTTTTTGGCTATTGGAATTTATTCCGTATACACCAATCCTATATATATATATATATATATATATATATATATATATATATATATATATATATATATATATATATATATACCACAGCAATAAACGTATGAAGCTTGATATTACTAGACATATTAAAAACGGGCGAAGCAACCGGTTTCGCTCCCGCTCATCAGGCTTACAACGGGAGATTTAATTTAAATTAAAAACACAGAAAATGTACAATGAAAAGAAAATGTGGAGGAGGAGGGAAAAAAAATTATGAGCAAAAGGAGCCAATCAGGAACCACACTTTGCCGTTGAATGGACTCGTCCCAAAACACCTACGGGTCCGCCATATGTGAGCACCTATTAAAGAGCAGATTTTGTGCAGCTAATTTTAGTGTTGACCGGTTCACCGTGTTGTCCCGGTCACACTCGTTATTTCACCTGAAGGTGCTGGAGGCACTTTACATCGGGTCACGCAAGCCCTCCTTGTGCAAACATCGTGAGTGTTTGTTGGGGCTCGCTGTCACTTGCCTCTAGCTCCTTTTGCTCATAAAAAAAACAACTTTTTTCCCCCTCCTCCTCCACATTTCCTTTTCATTGTACATTTTCTGTGTTTTTAATTTAAATTAAATCTCCAGTTGTAAGCCTGATGAGCGGGAGCGAAACCGGTTGCTTCGCCCGTTTTTAATATGTCTAGTAATATCAAGCTTCATACGTTTATTGGTGTGATAAAATTTTGTACCTACAAAAATATCTTTAAATATATATATATATATATATATATATATATATATATATATATATATATATATATATAGTGACAATATTAGTGGTAAATATACACATACATATGCAATTACCTATACACATACATATATGTATAAAAATAATTCCAAGAGGATATGATCCAGGTAGAACTCAATGTCCAGGACAGAGTAAGGATATAATAAAAAAACTTAAACACTAATATTCCATGGTCATAATTTATTCCATTGGAATCGTAAAAACGATCCAATTCATCAGACCTACAGATTCAAAAAGAAAACAGAAAAAACAACTCCGGGAAAATATTAGTAAGAGTATATGTGTGAGAGTGTGGGAGGACATGGGATCTCTATAGAGGGGTAACAGACGAGAGAGGCAGGGAGGTCCAAAGGTGGAGGGGCATTAACCTTTAACAGAGAGAAGATTTAAAGAAGGGTTTCAGTGAGAAAAATGTGCGTATTTCCAAACATATATATATATATATATATATATATATATATATATATATATATATATATATATATATTAAGTAATCTTAAGCAATATATTTTGGTGAAGAAAGTCGACCGTTAACTTTCTATTTAAAACTGTGTAAATGCCTCCATCAATAAATAAATTTACAATCGTGATATTTAATGTTAGATGACTTGTGAAAAGAAAAACACACACACCAAGAAAAGCTGAAATTACTGGCACGGGGCACTTGATAGTTATAGCATCGACGAATGTTGGCTTTAAGAAACCAACATCAAAGAAGGACTTGAATATCGAAGTCAGACAGCATGAGTTAATAGTTTTGGAAACAGACAGTAAATATTATGTAAATGGTTTTGTTATCAACAGCTATAAAGATAAGATGCAACCGCAAGTTCTATGCTAACAGTTTCTTCTCTCGCACTTCTTGCTTGTGGAACCCTGTTCCGGCTTCTAGATTTCCACACAACTTTGATCTTCAAAAATGTTAATGTTATGTCAATCGTTATCTTCTGTCTTCTTAATTCCTCTTCTTTTATTGTTCTCTCTCCTTAATAATGTTTTTCTTTTTCTCATATTCTTTCACAGTCAGTAACCCATTGCGTCTTAGTGGCTTTATTTCCTTGCTTGGAGAGAAACGATTAAAATTTAAATGCAATGTCAATCATTATCTACTGTCGTCTTAATTCCTCTTCTTTTATTCTTCTCTCTCCTTAATAATGTTTTTCTTTTTCTCATTCTTTCACACTCAGTAACCCCCCTTGCATCTTAGTGGCTTTATTGCTTTGCTTGGAGAGAAACGATTAGAATTTAAATGCAGTGTCAATCATTATCTTCTGTCTTCTTAATTCATCTTCTTTTATTGTTCTCTCTCCTTAATAATGTTTTTCTTTTTCTCATATTCTTTCACACTCAGTAACCCCTTGCGTCTTAGTGGTTTTATTGCCTTGCTTGGGGTGAAATGATTAAAAAAAAATAAAAATAAAAGAATAAGATCCATAGACAATGGAACGTCTCAGATAGAATATTATTTTTGCGGCTCAAAACAAATAAGAAGGAATCTGAATGCTTTCAAACTGAAGTTATTTGTTTGTTTAACGGCATATATGGGTCATTTAATGCCGAAATTTAATTTTCTTGAGAGCTTGAGTAATTTTTTCCCTTTTACAAAATTCTGTTGCTGGACATCTTTTTTTTCTTTTACACAAATCTGTTGCTGGTAATTTATTTTTTATTTTATTAAATCTATACTTTCAGTTTTTGACCCCAGTTTGGGGGTTTATTATTTGCCCATAGCTGGGACGATAATAGGTGCTACCACCCCATGTCAGGATGGCTCTGTGAACAGCAGCTCTTAAGTGGTAGTTCCACACTCTTCAAATCCTCACGATCATAAGCCTTGCTGTCGGACGTAGTTTATCGTCATACACAAGACAGGACTGAAGTTATAAACCTATTAAAAAATACATAGAAGAAAATTAATATTAACTGAAATGAATCTCGAGCAACCCTAGTATACACATTAAACAACGATATAAAAAAAAACAATCAATATAATTCTGTCAATCCCCGTAAAAACTTTGAAGAGATTAAAAGACCTACAGAACTCTTGTGAGTTAGCACATGACAAGGAGGTTTGGAAAGAACTGATAAGAGTTATTTACAAAGATACGGAATCACACTGATTTGCAATGTGCCTCAAAGTCAAGTCCAAACAACTCTCAGGATAAGTTTGATATTAAGCAATATGAACCTTACTCAGCTGATCCGTGTTTAATTATCTTTTCAAGTCTTTCTTGTTTTTATTCGAGATAAACAAAATAAGACGTATTCAGAGTCGATACAACTATGCTGGATATGGAAGCTGTTAAAACGAGCGTTTGGTTGCAAAGGAAAGGAACAAAAATAAAATTTTACCATCGGGACATTCAATATTACAAGACTTATAAAAAAAGAAAAACAGGAATTATTGGCTCGGGACTTTGATAATTGTAACATTGATATATGCTGTCCTCAAGAAACCAAAATAAAAAAAAATTATGTTAATATCGGAATTAATAGTTTAGAAACAGACAGTACAAATTATTAAAATAGTTTTATACCAAATAAAAGATTCATAGATATTGGAAAGTCTCAGACAGAATTTTAGTTTTACAGCTGAAAACAAATAAGAAAGAATATGAATGCGTTTAGGCCGAAGTTATGAATCTTAAAATACATTGAAGAAAATTAATAATTACAAAATTACTGAAGATGAGTAATCCCATTGATTTACACTTTACAACAGTTTGCTTTCAAGTCGAAACCATTCCCATTATGATGACATTACAAATCAACATTTTTTAATGTAGTTGAAAGTATATATATGTTAATAAGTTCATTTGATATATCTGTCTGACGAAGAGATTACATCTGGAAAACTGGAAGCTTGGAAAATTTATTGGAATTGCTTTACTATATTTTGCATAATAGGAACCCAACCGTCCCCCCCCCAAAAAAGACGATACCTAAGATTTAAAATGAATCTTAAAAAATGAATAATCTTTCTTGAAGCTTTTATTTTAGTTTAATTTCAAGCTAATAGATTAAATTTAATATTTCCAATAAGCAAAATAATTTTCTGTATTTCAAAAACATCCGTAGAAATTGCAAGAACAACCATAGTATACACATTAAACAACGACATTAAAAAAAAAACTATTAATAAGATTCCGTCAATCCTCGTAAAAACTTTGAAGAGATTACCTACAGAACTTTTGTGAATTAGCACAAGACAGGTAGGTTTGGAGAGAGCTGATAAGAGTTATTTACAAAGTTACTGAAGAAGCGAATTCACTCTGAGTCGAAATAGCTTTCATGATGATAACGATGACATTAAGTCATATCGATCTCACTCAGCTGATCCATGTCTAATTATCTTTTCAAGTCTGGTTTTTCTCTCTCAATACAACTACACTGGATATTGGAGATGTTTCCGCTTTTTAATCTATATAGATTTTTGTCTATTTTACGGACTGCTGTCCGCATTTTTACTGTCCCATTCACGACGTTTCGACTGTTGTACGCCTCGGCCTTTATCAGGTGATATTTGTTTCCGCTTTTTAATGTATATAGATTTTTGTTTATTTTACGGACTGTTGTCCTCATGTTTACTGTCCCATTCACGACGTTTCGACCGTTGTACGCCTCGGCCTACTTCAGGTGATATTTGTTTCCGCTTTTTAATGTATATAGATTTTTGTCTATTTTACGGACTGCTGTCCTCATTTTTACTGTCCCATTTACGACGTTTCGACCGTTGTACGCCTCGGCCTTCTTCAGGTGATATTTGTTTCCGCTTTTTAATGTATATAGATTTTTGTTTATTTTACGGACTGTTGTCCTCATTTTTACTGTCCCATTCACGTTGTTTCGACCGTTGTACGCCTCGGTCTTCTTCAGGTGATATATGTTGGAATTTCCAAACGATTCCTTTATTTAGTTCGCGGCGTTAGGTTGTTCTAATTCCGCGTACCATGACTTTTTGGATATCTCAGTTTTAGTTTATTCCTCTTGACTCAACTCTCCAAGATTTTGTTACTTTTTAGATCGATCAACCAACGCTTTTACCAACTTGATCCAAATATCTCAAAATGGCGGCCATATTTAACAAATTTTAAAATTGCCTTGGTTATAGATTCTGCATGAGTAATTTAGGATTTTTATCTCTACAATTCAATCTGTTGTTGAATATAAGAAAGGATTCTACCTGTTAAATCATTAAAAGTAGAAATAGCCAGAGAAAGCTAACGATACTCTGTACCGTCCAAAAAATGGCGGCCATATTGAAGACATTTCTTTTGAATGAGTAACCTATTTTTTATCTCTACAATTCAATCTGTTGTTGAATATAAGAAAGGATTCTGCTTTTTAAATCATTAAAAATAAAATAAAAAACATATCTGAAAAAGTTGAACACAACAGAAATAAAAGACAGTGTATTAGCAGCCTTATCTCACCTACTTAGTAATGAGACATTCCGCTGTTCTGACTGCTATTAACATAAGAATGGAATATCTCATTATCTAAAATAGGGAGATAATGAGATATTTCATTCTTATTTATAAATATATAAAGTCACATTGTCCTTCATTCTTCCAGAGATAGCTTTCCTCTTTCTTTCTTTTTTGCTTTCTCTTTTTTATATTTCATTTTCTTTACTTTTGCTTTTCATTCCTTTTTTTTTCAACTTTTTTTACAATTACCCTGCCATACTTCCTTTTTCTTCTTCCTTCTCTTCCTCATTATTTTGCCATTTTCTTTTGGCATTCTTCTTTTCATTCCTTCTTTTTCAGTTTCCTTTCTATTCTCCTGTTATAATTTCTCCTTCTTCTCCTCCTCCTCCTCCTCCTCCTTCTTCTTCTTCTTCTTCTTCTTCTTCTTCTTCTTCTTCTTCTTCTTCTTCTTATTCCTATTTTTCCTCCTCTTCCTCTTCTTTTTCTTCTTCTCCTCCCCTTCTTCTTCCTCCCCTTCTTCTTCTTCTTCTTCTTATTCCTATTTCCTCATCCTCCTCCTCCTTCTCTTCTTCTTCTTCTTCTTCTTATTCTTATTCCTATTTTTCCTCCTCTTCTTCTTCTTTTTCTTCTTCTCCTCCCCTTCTTCTTCCTCCCCTTCTTCTTCTTCTTCTTCTTCTTCTTCTTCTTCTTCTTCTTCTTCTTCTTCTTCTTCTTCTTCTTCTTCTTCTTATTCCTATTTCCTCCTCCTCCTCCTCCTTCTCTTCTTCTTCTTCTTCTTCTTCTTATTCCTATTTTTCCTCCTATTCCTATTTTTTCTTCCTCTTCTTATTCTTTTTCTTCTTCTTCTTCTTCTTATTTTTTCTTCCTCTTCTTCTTCTTCTTTTTCTTCTTCTCCTCCCCTTCTTCTTCTTCTTCTTCTCCCCCTTCTTCTTCTTCTTCTTCTTCTTCTTCTTCTTCTTCTTCTTCTTCTTCTTTCTCACCTTTTTGTCTTCTTATTTTCCTTTCTTTCATCTTTACCTATCTCTTTTTTTTCATGCTTTTCCTATTCCTTCTAACTGTTCTTTCTTGTCATTTCAGCTTCTTTCTTTCTTTCTTTCTTTTATCATTATTATTACTAATTTATAGACATCGTCAAAACTGTCAGCTATATTTAAATAATTTTGCAATTAACACTATTGTCGTATGTGAGAAAAATTTCTGCTTTTTAAGTAATTAAAAGTAAAAATATTCAGAGAAATCTGATACGGCCTGTACTATCGAAAATGGCGTCAATATTTTATATTTTTATGTGTTATATTCTCTGAAAAATAATGTGGGATTTTGATTTAGACAACTAAATATATTGTCGCATATAAGAAAAGATTCTGTTTTTAAAATTATTGAAATTAAAAATATACAAAGAAAAGTATCACAAAACAAAATAATCGAAAAGCATTTTTTTTATCAAACATAGAATTTCCCCTTGATGATATATTCTGTTATGCTGCTTCCTTATTGGCGTCGAGTAATGCCTCTTGTTGCAATAACAACATATACTTAATACCTCAAATAGAGACGATAAAGCTGCATAACCAATTAACAGATAATGTCATATCGTTTTATATTATAGAATATATTTCAACAAAAAGAAGTGTTCGACAAAATTAGGTAGAATGGTTTTGGGAAATTATTTTGAGATTTTCGTTTGCTCTAAGTGTTTCTTTTTTTTCTCTTTAAAATAGCCAGTTTTCTTACCTCCCCACCCCACAACCAACAAAATAATTTTAACGTTAACTGACACAGAGCAGCTGTTGTGGAATCTTATCATAAAAAAGAAAATAACTAAGTAAAAATTAGTACAAACAATACAAAGAAATGAACTTAAAAAATTAAAATATAAATTCAACTAGAAGTACCATTATGTTAGAATATTATACTAAGTAAATTTCGACCATCCCTGTGCACACACGGAGACACACAGACATGATGAATGTGACTTGTTAGATTAAGTTTTTGGAGTTTCACAAAAAAAAAATATATATATATATATATACGAGAGTCATTCAATAAATAAGGTGAATTTTTCGGTATAAGGACTTCTAATACAGATAGAAGCTTACTTTTTTTTTCTTTTTCAACGTAGTCTCCCAGCACTGTCACACACTTTTCCCATCTGTGCACAAGCTTCCGTATTCCCTCAGCGTAAAAATCTTTGGACTGATGTCTCAGCCAGTCGCTCACAACACTTTTGACTTCATCGTCACTTTTAAACTTCGTGCCTCTCGTGAATGCTTTCAAGGGACCAAACAGGTGAAAGTCTTAAGGGGCAAGGTCTGGGCTGTAAGGGGGATAAGGGAGCAGTTCCCAGCCCGGCTCGTTGATGGTCTGCACCGTTTGGGCTGCTGTGTGAGGCCTTGTGTTGTCATGATGCAAGATGACTCCTTCTGACTGATGACCCCTGCGTTTGTCCCAACAGATAAGCTCAAAGTCCTTGCAATGTCATCCACTGTCACCCTTTTGTCAGACTGAATGATGTCATTGACTGATTCGACCACCTCAGGAGACCTCACTTCTGTAGGCCTCCCAGGCTTGTCTTCATCCTCAACACTGCTCCGTCCTTCTTTAAACAATTTAGCCCACTTGTAGATATTTTTTGGGGCTGAAACATGTGGCACCATACACACTTGACATTCTCCTATGAATTTCAACTGGTTTACACCCTTCAGCAACCAAAAACTTGATAACTGACCGCTGTTCAATCCTGGAGCATGCTTTTTGGTCGGCCATCTTTGTTAATCGCCAAAATTCTCAAAGATTTTTTTAATCTACAAAAGAAATTAAATCCATGTGAAAAAGAAGTAAAACAAAAAAAATAAAAAAGAGTAAGTTTCTATCTGTATTAGAAATCCTTATACCGAACAATTCATCTTATTTATTGAATGACCCTCGTATATTCCATGTTCTTGCTGGAGACGGTGGTGTACCGCTGGGTAGGCACGATGGAGATCTTGGTGGTGAGCATATGTCTCTTGATGTGCCTGTAGAATCAAAAGGAAAGGATAGACAAATAGATTTGTAGATGAATTAGTTGCCATCCATCCACCATCCGGGTCCCCAATCCAAATTTGTGTTTAGTTTACTCTATTGCCAGTTCTTCACTTGAAAACCCCAAGTGAGATGCTATGTAAGCAGAATGAGTCAAAGGTTGGAAACACGGATCAGCCAACATGTACCAGCCAGTATTCTCAAGGGAAAAGTGGACAATTTCCATTGGTG
>OZ038516.1:69100784-69113284 GCA_964036315.1 Acanthosepion esculentum
TCTACAAACTGATTTCTTACAAAAGAATCTATCCTAAAAATCTTGTCGGCATTAAATAACCCATTCAGGTGTTGATATGCCGTAAAACAAAATAAGCCAAACCAAACCCAAACAAGCCAAGAAAGCCACTAAGATGTAAAGCGTGATTGAAAATGAAAGACAATAGAGTGAAGGAAACTGCGAAAAACATTTCTTCTTTTGTGTGTCAGAGACAGGATATAGACGACCATGGCTCTTCACAGCTTCCTGTCTCGTGTGACTCTTATCAGTCTTTTCCCTTTGGTATGGCACCCTCCCCGTTTCGCTATCGATTCACAGAAGCTCATCAGGTAAGTGGCTCGCTGCAGTCCTCTATCTTTCTTGCCTTTAGTGTGCCCTGTGAGGATTAAGTTCTCCGAGCCCTCCTTCCTCATTATGCGCCCAAGGGATTTTACTGATTTTGAGTATGTGTACTTCCTGTTGCCATTTTATTTAAGATTCTCATGTTGCTTACTCGCTCCATTCATGGAATTTTCAGAATTCTTCTGGAGAACCACATTTCTGCTGCCTCTAGTTTTCTCCTCGTCCCTGGGGAGATTGTCCAACATTCAATTCCATATAAGAGGGTGGATATCACATGGTAATCCATCACTCTTCTTTTTTTTTATTCTAATGAAATCTTTCTGTTTCTCAGTGTCTTGCTTAGCTTTTGGAAGGCATCTTTCGTTCGTCCAATCATATTCAATCCTGTGTTAAAACACTTCTCATATATCTAAACTTCTGCACCTGCCTGATTATATCTCCAGCCGTAACTCGCATCTGGGGCGTTTTCTCTTGCTAATGACCATACTGTAGTTGATTTAAAGTAGTAATTGTTTGATGATCAAAACGCTGTAAAATCCACGTCAATTCACTGCCTGTTCCCAAACCGTCAGATTAAAAAAACTGCGCCCTGAAAAAAGAACGTGCATTAAATAACCCATTCAGGTGTTGATATGCCGTAAAACAAAATAAGCCAATTATATGAGCTGGGTCCTCGCGCATGCAAAACCGCCAACACAGGCGCCATGACGGAATTACAAATGGCGACCATAATCGCACCTTTGGTCTCACTTCACTACACATACATTCTGTCCTTTTGCAGTTAATGATTAGTCCTTTCTTCTTGCTTTTTCTTATCACCCTATCTAGGATGTCCTGTAGTTTTGTCTCTTACGCCTATCGATAATAAATCCTGGTAGGGTTTCCAGTTCCCTTGGGATGGCGTCGTTGTAAAATTTGAACAAATCTAGGGAGAAGACGCATCCTTGTCTCACGCCCTTTTCTATTTTTGTATAGATAATTTTTATCCGTATGCAGGCTGTTTGCTACCAGTATAGGTTCTGCATTATTTTAACAACTTTTCCAAATAGATCGAGTCTTCCAAACAGTTCAAATAGGTCCTTGCGCCGTACCTTGTCGAATGCCTTCGCGTAATTTATAAAACAGGAGTCCACATCCTTCTGCATTTGTATTTCTCTCTCTCTCTCTCTCTCTCTCTCTCTCTCTCTCTCTCTCTCTCTCTCTCATATCCATCTGATCATAAATGTCACATTTCTTGATCAAATGCCCTTGACAAAGCCGCACTGTTCCTGTCATATTTCCAGTCTAATTCTGCTTCGTGCTCAATTCATCAAGATTCGCATCATTAATTGGGTTATGTGGCTCATTAAACTGATTGTCTTATGGAGTTCGCACTCGTTTACACCTAGTCTCTTAAGTAATGTAACGAAGATAGGTTTAGTGAAGTCCTCCGGTATGTGGCCACTGTTGTATATTTCGTTTATTAATTCTGTGATCTTGTCGATGCCGAAATCGTCTAAGGCTGAGAGCATTTCTGTTACGATCCCATCAGGCCCTGCTGCTTTGTTCCTGTTCATCTTCTCCAATGCTGATCTTACTTACTCTTTTATTATTTCTAGTTCTGTATTTTCCAACACAGGTTTCTCTTTAGCATCGTGAAAATGTTCTTTGACGTATTCTCTCCATCGTTGGAGTATTTTTTCTTTCTCTATTATCAGGGATCCTTCTTTGATTTTATAGAGCCTGTTCGTCTTGTTAATTCTTTTATTCTGTTGTGCGTGCTAGCTGTATGAGTGTTGCTGATTCTCTATATTTTTGCACCCTTTTCAATGTTCAGTATTCTTTTCCATTCCTTGGCATTGTTTGTTGTCACTTTTCCATCATCTATAGAATTTCTTCTGTCATAAATTCATTCCTTTCTCATCTAGTTTTCTTTGGGGTGATCTCCTTCGCCAACGTCACTACTGCTTCTCTCAGCATGTTCTATTTTGATTTTATATTCTCGTTCAAGTTGTATTCTTTTATAACTCTGTTTTTCTATGTCTCTTTGCAACTTGGGTCAGTCAGGAGTCTGCCATATTGTAGTTTAGGCGTTACTTTGGTTTGCTTAGTTTTACTCTGATGGCGGACACTACTGGAAGATGGCCGCTCCCGCAATTGGCACTTGTGTATGTTTTATAATGTAGAACTGTGTTTTAGAAACTTTTGTTTATAGTTACATAATCAGTTCGGTTCTTTGTGTCCCCTCTCGGGCTTCTCTATGTCGACAAGCGGAGATGTTATAAGTATAGAATTGAAGTAGACTTTAGAAGGAAACGGAAACCCAATCCTAAAAGATAAACCTCTACTCCTGTTCAAAAGACTGGAGAGAAGTTGAACCGGACTATTTACTCCTCTTGAGTTATTTAATGTTAGAACTTATATGAGGCACCTAGTGAGGATCGAATTCGCTATTAATATTCAACCAGACTAGCCTCGTTAATAATTTCCCCACGCTATGGTGACTAAAATAATAAAGTATCGTTGAAATATGAGGTCAGGTAATAAATACTGACCAACTAAAACTCAACGTATGCGCATGTGCAGACGCGTATAAATAGCTGTGAGTTAACAGTCGATACTTTTTTTTACTCGACTTTTTGAGGAGAAATATTAATACTTCTAGCATTATTCAGATCTTTCGTAGATCTACAAGTATGTAATAATTGACTAATTAATACCCATAAGAGTTCTGCCTGCTCGAATTGCGTTCCACCCACGTTTTACCATTTCGCGATTTGTACTGGTTGTGTTGAAATCTCAAATTTCGGAGCTATGATATCACTGTTCGTTGGTTGGTTGTTTTGGCGTTATGTAATACCGAAATCTAAATATTTTGTACGCAATTTCATTTTATTTTATTAATAATAACAGTTTAGTGATATACGTCTTACTAATTAACCCATAGCTGGAAGAGACCAGGTGGATTCAAACATTTCCCAAGAGTATTTGTGCTTAAGTGAATATATCGAACCAAACAGGAATTGGAACGCGACTCTTCGATTAACAATTCCGAGCCATTATCCATTACACAACCCCACAATCATGCTTACAACTCCTTATATTCCAAAATGGTCACCCATCGAGGCACTGACTAGGCTCGGCATTGCTTAACGTGGGCCTGGGAACAACAGTAATTAAGTGACGGCTCCATACTCGTCAATCAGAGGCCTTGCTGCCGAATGTTGTTTCTCATCATACCCAGGACGTTACATTCTTGTTGGATGAAAGAGATAAAGACCGGTTAGTATGTTAGAAAAAATGTTCATAGGTCACACACTTAGGTTTGGTAGGAGATGAAAACAGTTGGCAATCTTAAGTAATTTACTTTTGGATTGGTTGGTTGCCTTTTGATAGAAGGAACCTGTAAAAGTTCTTTTTGATGACATGGTAGCAAGAATTGTTGTCAGCCTGTAGTTAATCCATAACGTCTTCTTTGCTTCTCTCTCATGATGCACTGTAATTAGTTTTGCAGAAAAATAACCCGCTGTGTCCATTGTATCAAATGCAAAGAGATTTCTTGTGCATTCTGCAAATGGATTCGACCATTTCCTCTTTAACCATCATGGTAGCTTCTTGCTTTCGTTTAGTGGCATATCAACTTCTATAGGTTATTTATTACCAAAATCTAAATATCTTTCGAGATAATGGTTTAGTGATACAAGTCTTACTAATTAACCCATAGCTGGGGAGGAAGATGCGTATTCATATCTTGCTTTCTAAATATCTTGTATGCAATTTTTTTTTAGATAATAGTGATAAAAGTCTTACTAATTAACCCATAGCTGGGGGAGACCAAGTGGATTCAAACCTTTCCCAAGGGTATTTGCGCCTAAGTGAATATAACGAACCAAACAAGAATTGGAACTCGATTTATCGATTAACAATTTCGAGGCATTATCCATTACCCCCTCCCCCCCCCCACAGATCCAAGTTTACAGTAGCTGGTTTCCCAAGCGGTCACAATCAGTTTTCTTTTGTTTATATATATATATATATATATATATATATATATATATATATATATATATATATATTATAATATTTTTTTAAAATATGATTCCTTCGCTACATAAGAGTTATCATGTTTCAAAAGCGAGAGCCGACGCTTTTGAAACATGAGAATTCTTATGTAGCGAAGGAATCATATTTTTTAAAAATATCATAATATAAGCTCTACTTCTGTATGGAGCACTGTCTTTTTAAAAATAAAAGCAAAAATACTAAGCAACTCCGGATTATTTACCTAACGTGTTCTTTCCTATTTTTCTGCATACCTACCTATATATATATATATATATATATATATATATATATATATATATATATATATATATATATATATATATTACAAACTTTGGCACCGGGACAAAAGTCTATATAAAGATATATATGCAGATTTTTCGTTTTTGAGTTACTAAGTTTAAAGAAAGTTTACGGTAGATGGCGCTGTTTTGCCATTTAGACTAGGATACATTTGTCCTTCGTGTACACTTGTGGTTAGATGTCTTCAACGTTTAGCGTATGTAACGTGAGTTAACTGAGAAAAGATCAGTTTAACAATGGTAGGATTTTCATATTGTGAGCAAGCAGATATGATTTTTACATACGGCCGCGCGAATGGTAATGGACGCGAGGCTGCACGGCTGTATCAGATTGCGTTTCCAGACTGAACCTTTGCTGCAGTCTCAAATATTTTCATCTGTAAATAAATTGTCCAGTATTCATTATTATACTGGAATGATTGATATTGCCCAGCAGTTCATTAGTTTTGTATTTCAAAAGCTAAGAAAAGTATTAAGAAACAAGAAAGTTTCGTTAGAAACAAAGAAAACAACTGAACTGCGATGCAATATCAATCCTTCCTATATAGCAGTGAATACTCGACAATTTCTTCACAGATGAAAATATTTGAGACGGTTGGAGGAGTCGGCTGCATCGGTCGGGAATTTATGCTATTTAAATTGTTCGGACTGTTGTCTTTATTTTTATTACCATATTCACGACGTTTCAACCGTTGCACGCTCCGGACTTCTTCAGGATCTGTCTATATTTCAGAGATGGGAGATTGTTACTATTTACACTACAAATTAGAACTTATGGTTGTCAGAAAAAAGAAACATGCCCTTGATGCGAACTATATATTGCAGATGTCAAAATCGAACAAGTATCAGCTTAAATACCTGAGAAGCATTTCGATAGAGGGGATGGAAAATATGACACTGAAATACCAACGCACATCGAAATAACAAAAAAAAAAGTATTTCAAAAGCTAAGAAAAGTATTAAGAAACTTTCGTAAGAAACAAAGAAAAAACTTATGAACTGCGATGCAATATCATTCCTTCCTATATAGCAGTGAATACTCGACAATTTCTTCACAGATGAAAATATTTGAGGTAACCGAGATCTGCTTCTACAGAAGGATGCTGTGATCACCACGGAGGAACACCATGTGAACAACAAGGTAGCTTTAAAGAAAGTAAAAACAAAAAGGCCACATTTTCTTAATCATTTCACCCCAAGCAAGTTGATAATACCATTAAGACACAAGGGTTACAGGGAGTGAAAGACAATGAGAAGGCTTTAGTGGGGAGAATTGAGGGAAAGACTAAATGAATAAGATTCAGGTAGAGAGAAGATGGCGTTTGACGTTGCATTTAAATTTTCGAAGGTTCTAGTTATCAGGGAAACAAGAAATAGGAAGGGAGTTCCTCAGGGGAGAAGTGCAAGAAAAGAAGCCGTTAGAATAGAAGTGGCATCTAGCTACTTCAGCAATAAAGTGGTGAGACTTAATTGCCAATCTAGTAGCGTGATTGAATTCATGTAGTCCAGTGGGGGAAGGGGGCTCATCAGAACAGTTTCCATGAAAATATATGTAGAAAAGACAGAGGGAAGCCACATCACGTCGGTGAGAAAACGACTGAAGTCGAGATTCCTGGTTAGGATTGATTACATTACAGACACTGCTTTGAATTTTGTCAAAGATTCTCGAAATATACAGCAGACGGCACCAGATCAGATATGGCAGCAGTATTAAATGCACGGACGAATATACTTAGAAACACAGTTGAAATTTCTAAGACACCTTATGAGGTAGACGGCTTGGAAAATTTAGCACTCACAGGACATATTGTAGGTAAGACGGACAAGCGGAAATGGTGAATAGCATAACTAAAAAGCTTGTACAAATGAATTGCAGAAGAGGAGCCGAGAGGAGCAGTAGGGAGACATATGTGACTTAGTCCGACACGGGATAGGAAGTTATGGGGAGTCAAGGTCGCCGACAACCTGAAGGGACACACAGACGAAGAATGGAGATAGATCCCCATTGGGATGTACCAATGACATTCGTGACAAGCTTACTCTCCAACCGAGGAATCATGACAATGATGCCTTTTAGAGAACGGCGCGTGTGTACGTATAAGTAACGGGTTACAAACACCTAGATCCACCCTCTCAACATCTCTTCTTGAAAGGGTGCGCTTCAGGACAGATGGTGGAGGATTTAGTTTCACTAAGAGATCAGACCAAGCTTCGACACAAGGAATGCTCTTCGCGCGTTTCACGGCACGCGTTTAGCGGGACTTATTCTGCGACGCTGACAAATGGACATCTTGGCAGGGGAAGTTTGAATTCAGAGTTACTCTTCTCTTAGACGACTTGTCCTACCAGGGCTAGAGATCTCGCCCCTACCCTGCTATTTTCCCCATAGCTGAAAGGAGAAATCTGAAGTGAAAGCAACCGTCTCGGTTGAAGCTGAGCCTGCTGATTCTGTTTCCCGCGCCGATAACCGTGACGCAACCAGCACAACCAAATTTAGTAACTCCATGAACAAGAGCAATGAATATGCACGACACATTTCTGAGAAATAGTCATTCATCACATCTCGAAAGCTATAATTGTTTTATTGAGTTTTGTTATCACCGAGTGCTCCAAATCTGTGATCTTATGCCAGACTAAGTTAAGACCAGTAAATATAGATAAGTTTGTCTGGTGGTTGAAAGAGTTTCGTATTTCTCACATGTGCGAGAAATCAACGTTCTAGCTTGGGTAAAATCCAGGTCTTTGAATTTCTACTTGTTACTTTCGCACTAATGCCTTCGGAAAAGTCATAAACATCTCATCTCCCTTTTCCAGTTATGAATTGTGTATCAGAGTAGCCTGGGATTTCAAGCCTTTAGTGGCAGCCAGCCCAGAAATATAATACTATTGATGAGGCATAAAATACGTTGACTACCTCCACTTATGCACTATTTACTGGTGGTCGTAGACGGGCAGTCTTACGTAATTGTGATGAAAAGTAACTGAAATTAAAATGAAAGAAATAGTCAGAAATTAATAATGCTTGACAATGCTTCATCTCATCAAAATTCCTGAGAATATTACTACTACTAATACTACTAGTGGAAATAAAGCAATTGAAATGAAGATTAAAGAAATCCTAGTCCAAAATGAAGAATGCTTGACAATGCTTCATCTAATCCAAATTCCAGTGGAAATAAAGCAAATGAAATGAAAATCCTAGTGAAAAATGAATAATACTTGACAATGCTTTATCTAATCAAAATTCCAGATAATATTACTATTACTATTAGTGGAAATAAAGCAATTGAAGATGAAAGAAGTACTATTTGGCATATGGCTAGATTATGTTTGTTGATTTTACGAGATGTCAAACTATGTTTAATTTTGTATGGGGCACCCAGTGAGGATCACACTCACTAGTAATAGTCAACCAAACAAGCCTCGTTCACAATTACCCAACGCCGAATCTGGTTGCTTGATATTAAAACGTGTCAACACTTGTTGGATATTTAATGTTGAAGTCTGTATAGGGCACCCGGCGAGGATCGAACTCACTGTCCATTAGTAATGGTTAAACAGCTTAACGTTGGCGACTTTTACATTACTCCGAGACGCATGAAATTGTCTTTGGATAGTCCTGCTACAGTTTTTTTTCTTCGTGTTAAAAGCACTGGTAAATCAGCCCTAATACTTACATCAACGGTTGCGTTAGAAACATTGACTCTTTGATAGCATCTGATATGTTACCCACTGTATTAGTCCGCCTTTCTCTTCCCTTCTTACTGTTTAGTTAAGTTTCCCACGTGAAGAGGAGAAGTGAGAATGGAATGCTAAATTCTCACAGTTTTTCTTTGATGTCTGGTTAACTTTATCCGGGGGCTAAGCAGTCGACTTCCTCGTGTGTGTGTGCGTTTTTTTTTCCGATAGCGAAACAGCTAGAGGGTAACCGCCTACAAGACTGTCTCCATTTGCGTAAACAGTAAACTAGCTAATAATCAGCACTAACTTTAGCTGGGTAGCGAGACAGCGTTTTTCAGAGTACAAGTCACAAGACCGACAATTATCGACCTGGTTGCTGTGGGACAATAAAGAAATTTAAAAAAATAATAATTAAAAAAAATCATATGTATGTGGTTTTCCAAAAAGTATCCAGCCATTTTGGATATTTTTAGAATCAGTTGCAAGGCCTTGATTTAACCTGGCTGCTAATCAGATGAAACCATACTGCGATTGCTTAAACATATGCTCTCCTATTGGGTTACACAATCGGCTGTTAGACGCTTGTGCAATATGTTACCGTTGCATCCACAGAGAATATGTATACGGTTTTGCTTGAAAAACTCGTTTTTGGAAACTATTCAAATAAAGAAGGCTTTTAAAGAATGTTTACTGAGCGAATCGTAGATAAAACTTTGGTACTTGGCTGGAAATCTGTTGAAAGCGAATCACATTCTGGAAGACCTTCAATAAAGATAATATTTGTAAATATCGAATACATTATAGGCTGTAATGAAAGGAAATTATCAAGTGGGAATCAATATTTGATTAGCAAGTATATTGATATGACAGCATAAGGTGGGTGATCAATTTTCAATCATTTTAAAATATCAAACTGATACCCCATTTTCTAACAGCAGTAATATATTTATTTAATAGTATATTTATGTATTTTCGTCTGGATGTTCGAGAAATCTTATTGACGAAAAATTTACGCTCTCCGACTGGATTCGAAACTGTTTCTCTCTGGACAGAAGGATCTTCCGTTAAACCCGGTACACTCAAACAAACTAAGTTACAGAGAACCTGTTTGTCAGGCAAGGCTGAATTGTGTCTTTAAGCGAAACTTTTTAGATCCACCAGTTCAGACCTACACAGCTATGACCTACCTCAATATGTTCACAGCGTTGAATCACAGTCATTACCCCAGGTAAGAAAGAACGTTCCATATCTGTCTATATCTCTGAGATGAGGTATTATGATTACTTGCATTATTAACAATATTCGGACTGTTATCCTCATCTTCATTGCCATATTCACAACGTTTCGGCCGTTGTACGCTCCGGCCTTTATGTCTATGTCTCTCTATATATATCTCTATATCTCTGAAATGAGGTATTATGATTTTTGCATTATTTACATTATTCGGATTGTTATTCTCATATTCATTGCCATATTCACAACGTTTCGGCCATTGTATGCTCCGGCCTTTATGTCTATGTCTCTCTATATATCTCTCTATATCTCTGAGATGAGGTATTATGATTTTTGCATTATTTACATAATTCGGATTGTTATTCTCATCTTCATTGCCATATTCATAAAGTGTCGGCCGTTGTACGCTCCGGCCTTCTTCAAGTGATTGGAATATCGAACTGAACGCTTGATTTCGTCCACCGGGGTAGATTGTTCTAGTTCCACGTGCGTTGCCTCTTCCGGATGTCTCAGTTATTTTCCGTTAACTCAATTCTCTAAGTTTTTGTTCACCACTGCTGTAGCCTGGTATTGAACTCACAACTCTTTGTGTCTAGTCACTGATTCTTACAAGTAAGAACGTTCCACTCCAGATATTTTCTTCCCAAGAACAACCACTTTTCGTAAGAGACTCCCGAGTGTATGCTTCCCCGATTATTACAATGTTAACCTTTTTAAGCGTAATGTCAGTCCTTAATTATCCTACATCTAATTTTCACTTCTTAATTCCTCCTCCTACGGTCACACCCCACAATGTATTCACTTACCCTAATAATCATAGCCTAAGAGTCAGAAAATAAAAGTATTTCTGACAAAATATTTACTTTTCAATATAATCTTATTCTTTGCCAATGCACTTAATTTGGTGTTGAATATAAATCAGATAGATCGAATACTCTAGAATAAAACATTTTGAGATACAATTTCAGCTAAAAATTTCCTGTACACATCATTCAGAGAGACGAGCATCCTGACATTGTTGCGTTGTCTGATTCAAAGAAGTGTGTCCTCCTCGTAGAATTAATGGTTCCATGGGGAGGAGAACAGGTAGGGGACGCACGAGCCAAAGAAAAACCACTACGAATCTCTGCGATTCGACTGCGTAGAAAAGGAACATGTCATGTATTACCTATTGAGCGTTTTTTGTTTTCGGCCATTTTCTGATATGAAAAAAGACTCTTCAACAAAGGGAGATAACTGGTCGACATTGTACAAAAATGTTTTCGTTCTTCGTGCATCTGATGTCGTTTTGCGGCGTCATCGTGACGTCATCCTAATTCTGTGTTCCAAACTTGACATTGTTCCCCATGGAACGTCTTCTTGCAAATAAAAATGTATCTTTTTCTATAACTGCGTTTCTCTCTCTCTCACTCTCTCTCTCTCTCTCTCTCTATATATATATATATATATATGTGTGTGTGTGTGTGTGTGTGTGTGTGTGTGTGTGTGTGTGTGTGTGTGTGTGTGTGTGTGTGTGTGTTTAATCGGTAACGGCCGGAGAACCTAAGATCCGTTTTCACGAGGAAGGTGAAAGCCTTGTGCCGAAGAGCCAAATAACTCCCAATATGATACAGCTGAGTTGACCCCGTGATTGGAGGGGGGTGTTATTTGACCTCTACAATTTCCGGTGCACATCATTCAGGGAGACGGGCGTCCTGATATTGTAGCGTTGTTTAATTCAAAGAAATGTGTCCTACTAGTAGAATTGAAGGTTACATGGGAGGAGGCACATCAGCGAAAGAAAAATCGCTGCGATCCGACTGCGTAGAAAAGGGGTGGATGTGTCATGTGCTACTTATTGAGGTCAGGTGACGTGGATTCCTTGGACGGTCAATCGTTTCCTTCATTTGGAAACGTGGCCATAAACTTAATCCATTTCATAATATGTTGTCATTGTTTATGTTAAGACATGTTTCGTGAACAGAAATGATCGATCGAGAAAAATCGTCTAAGGTTTATGTTTGTAAACAGTAATTCGAACTTTGCTAACCAGACGCTTCTCTGTCCCTGAATGGTTAACAGCACGTCAGGTCAAATGACGGTACCCATTAGAGTTACAGGTTCGAACATTCAGGCCGGTAAATGTAATTTATACTGTTTAATTAAAAAAAAAACGGAGCATTACTTAAGTAAATTATATCTATAAAATAACGTATAAACAGAATACATACATATACATATATATATATTCAGCGTCTTATATGCACGTGTTTATCGTTGCTTGGAAATCATCCATGTAAACAAAAACAGACTATCATCAATTTCTTGTTCGTGTATTGCTTAATATATTGTGTAATTGTCATCTTTGATAATGGCTTATGTAAGCCGAAAGCTTAGATTGGATTAAAAATATGTATCAATATTGTGATTTTCTTTCATTGTTTAATGATAATGTTATTAAGCTTATCAGACGATATGAAAAGAACTTACCTATATTATTTAATGAAACATATATATAAATATATATATATATATATATATATAAAGAGAGAGGGAGGGAGGGAGGCACGGTGCAGTAATGGATAACGGCTCGGATTGAGTAATCGGAGAGCCGTGTTCGAATTCCAGTCGATTCCATTACATTCATTTACGTGCTAATAACCCTTGGAAAGGTATTAATCCTCCTCTTCTCCCCTGCCCAAGTAAATAGCATAACAGACTGGGTTCTATAGCCTTGGATGGCAACTGGTCCAGAAGAAGGACAAATCTGAATTCAAAACCAGCGGAGGGTCGTTTGGTCTCCTTGTTGCACGTAGTGCACCAGGTCTCTGTAGTCGGTTCTTCGAAAAGTGTGGTTAGTTCTGCACAAAATCTTCACCACTATAATCAAATCATATGTGTTGGTGTCTGGGGGTCGGTTCC
>OZ038516.1:69118284-69128284 GCA_964036315.1 Acanthosepion esculentum
GCAATTTTAAATTTTTCCCCTGTAAACAGAGGTTGCCAATGATTTTTTAAAAATGTTCTTGTTTTCACCACTCTTCACTGTATCCATGGCTTCAGTTATTATAGATATAGCAGTCATTTTGAAGTACCACATTTTTTTCAATTTCAAGTTACCTATAGACTTCTCTTAATTTGTGAGGAAATTCTTCAGCTTCGCTGCCATATAAGAGGACTGATATTACATAACAATTCAGCGATCTTTTCTTTGTTTTTGACGAAAGTTTTCTCCCGCCTAGCGTTTGGAAGACATCTTTCCCTAATCCAATGCGTGGATATCGGTGTCGCATTTTCCACCCCCTATTAAAACACATACCAGATATTTACACTTCTGCACATGCCTTATCTTGACATCCCCAATTCGTAACTCGCATCTTGGGCTTTTACTCTTGCTGACTTAAATATGATTTTACAGAAGGATGCTGAGGATAACAAGGACCAAACATGGGAACAACGATGAAGTTTTACAAAAAAATGGAAACAAAAAGAATATTTATACTTAACACCAGGAAGAGAGAGGATTCTATGGCACATATTGAAAAAGACGGCTTGGAAAATTTGATACTCATGCCCCCGTTCCGCTATCCATTCACCGAACCTGTGAGGGTTAAGTTCTCCAAACCCATCTCCTTCATTATGTGTCCAAAAAAACTTCTTCTGCTGCTTTCAGTTTTTTTTCTTCATCTGTGAAGAGTATCTGTCTATATCTATGAGATGAGGTATTATGATTATTTACATTATTTGGACTCTTATCCTAATCTTCATTGCCATATTGACAACATTTCGGCCGTTGTATGCTCCGGCCTTTATGTCTATGTCTCTCTATATATCTGTCTATATCTCTGAAATGAGGTATTATGATTACTTGCATTATTTACATTATTAAGACTGTTATCCTCATCTTTATTGCCATATTCGCAACGTGTATTCTCGAGGACACATAGCCCAGTGAATAAAGGCGTTGGTTAGATCCAATGACTCGACCCAAAGATGTTTGAGTTCAATACCAGGCTACAGCTGTGGTGAACTAAAAAACTTGGAGCGGAAATTATTGAGGCATTTAGAAGAGGCACGTAGAACTAGAACAGTCTACCACAGCGAGCGAAATAATGGGTTCAGTTCGACATTCCAACCACTTGAAGAAGGCCGGGACGTACAACGGCCGAAACTTTGTGAATATGCCAATCAAGATGAGGACAACAGTCCGAATAAGGTAAATAATGCAAATAATCATAATACCTCATCTCAGAGATCCAGTCGCCTGAAGAAGGCCGGGGCATACAACGGACGAAACGTTGTGAATATGGAAATGAAGATGAGGATAACAGTCCGAATAGTGTAAATAATGTAAATAATCTGTGAGGAGATTGTCCAGTATTCATTGCCATATAAGAGTATTGATACCACATAGCAGTTTAGCCATCTTTTTTTTTTTGTAACGTTTCTTAGTACTTTTATTAGCTTTAGGAAGGCATCTTTCGCTGATCCAATGTACGTTTGGATTTCGGTGCCACATTTTCTATCCCTTATTAAACCTTAATCCCTTCTGTGCTTGTTTGATGTTCACACCTCCAAATCGTAGTTCGCATCTTGGGCTTTTTTTCCCTTGCCGACAACCACACTTTTTGTCTTCTTTCAGTTGATAGCTAGTTCTTTCTTCTCGATTTCCTTTACTACCGTGTCCCAGAGAGGTCCTGTAGTTATCCTTCTGTATCTACCATCAACAGTGTCATCTTTTAAGACAGGCCCGCTGTAAAGTTGAATAAATGGTTCAATATCAGTCGTTTTAAAGGTTTCTAGGGGATCACCGTTCCTACCCAGTTATGTCTTACATTCACTTGAATGATTTACGAATCTATGACTGTGACGAGACATTTACTATTTTATGCTTCGTCATCAGTTACTTCATTATTCATCTACATTTCTTAGATATTTAATTTAGTTTATTGTATTCTGGCACAAATGGTCGCTTAGATTGGAGAGAAAGGTTCTATTCTATTGTGTGGGGAAAACCTTCCGACCTTAAAAGTCAGTATCTGATATTTAAAAAATATATTCATTAGGCTCTAAACCAGACCACTGACGCTGCTGAAAAATACACGGCGACCTCGACCAGAAATGTTTCCCATTTGTTGATTTGCAGTCCCATAGTTTTTAGAGAAAGGAAGGAAGACGCAAAAATAAGTGGATCACTGCAGGGAAAAAGAAAATGGCGTCTGTTGCTAGGAAACTGTTGCAGCCGGTATGTTTGACCAGACGACAGCGTGATGTTCACATTTGATTATTGATTTGCTATGTTCGGTTTTGAACCAGACAGAGATGCAGGATGTGAGGCACCCAGTGAGAACCAAACTCATTATATACATTACACTACAGTATATGAGACAATTTTATTAACCGATTCGCCATAATATGATTTTCCTTCGCCTTTCTTTTTCCTTTTAAATGGTGGACACGGCTAAAGACGATGACGAATGAAAATGGTGAAATTTAGATCAAATAAAAAAATGATTGAAATAAAAAAAATTAAAAAGCGAGAAAGTAAAAAAGAAACACACAGACAATAAAAAATAACATCCAAACAAAAGTAAGAGAAAAAGAAAAATAGTCTATGTAATAAGTCGTAACGAATAGACAGACGGACAGGGCTAAGTCCAATTTACTGTGATGTCAACCGGACGAATGGACACGTCGCAAATTGTCACGCCTTGTAGTTACTATATATGCTAATCACCTGCCTTTTACAAGGTCCAGGCTTTGACTAACCATTTGGTGAAAGAACCTGTTCGGCTGCTGCTAAATGTTGTCGAACTGGTATGAGGTAACAAAAATTAACTATGGATGTCATGTGACATAAAACACACACGCAAAAAAAAACAACAAAAAAAAACAGGGCCAACGTCTATTGTTTTTTATTCAATGTGCCTGAGTCTTATTAACTTTATTTTTATTTATTTCAATTATTGTTTACTTAATTTTAGATTAAATTTTTGTTTTATTTAGGATTTAATACTCCTTTTGTTTATTATTATTTACGTTTTTATTTCATTTTAAATCGAGATTTTCAATTTAATTTTGTTCTCTCATCTGCATTTATTCTTTTTTGCTCCCTTATCCTCCTAATTGTGTTATTCCTTCTTTCTTTCTTACATTTTGCCTTTTCTTCCTTGTTTCTTCCTTTCTTTCTTTCTTTCGTTACTCAATCATTTCTTTCTTTCTTTCTTTCTTTCTTTCTTAACTTGTCTCTTTCTATACTCGTCCCTTGCTAATCATTCACTTTCTTTCTTTCTTTCTTTCTTTCTTTACTCGTTCATTTTTCTGTCTTTCATTGCCCGTTCATTTTCTTTTTCTTTCTTTCGTTACTTGTTCATTTTCTCTTTCTTTCTTCGCTTTCCCCTTTCTTTCGTTACTCGTTCATTTTCTCTTTCTTTCTTTCCTTTCTCCTTTCTTTCGTTACTCGTTCATTTTCTCTTTCTTTCTTTCCTTTCTCCTTTCTTTCGTTACTCGTTCATTTTCTCTTTCTTTCTTTCCTTTCTCCTTTCTTTCGTTACTCGTTCATTTTCTCTTTCTTTCTTTCCTTTCTCCTTTCTTTCGTTACTCGTTGTTTTTCTCTTTCTTTCTTTCCTTTCTCCTTTCTTTCGTTACTCGTTCAGTTTCTCTTTCTTTCTTTCCTTTCTCCTTTCTTTCGTTACTCGTTCATTTTCTCTTTCTTTATTTCCTTTCTCCTTTCTTTCGTTACTCGTTCATTTTCTCTTTCTTTCTTTCTCGTTCATTTTCTCTTTCTTTCTTTCCTTTCTCCTTTCTTTCGTTACTCGTTCATTTTCTCTTTCTTTCTTTCCTTTCTCCTTTCTTTCGTTACTCGTTCATTTTCTCTTTCTTTCTTTCCTTTCTCCTTTCTTTCGTTACTCGTTCAGTTTTTCTTTCTTTCTATCCTTTCTCCTTTCTTTCGTTACTCGTTCATTTTCTCTTTCTTTCTTTCCTTTCTCCTTTCTTTCGTTACTCGTTCATTTTCTCTTTCTTTCTTTCCTTTCTCCTTTCTTTCTTTACTCGTTCATTTTCTCTTTCTTTCTTTCCTTTCTCCTTTCTTTCGTTACTCGTTCATTTTCTCTTTCTTTCTTTCCTTTCTCCTTTCTTTCGTTACTCGTTCATTTTCTCTTTCTTTCTTTCCTTTCTCCTTTCTTTCTTTACTCGTTCATTTTCTCTTTCTTTCTTTCCTTTCTCCTTTCTTTCGTTACTCGTTCATTTTCTCTTTCTTTCTTTCCTTTCTCCTTTCTTTCTTTACTCGTTCATTTTCTCTTTCTTTCTTTCCTTTCTCCTTTCTTTCGTTACTCGTTCATTTTCTCTTTCTTTCTTTCCTTTCTCCTTTCTTTCGTTACTCGTTCATTTTCTCTTTATTTCTTTCCTTTCTCCTTTCTTTCGTTACTCGTTCATTTTCTCTTTCTTTCTTTCCTTTCTCCTTTCTTTCGTTACTCGTTCATTTTCTCTTTCTTTCTTTCCTTTCTCCTTTCTTTCGTTACTCGTTCATTTTCTCTTTCTTTCTTTCCTTTCTGCTTTCTTTCGTTACTCGTTCATTTTCTCTTTCTTTCTTTCCTTTCTCCTTTCTTTCGTTACTCGTTCAGTTTCTCTTTCTTTCTATCCTTTCTCCTTTCTTTCGTTACTCGTTCAGTTTCTCTTTCTTTCCTTTCTGCTTTCTTTCGTTACTCGTTTTGTTTCTCTTTCTTTCTTCCCTTTCTCCTTTCTTTCGGTACTCGTTCAGTTTCTCTTTCTTTCTTTCCTTTCTGCTTTCTTTCGTTACTCGTTTTGTTTCTCTTTCTTTCTTCCCTTTCCCCTTTCTTTCGTTACTCGTTCATTTTCTCTTTCTTTCTTTCCTTTCTCCTTTCTTTCGTTACTCGTTCATTTTCTCTTTCTTTCTTTCCTTTCTCCTTTCTTTCGTTACTCGTTCATTTTCTCTTTCTTTTTTCCTTTCTCCTTTCTTTCGTTACTCGTTCATTTTCTCTTTCTTTCTTCCCTTTCCCCTTTCTATCGTTACTCGTTCATTTTCTCTTTCTTTTCTTTCCTTTCTCCTTTCTTTCTTTACTCGTTCATTTTCTCTTTCTTTCTTTCCTTTCTCCTTTCTTTCGTTACTCGTTCATTTTCTCTTTCTTTCTTTCCTTTCTCCTTTCTTTCGTTACTCGTTCATTTTCTCTTTCTTTCTTTCCTTTCTCCTTTCTTTCGTTACTCGTTCATTTTCACTTTCTTTCCTTTCCTTTCTCCTTTCTTTCTTTACTCGTTCATTTTCTCTTTCTTTCTTTCCTTTCTCCTTTCTTTCGTTACTCGTTCATTTTCTCTTTCTTTCTTTCCTTTCTCCTTTCTTTCGTTACTCGTTCAGTTTCTCTTTCTTTCTATCCTTTCTCCTTTCTTTCGTTACTCGTTCAGTTTCTCTTTCTTTCTTTCCTTTCTGCTTTCTTTCGTTACTCGTTTTGTTTCTCTTTCTTTCTTCCCTTTCCCCTTTCTTTCGTTACTCGTTCATTTTCTCTTTCTTTCTTTCCTTTCTCCTTTCTTTCGTTACTCGTTCATTTTCTCTTTATTTCTTTCCTTTCTCCTTTCTTTCGTTACTCGTTCATTTTCTCTTTCTTTCTTTCCTTTCTCCTTTCTTTCGTTACTCGTTCAGTTTCTCTTTCTTTCTTCCCTTTCCCCTTTCTTTCGTTACTCGTTCATTTTCTCTTTCTTTCTTTCCTTTCTCCTTTCTTTCGTTACTCGTTCAGTTTCTCTTTCTTTCTTTCCTTTCTCCTTTCTTTCGTTACTCGTTCATTTTCTCTTTCTTTCTTTCCTTTCTCCTTTCTTTCGTTACTCGTTCATTTTCTCTTTCTTTCTTTCCTTTCTCCTTTCTTTCGTTACTCGTTCATTTTCACTTTCTTTCCTTTCCTTTCTCCTTTCTTTCTTTACTCGTTCATTTTCTCTTTCTTTCTTTCCTTTCTCCTTTCTTTCGTTACTCGTTCATTTTCTCTTTCTTTCTTTCCTTTCTCCTTTCTTTCGTTACTCGTTCATTTTCTCTTTCTTTCTTTCCTTTCTCCTTTCTTTCGTTACTCGTTCATTTTCTCTTTATTTCTTTCCTTTCTCCTTTCTTTCGTTACTCGTTCATTTTCTCTTTCTTTCTTCCCTTTCTCCTTTCTTTCGTTACTCGTTCAGTTTCTCTTTCTTTCTTCCCTTTCCCCTTTCTTTCGTTACTCGTTCATTTTCTCTTTCTTTCTTTCCTTTCTCCTTTCTTTCGTTACTCGTTCAGTTTCTCTTTCTTTCTTTCCTTTCTCCTTTCTTTCGTTACTCGTTCATTTTCTCTTTCTTTCTTTCCTTTCTCCTTTCTTTCGTTACTCGTTCATTTTCTCTTTCTTTCTTTCCTTTCTCCTTTCTTTCGTTACTCGTTCATTTTCTCTTTCTTTCTTTCCTTTCTCCTTTCTTTCGTTACTCGTTCATTTTCACTTTCTTTCTTTCCTTTCTCCTTTCTTTCGTTACTCGTTCATTTTCTCTTTCTTTCTTTCCTTTCTCCTTTCTTTAGTTACTCGTTCATTTTCTCTTTCTTTCTTTCCTTTCTCCTTTCTTTCGTTACTCGTTCATTTTCTCTTTCTTTCTTTCCTTTCTGCTTTCTTTCGTTACTCGTTCATTTTCTCTTTCTTTCTTTCCTTTCTCCTTTCTTTCGTTACTCGTTCAGTTTCTCTTTCTTTCTATCCTTTCTCCTTTCTTTCGTTACTCGTTCAGTTTCTCTTTCTTTCTTTCCTTTCTGCTTTCTTTCGTTACTCGTTTTGTTTCTCTTTCTTTCTTCCCTTTCCCCTTTCTTTCGTTACTCGTTCATTTTCTCTTTCTTTCTTTCCTTTCTCCTTTCTTTCGTTACTCGTTCATTTTCTCTTTCTTTCTTTCCTTTCTCCTTTCTTTTGTTACTCGTTCATTTTCTCTTTCTTTCTTTCCTTTCTCCTTTCTTTCGTTACTCGTTCAGTTTTTCTTTCTTTCTTTCCTTTCTCCTTTCTTTCGTTACTCGTTCAGTTTCTCTTTCTTTCTTCCCTTTCCCCTTTCTTTCGTTACTCGTTCATTTTCTCTTTCTTTCTTCCCTTTCCCCTTTCTTTCGTTACTCGTTCATTTTCTCTTTCTTTCCTTTCCCCTTTCTTTCGTTACTCGTTCAGTTTCTCTTTCTTTCTTCCCTTTCCCCTTTCTTTCGTTACTCGTTCATTTTCTCTTTCTTTCTTTCCTTTCTCCTTTCTTTCGTTACTCGTTCATTTTCTCTTTCTTTCTTTCCTTTCTCCTTTCTTTCGTTACTCGTTCATTTTCTCTTTCTTTCTTTCCTTTCTCCTTTCTTTCGTTACTCGTTCATTTTCTCTTTCTTTCTTTCCTTTCTCCTTTCTTTCGTTACTCGTTCAGTTTCTCTTTCTTTCTTTCCTTTCTCCTTTCTTTCGTTACTCGTTCATTTTCTCTTTCTTTCTTTCCTTTCTCCTTTCTTTCGTTACTCGTTCAGTTTCTCTTTCTTTCTTTCCTTTCTCCTTTCTTTCGTTACTCGTTCATTTTCTCTTTCTTTCCTTTCTCCTTTCTTTCGTTACTCGTTCAGTTTCTCTTTCTTTCTTCCCTTTCCCCTTTCTTTCGTTACTCGTTCATTTTCTCTTTCTTTCCTTTCTCCTTTCTTTCGTTACTCGTTCAGTTTCTCTTTCTTTCTTCCCTTTCCCCTTTCTTTCGTTACTCGTTCATTTTCTCTTTCTTTCTTTCCTTTCTCCTTTCTTTCGTTACTCGTTCATTTTCTCTTTCTTTCTTTCCTTTCTCCTTTCTTTCGTTACTTGTTCATTTTCACTTTCTTTCTTTCCTTTCTCCTTTCTTTCGTTACTCGTTCATTTTCTCTTTCTTTCTTTCCTTTCTCCTTTCTTTCGTTACTCGTTCATTTTCTCTTTCTTTCTTTCCTTTCTCCTTTCTATCGTTGCTCGTTCAGTTTCTATTTCTTTCTTTCCTTTCTCCTTTCTATCGTTACTCGTTCATTTTCTCTTTCTTTCTTTCCTTTCTCCTGTCTATCGTTACTCGTTCATTTTCTCTTTCTTTCTTTCCTTTCTCCTTTCTTTCGTTACTCGTTCATTTTCTCTTTCTTTCTTTCTTTCCTTTCTCCTCTCTTTCGTTACTCGTTCATTTTCTCTTTCTTTCTTTCTTTCTTTCTTTCTTTCTTTCGTTACTCGTTCATTCTTTCGTTCTTGTTCATTTTCTCTTTCTTATTTTCTTCCGTTACTTGTTCATTCATTTTCTTTCTTTTGTTATACGCTCATTTTTTCCCTCTTTCTTTCATATTCGTCTCAAACAGTCACGTTCTCTTTCTCTTCATCTATTCTTTAATTCTTCTCCCGTTTCATTTGAGAAGAAAAATCGGGAATGAAACGAATGGAACAAAGGAGACACTTTCGTTACTCGTTCATTTTCTCTTTCTTTCTTTCCTTTCTCCTTTCTATCGTTACTCGTTCATTTTCTCTTTCTTTCTTTCCTTTCTCCTGTCTATCGTTACTCGTTCATTTTCTCTTTCTTTTTTTCCTTTCTCCTTTCTTTCGTTACTCGTTCATTTTCTCTTTTTTTCTTTCCTTTCTCCTTTCTTTCGTTACTCGTTCAGTTTCTCTTTCTTTCTTCCCTTTCTCCTTTCTATTGTTACTCGTTCATTTTCTCTTTCTTTCTTTCCTTTCTCCTGTGTATCGTTACTCGTTCATTTTCTCTTTCTTTCTTTCCATTCTCCTTTCTTTCCATTCTCCTTTCTTTCGTTACTCGTTCATTTTCTCTTTCTTTCTTTCCTTTCTCCTGTCTATCGTTACTCGTTCATTTTCTCTTTCTTTCTTTCCTTTCTCCTTTCTTTCGTTACTCGTTCATTTTCTCTTTCTTTCTTTCCTTTCTCCTGTCTATCGTTACTCGTTCATTTTCTCTTTCTTTCTTTTTTTCTCCTTTCTTTCGTTACTCGTTCATTTTCTCTTTCTTTCTTTCCTTTCTCCTTTCTATCGTTACTCGTTCATTTTCTCTTTCTTTCTTTCCATTCTCCTTTCTTTCGTTACTCGTTCATTTTCTCTTTCTTTCTTTCCTTTCTCCTGTCTATCGTTACTCGTTTATTTTCTCTTTCTTTCTTTCCTTTCTCCTTTCTTTCGTTACTCGTTCATTTTCTCTTTCTTTCTTTCCTTTCTCCTGTCTATCGTTACTCGTTCATTTTCTTTTTCTTTCTTTCCTTTCTCCTTTCTTTCGTTACTCGTTCATTTTCTCTTTCTTTCTTTCCTTTCTCCTGTCTATCGTTACTCGTTCATTTTCTCTTTCTTTCTTTCCTTTCTCCTTTCTTTCGTTACTCGTTCATTTTCTCTTTTTTTCTTTCCTTTCTGCTTTCTTTCGTTACTCGTTCAGTTTCTCTTTCTTTCTTTCCTTTCTCCTTTCTATCGTTACTCGTTCATTTTCTCTTTCTTTCTTTCCTTTCTCCTTTCTATCGTTACTCGTTCATTTTCTCTTTCTTTCTTTCCTTTCTCCTTTCTATCGTTACTCGTTCATTTTCTCTTTCTTTCTTTCCTTTCTCCTGTCTATCGTTGCTCGTTCAGTTTCTATTTCTTTCTTTCCTTTCTCCTTTCTATCGTTACTCGTTCATTTTCTCTTTCTTTCTTTCCTTTCTCCTGTCTATCGTTACTCGTTCATTTTCTCTTTCTTTCTTTCCTTTCTCCTTTCTTTCGTTACTCGTTCATTTTCTCTTTCTTTCTTTCTTTCCTTTCTCCTCTCTTTCGTTACTCGTTCATTTTCTCTTTCTTTCTTTCTTTCTTTCTTTCTTTCGTTACTCGTTCATTCTTTCTTTCTTGTTCATTTTCTCTTTCTTATTTTCTTCCGTTACTTGTTCATTCATTTTCTTTCTTTTGTTATACGCTCATTTTTTCCCTCTTTCTTTCATATTCGTCTCAAACAGTCACGTTCTCTTTCTCTTCATCTATTCTTTAATTCTTCTCCCGTTTCATTTG
>OZ038516.1:69133284-69150784 GCA_964036315.1 Acanthosepion esculentum
GAAACAATTATTAATTACGTTTAGTTGAAAATATCACAGAAAAGCATTTTAACACGTAGATGTGAAATTGTTGACAACAATCTCGACAGACTTTTCTTTGGAATTCTTTTCTTTGAGAATATTTTTTTTCTTCAAAAATCTATTTCTGGGAATATTCTTTTTCTTCAAAAATCTATTTCTGAGAATATTTTTTTTCTTCAAAAATCTATTTCTGGGAATATTTTTTCCTTCAAAAATCTATTTCGGGTAATATTTTTTTCTTCAAAAATCTATTTCTGAGAATATTTTTCCTTCAAAAAAATCTATAGCTGGTAAATTTTTTTTTTTCAAAAAATGTATTGCTGGTATTTTTTTAAAGTATTGCTGATAATAATTTTTCCTTCAAAAAGTATTGCTGGTAATAATTTTTTTTACAAAGTATTTCTGGAATTAAAACCTATTTTTACACAAGTTTGGGTGTTAACTAGTTGCCCATAACTGGGACCCTAACAAGTACTACCACCTCGGATCAGGGTGGATATGGGAACACCAGCAATTAAGAGGTGGTTCCACGCTCCTCAAAACCTCCCGATCAGAGGCCTTGCTGCTGGACGTAGTTTATCGTCTTACCCAGGACGCGGATGTAGTTTATTGTCATACCCAGGACGGTATGATTAGTAAATAGAGTTTTTACTTAATAACAATACCACCATACCGTTACAAATTAATACAGAATTTTAAAAGATGTACACATTTTCAAATTATTCTAATTACATTTTTAAAAACATTAAAATAATTGCTGTAAAAATTCATTATTCACCAAATTTTTTTATCAATACAATAGTATCCATAATTATCTTATTCATAAAAGCAATTAAAAATTTTAATTAAATAATTTTGTTCTATTCATTTTTATTTTGCGATTCAGAATAGATTTTTGCTAATTTAGGACTTGTTTTACAAAAAAAAATTGATGATTTAAATTCTCCAAGGGCGTGTGCTTATAACTAATATGAACATTAAGCCATACAAAAATGAATTTCTCGAAATTTCATAAAATTAAATAAGTGTGTGGGTGGGTGGGGGAGGATAACAGGTGTAAAATGATTTTACCAAAATTTCATTAAAAAAAAAAAAAACTTTCTAAAATAATATTATTCAAGTCCTGAAGGTTTCATTAAAATCCGACAAATATTTGATTTTTGCAAGAATTTCCAAATCAATGTGTTTTCACCGCAAAAAGACGCTAAAATTTCCTATACCAATATATGGTCAACTTTTGAAGTAAGAAAGAAAATCTTTTACCAAAAATCCGAACGTTCTAAAAAGGATTAAAAATATAATTTAATACTCAAAAATCAGATGTTCTTCCTTTAGATAATATATGGAAATAATCATTCTGTTGAAGGTCAACAAGACCCGAAATACGTGTAGCAAAATATATAGAATAAAGTATTTTAAAAAAATACACATTATAATAAAACACGATTGCGGCCTTTTCTCTCTTTAATATATATATATATATATATATATATATATATATATATATATATATATATATATATATATATATATATATAGGCTAAGAAGAATTTGGTAATCCGTATAGGTAGTCACAAAAAGGATAAAAACCTGAGAGCTCAATAAAAATCCAGAGCTAATAATTTAAAGGAAAAACAGACCACTTTAAGGCTTCATGTAATAATTTATTTCGCCAAACGCTTTATTAAAGGACACTGGCTCATCAGACTCCACTTCCAAACGGTGAAAACTTAATACTACCCGTCAAAAGTGTATAGGTTCATTTCAATTTTCATTTAACATTTTTCGTTTCACCGTTTGGAAGTGGAGTCTGATGAGCCAGTGTCCTTTAATAAAGGGCTTGGCGAAATAAATTATTACACGGAGCCTTAAAGTGGTCTGTTTTTCCTTTAAAATATATATATATATATATATATATATATATATATATATATATATATATATATATAATAAGAAAGAACAGTAAGATTTATAATCCGGTGTTCTTAGCAATTATTTTTATTAAAAAAAAACAGTGTTCGATACAAACAGTAGAGCAAAATATTATAATTATTTTCTTTTTTAAAAATATGATTCCATCGCGACACAGAAATTTCTATGCTTCAAAACTGAAACTAAATTTATAAATTTAATTATAAAAATTTAGTAAATCTCTTAGAAAGTTATTCCTAACATCGCTTGACAATGGAACGTAACTGGATTTTTAGTTTAATTCTTATAATTAGATTAATTTCTTTTTTCAATTTTAAAATATAAAAAATGCTTTATTTTTATTATTTAATTTGTCCTTTTAATTTGTGATTGCTATTCAAAACGGAAAATAGGTTCTATTGTATTATTTAATTTGTTTTTGTTATAAATAAAACTACACATACCAAAAAAAAATTACATTTCTTTACGGTAGTGCGGAGTAATTTTCTACAAGGAAAGTCTCTAAAAGAAGTAAATAGGCCGGAGGTACCCTGCACTGAATGAGTATTCATGATGGCAGTAATGGGGGACGAATGACCAACAAGAAGTCCGATTTTTTCTGGTCGATAAATCCAAAACGGTATGGTTTCTTCATAATTTAACTGTTAATTCGAGTTCAGTATGTACATTTGCACGGAATTATAACGATTTTGGAAAATTTTACATGCGCACAAAGGAGAGTGGCATGACGACTACGTTTAAGCATGAAACCCACTGTAGCCACTGGTTTTTAACCTCAGTGTCCACTTCACTAACATATACAGGGGTTGTACAAAATAATTGAAACACTTGTAAAATTCAAAGAAAATTTATTTAATATGTAGTTGGTCCTCCTTTAGCCTCACATACAGCTTTAATACATCTAGGAATGGAATCATACAGCTTCCTGGCTTCATCCAGAGGAATTTTCAGCCATTCTTCCATTAATACCTTTAAGACACGACGGTGGAGGATAGCGGCTCCTAACTTGTCGCTCCAAAATATACCACAGATGTTCAATAATATTGATATCTGGAGATTGGGGAGGCCACTCCATGTGTTCTAGCTCACTTTCATGCTCTTCATACCAATTCTTAACCACTCGAGCGGTATGTATTGGAGCATTATCGTCTTGGAAGAAGCAGTCACCATCAGGGAATAAAGTCTGGGATATAGAATGAATATGATTTCCCAAAATGTTCAGGTAAACTTTGCTGTTGATTCTACCATGCAGGGCAACTATTGGACCGAGGCATTTCCATGATATGGCGGCCCAAACTATCACTGATCTACCTCCATGCTTCACTGTTGGAAGAAGGCAGTCAGGCTTGTAAGCTTCTTTAGGCTGCCTCCACACACAAACTCGCCCAGGAGTTGGGAAAAGAGAAAAACTGAACTCGTCTGAGAATATGACTTGCTTCCATTGGTCTGCAGACCAGGCATTGTGATCTCTGCACCACTTCAACCTCTTCTGAATGTTGCGAGTGGAGAGAAGAGGTTTCCTTACGGTGGCTCTTCCATGATATACAGCCTTATGGAGCTCACGATGAATAGTTTTAGTAGAAACCGGACTATTCAGATGATTATTCAACTCAGTAGTCACTTTGGCCGCAGTAGTCCGATGATTTTTTGCCACATTGCGTTTCAATGCACGTCGGTCCCTGTCAGTACGTTTGCAAGTCCGGCCCGAATTGCTACGGTTGCTAAAGGTTTTGCCCTGTTTCTCGAATTGCGTCATAGTTCTTGATATGGTAGCTCTTGAAAAACCAAACAGTTCAGCAACCTTAGTGATCGAGGCTCCTGCCATGCGAGCTCCAACAATTTGACTTTTTCGAACTCGGAGAGGTCACGCAATTAGCTTAAATTTTACTAAATTCTATAAATAAATAAGACAAAGAGAGTAAATTAGATAAATAAACGTATTTATAATAGATATAACCTGCAATTACAAAGTTTTAGTTAAAGTTCTTAACATAATAGGTCTTTGAAATATAGGAGTGGAATTTGCACCTGTTCCAATTATTTTATCCAACCCCTGTATATAAAATAGATCCTGAAGTGCCAGGAACAACCTATCTAAGTTTCACCTAAACGGATTTTCAGGATAAGCCAGATTACACTGAAGATCCGTTTAGGCGAAAAATAGGTAGGTTGTTCCTGGCTCTTTAGGATTTATTTGATTTATCCCAGCTCTACTTAATGAATTAAGCATTCTAAGTTTTAGCTTTATTACTTGCTTGGATTTTTTCTTTGGACTAAAAACTTAAGGCAATGAACGATTTGTTCCGCCCTGTTCGGATCTTTCGAGTTCTTCCTTTTTTTTCCCAATTGTTTCCTCGGTTACCAATTTGATTTGATAGACTTACAAGTTGTGCTATCCGAGGTTTTTTCCAACCGAGTATTACTATTAGTATATATATATATATGTATATATATATATATATTCCAGTCGAATCCATTACATTCATTTACGTGCTAATAACCTTGGGAAAGGTATTAATCCTCTTCTTCTCCCCCCGGCTATGGGTAAATAGCAGGACTGACTGGGTTCTATAACCTTGGATGGCAACTAGTCTAGGAGAAGAACAACTCTGAATTCAAAACCTGCGGAGGGTCGTATGAGGATCTTGTGGCACGTAGTGCACCAGGTTTCTGTATTCGGCCCTTCAAAAAGTATGGTTGGTTCTGCACAAAGCCTTCACCACTATTATCAAATCATATGTGCTGGGGGTCTGGGGGTCGGATCCCAGGAACTGAGCTGCTTGGCCCTAATACGTCGAATACGACGAAAGAGTCCACCATATATATATATATATATATATATATATATATATATATATATATATATATATATATATGTGTGTGTGTGTGTGTGTGTGTGTGTGTGTGTGTGTGTGTGTGTGTGTGTGTGTGTAATAGTGAGCACTCTATTCACATATATATGTATATATTATTGAGCACTCTATTCATAACACGCGAGATAGAAATATATATATATGTACGTTGGTATATGTATATTTTTTATCATACCCGTATCTATATATCTCTCACTCTCCCCCTTTTCTTTATATATATATATATATTACAATAATGTTCACCCTGTACAAGGCCGAAGAGCCACTCGAAGTAATTGGTTACAGAGTAAGTGTCATAATTTATAAGGCTATGTGGGACGATAACGGTTACCCCTAGACTTGAACAGGTTAAGATTGTAGACGTCGGGGAAGTATTCTCATGGGAGTCAGTTCCACAGAACAGATGTTCATGAGAAGTCGTGACATGTCGTGTCGTGTAATTAATGGCGTGTATAATTCGTCTGAACATTTTCCATGAAAATAGCGATAGAATAGCGAAAGGTTTTCAAAGTTTCGTCTGTGTAAAGGAGGAAATAATCCATCACCCACAAGGACGCGTGGGCGCTTTTGAACTGGAAAGTGAAAACTGGGAAGCTCACATCTGGCAGCAATACTCCATTTTCATCCTGATCTGGCTCTTCTAAAGATAGTGGGTGACAGGTAATTACTTAAGCGATATAAGAAATCCACCTTTTTCCATCTTCTTTAACGATAGAATCATATGTATGCGTTCCACTTGAGGTCTTGGTTGACCTTAAGTTGCAATAGGCCAATCTGACAGGACACTGGTTCTTATAAATAAGGACCGAAGTTTGATTTCAAACATGAAGCAGATTGTGGCCACTAGATGTTGACTTCAGTGTACACTTTTATTTTTATATTTACATTCAAGCAATCTCTAATATTTAGCATTTTACTCATCAGTATAGCGTACCTTAAAACAGTATATTTACAGGGGTGCAACTGGTAAAGCAAAAACTATGTATAGCTATCCAGAAAGAGATGGAATGTACTTGTGAAATAAAAGTGATTTTCACAGTTATAGCGCATTTCTTGCTTCATTAAATTGTAATAAACGGAAAAATATTCGTGAATATGAAAGGATTATGCTAAAAATAAGCATACATAATTTTTCTAATTCATTTAATGAAACATGCCTAAAAGAGAATTTGCTGCCTAAATACATAAATTTTAATATATATATATATATATATATATATATATATATATATATATATATATATATACCACTAGAGAAGTTTGTTGAAAGTTCTAAGCTCGACCTATTTTCCAAATTAAGTATATATATATATATATATATATATATATATATATATGTATATGTATATATATATATATATATATATATATATATATATATATATATATATACACAGAGGCAGACAGACAGACAAAGAGTGAGAAAGAGAACCAAAACGTTATACTCGTGATTAATTGTTTGCGCCTCAGAGAATAGATTCCAGTAGAAAAACGCCCACATATTTTTTCATATCATTCAAGTTTCTTTTACGTCTTTGAAGTCATTGATTCAGTGTTTCCGCTAATATATGTATATATATATATATATATATATATATATATATAATATGTGAGTACATTCCGCCCACATAACCCGTTATCAAAATGATAATGTTACGACGATATGTAAAATTTCATGCTCAAATTCATCCAATATATATATATATATATATATATATATATATATATATATATATATATATATATATATATATATATATATAGTTAAATTCCCAGACAAGACAGATTGGTATAAAATGACAATTGGAAAAATCTTAGATTGAAAAAAAAGATTTTTCCAATTCTCATTTTATACCATATATATATATTATTCAGGTTGTCTGAGATTTTCCTATAACTTTTACCTTCTTTCCAGAGCTTAACAATAAGTTCTTTAGGCGAATTTGTCAATTCTTACCTCTTGCCACGATGATAACCTTCTTGCACGAATATCAATTACAGAATGTTCTGTTTGTATTTTTTAGGCTAAAAATATCTACTGATAAAATTATTGAAATATTCTAGAATATTCCACTTGAATAATCTGGAGTATTAATGCAATTTAAAAAATTTAAAATCTGAAATTTGCGTTGTACGAATTCTTTTTTCACCCATTAAAATGGATAAATGGGATTTATTTCTATTAAATCAAAGTTTTTTTTCTGTTTTCTATGCATATATAGTTATGCATCTGTGTCCAGTTAATTATATGAAAAGTATGTTTATTCATTAGTTAGAAATACAATATATATATATACATTTATATGAAACTCCAATACGAACGTTTCAGAGTATTTGGGTGCCAATCTGAGGACAATGCACAGGATTCGGAAAGAGTTGGATGAATCTAATGTTGATTACGAAGGTGTTTGGAGTGATAGCTAGTGATGGCGACGTTATGCCTCCGTTCATCTTCCCACAGGGCCTCAGACTCAACACGGAGGCCTACATCAAGTGCCCTGAGGGGGTAATGCTACCCTGGTTCAAGAGGTTGGTTCCTGGAAGACCCTATGTCTGGCAACAGGACTGTGCACTATGCCACACAATCAGCAGAACACAGTTAGGACTGTTAGGCAATTTCTGCAACCACGTCACCCCTTATATCTGCCCACCTAACCCCCCTGACTGCAACCCCCTTTATTATTATATGTGGAGCGCAGTTGAGCAAGAGACCAACAAAACTCCTTGTAACACCAAAGATGGACTGAAGGCAAGGATTATGGTAGCATTCACCAACTTGAACAAGGAGACCGTCCAGAAGAGTTGCAGGAGATTCCGAAGTTGTCTGGAGGCCGTGGTTGAAACTAATGGCGATTTTAATGAATAAATTTACTCTTTAGTATTTGATGATATTTTGTGTAATTTTGGTTAATATGATATGTTAAAATGTATCATTTTCATTTTTTTTTTTTTTCGGAAATTAGACGACAATTTATCCATCGCAACCTACATATATATATATATATATATATATATATATATATATATATATATATATATATATATATATTTTATATATATATATATATATCAAATTTGACATTTAATCCATAAATATACCATGCCTTAAGACTATATCTTTATGAAATTACACCCCCCCCACACACACACACATATATATATATATATATATATATATATATATATATATATATATATATATATATATATATCAGCATTCAGATTCACAATTAATTCTACTGAAAAGCATCTACGTTATTGTCCACCCAATAACAGTCAGGATAATTCAATAGATCTTCTACCCATAATGGACCACTGACCAGCATATATAAATAGTCGGGCCATAACATAACACGCATTGTCTAAAGATTGCGTTGAAGCTAGAAACAGACTGGTGGCCGCTTGGTCTTGTCCCCAGTGTTCACTTTTATATTTGCATATGCTCTATCTCTGATATTGAACACTTTTACCCATATATATATATATATACACGCGTATGAGGCGTGTGCACAATGTTGTTGTATTTTTTAAATGTTTTATTTTTTTGTTTTATATTGTTCTGTCAAACTGAAGCTTCAACTGAAGATTTATTTGGAGGAAAAAATCTAATGTTATTCTCATAATTGGATGCCAATTGTAATTTGGGACTGAATTCCTTATTAGGAGTGATGTTCTTTTTTGTTCTTCTGTTAATCCTCTTAAGATTATACTAATCCAGTAATCTACAATAGTTATGTCACGTCATTGACCCCTAAAATGTACACGGCAGGAATGTTAAATTTTCTTTATTATTATTTAGTTTAAACAGCAATTCTGTAATCTTCTGAACGAAAGCATAGAAAACATAGATATCTTTTTAAATCATTTCACCCCCAAGCAAGGCGACAAAGCCACTAAGACGCAAGAGGTTAATGAGTGTGAAAGAATATAAGAAAAAACAGAAACATTATGATGGAGAAAAAACAATAAAAGAACAAGACTTAAGACAGAAGATATTGCATTTACATTTTTGAATATCAAAGTTGACTGTCAAGCAAGAAGCCGGGAAAGAGTTCCACAAATGAGAAGTGCGATAGAAGAAACTGTTAGCATAGAACTTACGGCTAATCCAAGAATTTCAACTATAAAATGAAATGATAAGACTTTGCCATCAATCTGGTAGTGCACTTAAGTTCGGATAGATAGATAGATAGATAGATAGATAGATAGATAGATATGAACAGACTAAGATAGATAGTGAAAAGACACGGACTGATAATGAAGATAGATAGAAACAGATTGAGATAGATAGATAGATAGATAGATAGATAGACATGAACAGACTAAGATAGATAGTGAAAAGACATGGACAGATAATGAAGATAGATAGAAACAGATTGAGATAGATAGATAGATAGATAGATAGATAGATAGATAGATAGATAGATAGATAGATAGATAGATAGATATAAACAGACTAAGATAGATAGTGAAAAGACATGGACAGATAATGAAGATAGATAGAAACAGATTGAGATAGATAGATAGATAGATAGATAGATAGATAGATAGATAGATAGATAGATAGATAGATAGATAAGAACAGATCACGATATGGATAAATGGGAACAGATTGCGATAAATTTTTTATCCCTTCATCCCCAAGTAAGGCAATAAGGCCACTAAGATACAAGAGGTTATTGAGTGTGAGAGAATAGGAGTAAAATATACTATCCAAAAGAGAGGACAATAAAAGAACAAAAAGATAGAAGATAACGATTGACAAGCCGGAAGAGAGTTCCATCAGTAAGAAGTGCAATAGAAGAAACTTTTAGCATAGAACTTACGGTTACATCTAGCCATTTCAACTGTAAAATGATAAAACCTTGCTGACAATAGAATGGTAGTGTCCGTCATATAACTGTCCAGTATAGATGTGTGTTAATGTTTTAGAAAACAAAATATATTAACTTTTAGTTTTAATTTCAGGCAAATTTATGCTGTGGAATTAAACATTTTGTGAGTGTTCAAATATTTTTTCGATTGATGGTAAATTTCTCGATGAATGAATATAAAATACTGGAAAGAAACAGGTATTCGAATTTTTTTACGGCATCGCCATTGAATTAGTTGCATCTTTATTCTTTCTTTCTTTTTTTTGCACTACTTAAATAAAGCCGTCCACTGGTAAAAAAAAACATAGGCATTTTCTTTTCTTCTTTTTTTAAATAATTTTCTATATATTAGCATTCTTTAGACTTTTTTAGGGAGCTACACTTGTCAGAATAAAAAAGAATATTTATTTTTTATCGATTTAAAAGAGGGGTCCTGTTTATAATATCGATGCAATGTAGAATCGATCTCTGGATTTTACAGTGTTATTGGACTTATCTTGTCTGTGTACGCAGATAAACCTTTTCCAGGGGTTGGAGGTTACAAAAAGATTTCATTTTTAAAAAGAACAAATTGTTATATGCATTTTTAATTAAATAAATAAAAATTTACATAAATTAAGAAACTTATGTATCCGTTTATTCTTAATTAAGATAATTCTTCAACTAAAATGTTTCCGCATGGACTTCCAAAAAAATTCTCTTGTAGGAAGTAACTTTTAATTTTTTGAAGTTAAACAAAAAGATATTTTTTTTTAAAAAAAGGTTAAAGAAAATTAAAAATTAATGTGCCGATATCAATAATGTTACCACATTTTTTTCATTTTTTCGCCTTGAAGCCAAGAACAGAAAATTACGGCCAAACAATAAACAAGTCAGTAGCATTTAATGAAGGAAAGCACACACGCACACACACACACGAGCGCAAATACACACACATACACACACACAAACACGCACGCAAACACACAAATACACACAAGCGCGAACGCACGCACATGCACGCATACACAAACACACACACATACACACACAAACACACGCACAGAAACACACACACACACAAGTGCGAACACATGCACGCATGAGCGCGAACATACGCACATGCGCAAGCACACACACACTTCCGCGAACACACGCACATGCGCACACACAGACACTCGTATGACAATAAACTACATCCAGTAACGAGGTCAGAAATTGCTGTTGTCCCCAGGTCCACTCTGACCGAGGGTGATAGCACCTATTAGGAGTCCCAACTATGGGCAAATAGTGAACCCTAAAACTGGGGTCATGACATTATGAAGGTATAACAATAAATTTTCAGGATAAAAAAAAAATGCCACAAAAACATTCATGGAAAAGGAAGAGAAAAATTACCAGAAATACGGTTTGGAAAAAAAAATTAGGCAAGGAAATCAAATTTCGTCCTTAAATGACCCATAAGGAATTGATATGCCGAACAACAAACCAAATCAAAACAAGCGCACACACATGCGCCCCCTGCCCCACAGTAAGCATCCATTTATTTTGCGAGATGAGGTTAGCGCCCTGTTTGGTAAAAATTCAGTCCCTTGGTGATGGTAAATGAAAGCCATATGATGTCCAAACCGATAAGATCCAAAGTAATACAGGGTATTATTACATTTGGGGATAGCATAGCTGCAGGAGATACCGGAAATTACCAGTGTTGACAGCCAACCGCTTTCATGGACCATCTCCGGGTTTTCTGTCTGGATTTACTTCCATAGCTTTTCCGTGTTTGGATATGACCACAAAGTAGTGGAGGTTTAAAATCAAGGTTTTCCTTCCCTTAAATGGACTGCCTTCCTGGACTGTCGAGCCCCATCTACCCAAAATTGTGAAAGTATGATATATTTGATAAGTCAGTTGATGTTCACCTCCCCATCAAAAAAAAAGAAAGAAAAAGTATGTTTTCATTGGCCCATAATGACTAAAGCATCTGCTTATAAGGCGCCAGAGGTCCACATTTGACCCTTCTCCAGTTTGGAAATAGACTTAGTTGTCAGAGGCTATTTGAGATGCATATTGACCCATAAGGAATTGATATGCCGATAAACAAACCAAACCAAATGCACACACGCATCCCCTGCCACACAGTAATCATTCGTTTATTTTGTGAGATGAAGTTAGCGCCCTGTTTGGTAAAAATTCAGTCCCTTGGCGATGGTAAATGAAGACTATAGGATGGTCAGACTACACGGCTTCCCTCTCGGCCATACCGACAAGATCCAAAGGAATACAAGGCATTACATTTGGGGACGGCTTGGCTGCAGGAGATACCGGAAATTACGAGTGTTAACAGCCAACCGCCGGGTTTTCTGTCTGGATTTACTTCCATAGCCTTTTCCGTGTTTGGATATGACTGCAAGACAGCGGAGTTTTAAAATTTGGGTTTTCCTTCCCCTAGATGGAGTGCCTTCCTGGGCTGTCGACTTCCATCTACCCGAAGCAGCTGGTCAGGAGGCGACAGTTTTCCGCCTTCACACATTATCCGGCTTAGAGCTGGACTTAGATATCAGAAGTTATTTAAGGGAGACATTTTATAGACAGCGGGAGCTTGTCCTCACTATCACTCCCGGCTGTGACAACCATTGCATCATATGTAATGCACGTATATAAAGATTATATATATATATATATATATATATATATATATATATATATATATATATATATAGGAGGCTTCAATAATAAAATAGAAAAAGCCAACTCTTAACAAATATTAACTACGAACAAGGCCACAATGTGCTAACCGTATTCGGAAATTAAAACACCCCTACTACACACTAAGTCATACACATAATGCACACACTCAATTAAGCTGAAAAATCGAATCATCCTTGATAATGGCTAAAGGTATAGCCGAAAGCGCTCGGAAATATAAAACATTTGGACAGTTTTTACACACTCTTTGTCCAGAAAAGAAAGCTCTTGTTCGAACACAAGAAAATTATTATTATTATTATTATTATTATTATTATATAATGTACGTATATAAAGATTATATATACTACGTGTTTTAGAAAGCTTAAAAATATTTATAGGAATATATCGAATCTCACAATGGATGATTTGTCAGTGAGGGTAACCTCTTGATAATTTCGGCCTGACTAAACGTTCGGTACATTTGGAAAGTTCGGAAGCCGTTGATGGTTGTGCTAGCACGAAGTCACAAGTCATCGTGACCGAGTGTTCGAGTGTACTGCCATTGTTCAAACTGTTGATCACGCTATAATCATGCGCTGCGTCCCAGAAATTCAATATAGTTGCATTGTAAACCACTGGCTAGCTCTGTGGGCGTGGAAGAAACACAAATGTATCTGCAACCAGAATTACCTAACACACACATACACACGCATATATATATATATATATATATATATATATTGTTTATGCGTTATTTTATAGATATAAATATTTAAGTAAATTCTCTGTTTATAATAAACTGTACTAACAACATTTACCGGCCTGTATGTCTGAGAAATTTCATAGAAAATATGTGTCTTCCGACAAGAATCGAACCTGTATCCTACACGTAACCGTCATATAGCCTAACGTGCTATACGATTTAGCTACAGAGGAACTGTCTCTTGTTAGTAAGGTCAAATTACTGCTTTTAAACTACAAATTTCTAGATTTCTACAAATTTCAATGATTTCTCTCTAACGATCATATCTGTTCAAAGAGTATATTAATGTAAACAAATGACATTATATATTATGAAATGGACTAAGTCAGACAATTATTTTGATATATTTTCTGTTTATATGTTATTTTTATAGATTCAAATATTTAAGTAAATGCTCTATTCATAATAAACAGTATTAAACAACATTTACCGGCCTGAATGTCCGAGAAATTGTCATAGAAAATATGTGTCCTCCGACAGGAATCGAACCTGTATCCTACACGGAACTGTCATATATATATATATATATATATATATATATATATATATATATATATATATATGATTTCGTTGAATAGTTTAGACCAGTTTTGTCTGTTTATTTTCAACAGGATCCGTTTCATATTCTCGGATGAGCTTTCTGGTGTCGGTATAAAAAAAGAGAGAAAATTACCGTGTTGATACATACTGTTTTATTCCGAGTACTTTCGACATTAACACAATGTCATGCTCAGAGTGTGTTTTTAAAACAAAAATTCATTATTTCCAAAGACAAAATTGTATGTTCATCTGAAAGCTATAATTTTACATGTGGAGTGAGGACCGCTAATTTTTGTGCCATGTGGTATATGCTATGTTCTTAAACCTAGTCAAAATATATTTTGCAATTAACTTTCTTCTATTAGTAGAACAAATTATCCCAGCTTCAGGCCTAGACTGTTAACGTTCAATTTTGCCCTAATGCTTTTGGGAAAGGCAAGAATGCATCTCCTACCCTCCCAAATATGAATTAAAGAGAATGGTAGAATTGACTCTCTAGACTTGATGGCAACCAGTTTAGACGGACAACTCCGACATTAAGGAATCTAGAAGCCATTCCATTATCTTTCCCAACAAGTGATAGCGAATTACAGATAATAATAAAGAAAAGGAATCTGTGGAAAGCCATGATCGGCTATATTCTGAAAGGAGGTGACAATTAAAATTAAATAATTATTAGAATCGACAAAGTTATAGGAATGTATTGAAAATAAGAAAGAAAGGGATTGCCAGTGGTCAGGAATGAAGGCAAGCATTATTGATAGAATAGGGCTCTTATATGTAGAATGGAAATGCATAGCTAATGATTTTGCTATAGGAATGCATTGCAAATGAGGAAGGAAGTGGCCAGGAATTAATGCAAGCATTACTGATAGAGTAGGGCTGGTGAGGTAAGCGTGCCTCTAAGTTGTAGCTAAGATATGACATTCATCACCCAGCCGAAATATCTGAGACTCGGAGAGGATATCAAATGAAAAAAAATAAAATAATAATAATAATAAAAATAATAATAATAATAACAACAACAACAACAAAAAAATGTTTGCGGATAGATTCTACAGCCTTCTGTGTAGAGTTGAAAGTAAAGAAATTCAAATTTTAGAAGTACTAGGGCTTTCAAAAGCGACCCAATCTGGCATCCCTGCTGATAAGAATGTTTTTTTTTTAGAGTAGAGTAATATAAAGAATATACAAAAAGTGGGGGATTTCTTTATGCCTTGTTCGTAAAAGGAAAGTGTTCCCCCACTTAATATCCACTTGTTTGTTAAGCGGGTATTAATGATCTGTAAGCTTGATTGCTACTTAATAAAGAAATATAGAGTTTACTATGGCAAAAAGTGGAGGATCTCTTTATGCCTTGTTCGTAAAATAAAAGTGTTCTCCCACTTAATATCCACATGTTTGTTAAGCGGGTATTAATGAGCTGTAAGCTGGTTTGCTACTAAGTAAAGAAATATATAGAGTTTAATATGGCAAAAAGTGGGGGTTCTGCTTATGACTTGTTTTTAAAGAAAAGTGTTCCCCCACTTAATATCAATTTGTTTGTTAAGCGGGTATTGATGATCTGTTTGCCACAGAATAATATGTGAAATCTGCTATGGCCAAAAATGGGGGTTCAGTTTATAATTTGGTAATTAAATGAAAGCAATCCCTCACTTTTGAATTGACTTTTTTTTTCTCGCTGGTCTCCCCTCAAAGTCCGAAATAGCGAAATTATTTTTCTTTCTTTTCCTCTTTGAAGAAACTTGTTTGTAATTTAGCATGTGACATATAAACCAGTTATAAACAAAAGCAAATGATCAGGCACGTGATATTCAAGTGCACAGCAGGGCTGAGTTTGAGACTGGGTCAAATCTAAAAGAAGTGGTCAGGTGGGTGAATATTGGTGTCATATCAATCTACCAAACCGGCCTGCCTACCATGAAAATCAGCGGATTTCGAACACAGAAAGAGATAGCTGAGACATTCTTTTTCTGCAGTAGAAAAGGTGTTCGTAAAATTGTGCTATGATGGATTAAATAAGCAAGTTGCTAAAAAAACAATTGATCACACGCACACACTGGTGTATGGCTGATGCTAACCACCTTCAGACTAACACATTGTACTTTCTTAGTCTCGCGTTTTCCACTGATATGAAATGGGGCGATTATATTGAACCGATTGCTAGTTGTATTGATAGAAAAGTTGGTTCACTGTGTCGTGCTAGAAAAACTCTTTCTTGTCAGAATTCATTTTGTAGATTTACATTGAATATTACTGATATATCTGGTCTGGTGCTCCGCCAATATATCTCGAGAAACGTGACGAAATCCTAAGAAGAGTCTGCAATGTTATCGGTCCTGACCTGACAACTCGACTTCAGTTCTTTTCCCCATCGCTGTAACGTGGTTTCTCTTTATTTTTTCTGTCAATATTTTCATGACCATTGTTCCACTGAGCTCTCTTTGTTACCTCGACTGCATGAATTTAAGCGTAATACTAGATTGGCTATTAGGTCTCATTGTTTTATTGCTGAAATAGCTAGATGTAACCGGAAGTTCTATTCGCATTTCTCACCTTTGGAAATCTCTTCCAGTTTTCTGCTTCCCTGCAACTTTCAATCTTTAAAAAATTGAATGCAACGCCATTCGCCATCTTTTGTCTTCCTGAAACCTGTTCTTTTATTGTCCTTTCGCCTCACTAACGTTAACTAATTCTCTCCCGCTACTGCTGCGTCTTAGTGGCATTATCGCCTTGCTTGAGATGAAAATGATTTAAAAAAACTACACTTTACAATTTTCCCAGTAAGTCTGGTGACTATTTACTCCCTGTCGTTGTTACCTTGTTACGACTTGACTTTACTCCAGGCACTTTCTTACCGCAAGAAAACTTAATTATCTGCTATTGACTCCGCTATAACGTATTTAAATACCTGGCTGGTCGTTTTTGAGTATGGTGTCCGCTAGAATATTTGCCTAATCCCTGTTGCAGACGCCTGCACAGGCACATTTGTATTTCTTCAAAACCTACAGAGCCAACGTTTAGTTTATACTGCCACTATACTGAGTGGTTTATGCGAGAGTGATTAACACGTTTTTGAACGCGTTCTAGAAACCAGTATGTTCAAACCCTCAGTCACAATGACTTGTGACTTCATGCTAGCTTCTAGTACACTTAAGCCCTCGGTCACGATGACTTGTCACTTCATGCTAGCTCCCAGTACGCTCAAGTCCTCGGTCACGTTGACTTGTGACTTCATGCTAGCTCCCAGTACGCTCAAGCCCTCGGTCACGTCGACTTGTGACTTCGTGCTTGCACAACGTAGGCACATCTCAATAAGTGAAGAAAGGCATCCCGTGACAAGCTGGCGAGAGGCGAAAAAAATTAAGCCGAAAGTAGATCGTTGAAGGATGGACCCGGGCGAGAAAAAACTTTCTGGCGCGATACAGAGAACCAACTTTCCTTGTGGTAGATGAAGTTATTGATTCAATGTAATTGTTCCAGTCGCAAAGAGGTGCTCTCATGGAGTTGAGCATCAGACGTTCTAATGGGAGGCGAGCCGGGGAGGGTCCTCTATGGTGGGTAATAGAGAGCAGTCTTGTTTTTCAGGCAGTAAAATTAACCAGTCATTTCCGGCCCCAGTTAAAAACAAATTGGAAGTCCTTTTCGAGACCAATGGCCTGGTTAGTTTTGTCAACGATACCAGATTTGCTATTTAGGTCGGAGTAAATAGTGGTGTTGTCTACATAGATGCCTACTTGGGAACTATATATATATATATATATATATATATATATATATATATATATATATATATATATATATATATATATATAAAAGTGAACATTGAA
>OZ038516.1:69153284-69168284 GCA_964036315.1 Acanthosepion esculentum
ATAAACAAAACTTGTCGATATTATTCAATGAAATTTGTTTGGTTGAATATCTTGCTGCCTAATTACATCTTACAGAATACAGTCTATCTGAAGTTATTAGACAAATCACGTAAATTTCAATAACTCTAATTTGCTTTGAAAATTTTTTCTCAAATTTTAAACGATTAATTTAGAGATCAAAACCAAGTTTGAGCTAAATTTTTAGGTAGTTTCAATTAGTTTTATTAAAGTTATTTGATTTAATATAAAAACTGCAGACTGGGATTATTATTCAAATCCAGAAAATCATTTTTTACCTCAATAACAAAGCAATAATACCATCAACAATTGATCAACACCTAGAATAGAGCAAATAACAAACATGTATAAGTCTTTGAAGCATTTACATCATAATATAGTGACCCTTCTTCTCAATAACAGCCTACAATCTATTATCCAATGATTTTGTTCTCTTATCCATTGATTTTTTTTACTTCAGCAAGTTTCATTTCCAACATGGAGTTCCTTCCTGTAGGCTTTGCTGTCATATTCTTTGCCACCGTCATATAATTTCATCTTCACAATTGACATTGCATTTTCGATCCAATTCAGATCAGCACTTGATGGTGGCTATTCCATTATCGTCTCTCTTGTAAACCTTTTACCACAAAAAAATTCACGGGTAATCTTAGAAACACAAGGAGCATTGTCATGCATAAATAGACACTTCACTTTGAAAATGCAAGGTTGGGATTTGCATTATTCAAAGAAAGTATTGTCCGTAAATTTGCAATAGTTATCATTGTTCAATTTGACTCTTACATCAACTTTGAATGGTTCTATAATGGTTTGGTCAACACTTCTAATCCATATGATCACACTGCCATCTCCATGCTTACTTCTTTTAGCCACAGTCACATCCTTTGGCCTTTCCATCGGGTCTGTCGAGTTTCACCCTAGATTCAACCATAAAAAATATTTTAGAAAAGTCAATTTTCTGGTATTTCTTTGCCCAATTTTGATGCTTTAAAATATTTGCTTTGCCTAGGAGATTTCTTGAGAGTTCCAATTTGTGACGCATTCTACACCTTTTGTCCTTCTTGAGAGTTCCAATTTGTGACGCATTCTACACCTTTTGTCCTTCTTGAGAGTTCCAATTTGTGACGCATTCTACACCTTTTGTCCTTCTTGAGAGTTCCAATTTGTGACGCATTCTACACCTTTTGTCCTTCTTGAGAGTTCCAATTTGTGACGCATTCTACACCTTTTGTCCTTCTTGAGAGTTCCAATTTGTGACGCATTCTACACCTTTTGTCCTTCTTGAGAGTTCCAATTTGTGACGCATTCTACACCTTTTGTCCTTCTTGAGAGTTCCAATTTGTGACGCATTCTACACCTTTTGTCCTTCTTGAGAGTTCCAATTTGTGACGCATTCTACACCTTTTGTCCTTCTTGAGAGTTCCAATTTGTGACGCATTCTACACCTTTTGTCCTTCTTGATTCCCCCAATAACAGTCTGTTCAAAGATCTGAGTACTCTTTAAACGTTGTTGTTTCACAGTAAATCACTTTTAATTTTCATTTCCCTCATCGAAAGAAGTTCTTAAAGCCCTTTCCATTGCTTCTAATTCTCAGCTTACTTATATTTTCAACGGCCCTCTTTATCTTTCGATGTCCTTTGCGAAGCTCCTTTGATATCTCCAATGTGGACATTCCATTACTCAATAACTCAATTCTCTGTTTTTCAACATTTTTTAAGATCCTTTTTTATTACCCATGTTTCAAGATATATTATGGAAAGAAAGAAAAAATAGTTTTTATTACATTAGATTATTGTTTGGTCAGCAATTCTTATGCATATCATCACACTGCCATCTCCATGCTGACTTCATTTAGACACAGTCACATCTGCATCATTTAAAATAAAATAATTAACAATTGATCAATACCTATTATAGAACATGCCAAACATATATGATAAACCTTTGAAGCATTCACATCTTAATATAGTGAGACTTCTTCTCAATAACATCCAATCTGTTATCCAATGATTTTGTTCTATTAATCATTGATTTTCAATGTTTCAAGATATATTATAGAAAGAAAGAAAAATGTTTTTTATTAGAATTTAAAGGCATTAAACGAATATTAGTTTAATCAACATAATAACTTCAGAGTGCAGTTTTTATAATAAATCCAATAACTTAAATAAAGCTTATAGAAACTACCTAACGATTTAACTCAAACTTTGTTTTAATGTCTAAATTAATTGTTTAAAATTTGATAATTTTTTTAAAATTTGAATTATTAAGATTTATATAATTTTCATAATAAATTCAGGTGGACTGTAGAATTGAATATTTAGAACAAAAAAGAGACCAGAATTGAATTGTAAATATAGATTATGCGATATTTTTAATCAATTCGCCCCAAGCAAACAATAAAGCCACTGAGAAGCAAGGGTTTATTGAGTGCGAAATAATATGAGAAAAAGAAAAACCCTTATTAAGGAGAGAGAACAATAAAAGAAGAGGAATTATGAAAACAGAAGATAACGATTGACATTGCATTTAAATTTTAATCATTTCTCAACAAGCAAGGCAATAAAGCCACTAAGACGCAAGGGGATTACTGAGTGTGAAAGAATATGAGGAAAAGAAAAACATTATTAAGGAGAGAGAACAATAAAAAAATAGGAATTAAGAAGACAGAATATAACATTGCATTTAATTTTTTGAAAATCAAAGTTGACTGGAAAGCAAGAGGTCAGAAGAGAGTTCCACAAGCGAGAAGTGCGAGAGAAAAACTGTTAGCATAGAACTAAAGGTTACATGTCGCCAATTCAACTGGGGGTTGATGAGACCTTGCTGTCAATCTAGTACTGCACTTAAATTCATAAAGTCTAGGTGCCATAGAGAAAAGTTCACCTGAACAATTACCATGAAAGTATTTATAGAAAAGGCAGAGGGAAGCTACGTTACGGCAGTGGGAAAGGGACTGAAGCCGAGATGCCAGGTCAAGACCAATAATATTGCTTAGTCTTCTTTGTATTTTATCCAGAATCTCTAAATATGTATCAGAAGCACCGAACCGCATGTGGCAGCAATATTCAAAGCATGAACGAATGGTAGCCTTATAGATAAGTAAGATAAATTCTGCAGATAAAAATTGTCTTGCACGACACAGTGAAGCAACGTTCTTAGCAGCTGAACTAGCAATGGATTCAATATAATCTCTCCACTTCATGTCAGCGGAAAACGGAAAGATTGAATCGATTATAAGGAAAAGAATTACAGAAATAATAAAAAGAAAACCTAGAACACAATTGTAGATATAGAATTGAAAAAATTGTCCTAATGTTTCTTATTGTAAGAATATTATCCCAGTCGGTCATGGGATTTTTTTTTTTGCTTCTCGTAAAGAACAGGTTTGTAGATACTTGAACGCAAGGACTAAGTCACTTTTATATTAAGTGACATTTTACATGAGACGCAATATAAAAATGAATTGACTTAAATAGGTTGACGGGAAAGATCGACCAACAACGTGCAATGTTTCTGCACACATTACACAGAATTTATGTTGCTGTAGAGATAAGCGTTATAAAGAGAGAAAGATCCACCATTGTAACGGGATTCAATGTCATTCTGATGTTTGAAATGGAGGACTGATGATGAAAAATGGAAGCGGGCTTGGTGTGTTAAGAAACAGATTGAGGTAGATAGATAGATAGATAGATAGATAGATAGATAGATAGATAGATAAATAGATAAATAGATAGATATGAACAGAATGAGATAGATAGATAGATATGAACAGAATGAGATAGATAGATAGATAGATAGATAGATAGATAGATAGATAGATCATGAATAGACTGAGATAGAGAGATAGATAGATAGATATGAACAGAATGAGATAGATAGATATGAAAAGAATGATATATATATATATATATATATATATATATATATAGATAGATAGATAGATATGAACAGAATGAGATAGATAGATAGATATGAACAGAATGAGATAGATAGATAGATAGATAGATATGAAGAGACTGAGATAGATAGATAGATAGATAGATAGATAGATAGATATGAACAGAATGAGATAGATAGATAGATAGATAGATAGATATGAAGAGACTGAGATAGATAGATAGATAGATAGATATGAACAGAATGAGATAGATAGATAGATAGATATGAACAGAATGAGATAGATAGATAGATAGATAGATAGATAGATAGATATGAACAGAATGAGATAGATAGATAGATAGATAGATAGATAGATAGATAGATAGATAGATAGATAGATATGAACAGAATGAGATAGATAGATAGATAGATAGATAGATAGATAGATAGATAGATAGATATGAACAGACTAATATAGATATTGAGAAATTAATCTGTTCAAGAATAATTGAAGCTACTTTATCGACTAAAAAATATTTCACTGGTGAAAAAATCTGTGACAAATCCGACTCAATCGTGTCACCATGAACCATTAATGATGATTTTGTACTGGCGAAGTATTTAAAAGCCTCGAAATTTAACAGCATTTTTACTCATCACCGTCGCCATGTTGATGACATTTTTGGTTTCGCTTGGTTGCGCTAATATTGGGCGATATTCAAGTCCAGTAGGATTTGGAATGTAAGTAGTTTCATATAAATTATAAATAAGAGTGAAAATGTCCCGGCTTTCCTATTTGAATTTTCTAATGAATTATAATTCTTAATCTTAATTTGTTTTTTAATTATTTCACCCCAAGCAAGGCGGAAATAACACTAGAACGCGGGGGGGGGGTTACAGAGAATGAAAGTGAGAGAAAAAAAATGAACATAGGGAGGTTCGAGGAAAGGATAAAAGATGAACGGGATTCAAGACGACAGAAGATGGCGATTGACGCTGCATTTAAATTCTTGAAGATTGTAATTTTCAGGGAAGCAAGTAAACGAAGAAACTGTTGGAGTAGAAATGACGGTTGCATTTAACTATTTCAATTAGTAAAAGGGTGGGACCTAAATGCCAATCTAGTTGCAGGTTTCTCCTTGCGACTCTAAAACACCCACGGAAATTGTCCTATGATATCGTCAAATATTTGAGTTTTAATTACAATAACAATTATGAATATGAATGCAGGTTATTAATTTAAAAATTAGCAGTGTACTAGGTACTGACCAGGCTCGACGTTGCTTAACTTCGGTGATCGTACGAGAACCGGTGTTTCAAAGTGATATGACCTTAAGCCCATTAAACAATCCGCACTTCCAATTTTACAGGAGCTGGTATTCCTAAGTGGTCACCCATCTAGGTACTAACCAGCCTCGACGTTGCTTACCTTCGGAGATCGTACGAGAAATGGTGTTTCAAAGTGATGTGACCTTAAGCCCATTAAACCATCCACACATCCAAGTTTACAGGAGCTAGTATTGCCAAGTGGTCACCCATCTAGGTACTGACCAGGCTCGATGTTGCTTAACTTCGGTGATCATACAAGAACTAGTGTTTCAAAGTGATGGGACCTTAAGCCCATTAAACAATCCGCACTTCCAATTTTACAGGAGCTGGTATTCCTAAGTGGTCACCCATCTAGGTACTAACCAGCCTCGACGTTGCTTAACTTCGATGATCGTATGCGAACCGGTGTTTCAATATTTTTAGGATGAAAAAAAAATTAAAATGTAATTATTTCCACAAGGCCACAAGAATGCCTCTTATTTTTGTTACCAGTTCCACAAAGATCCGGGGTTGTAGCACCTGTTAGGGTCCCAGCTATAGGCAAATGCTGAACCCCCAAACAAAACTCTATGAATGTATAAAAATACCAGCAATACATTTTTATATTAAAAAAGGACTAACAATACATATTTATAATAAAATGACCAACAGTACATTTTAAAAGCAAAATAACCAACAATACATTTTATCTGTAGTTGAAGACATACAGTTGCTTTCAAAATGTATTTAGTTGAAGCCATAAAACTGTGTTCAGATTATTTAGATTTCGGTATTAAATAACCCATAGAGGTGTTGATATGCCTATAAACCAAACCAAACAATGCAAACCAAGACACAATAACGATACTTCGTGTATTAATAATTTACGTAGACTAATATGATAACCAGTGTTTCCCAACGATGCGTAAATTTCTAAGTCATTGAATCTTGATTTAAGATTACATTTTTTCTAACCAGTTTACTAACCTCCAGGGGGTAAAACTTATATCTTTATGTCTTCGTCACCCTACAATGATTTTCAAAATTCGTTTCGTGTTATGGTTTTATGCTCCAAGTTTGATAAATAACTCGCTTGTGCAACGAGATGTCCTGCTTATTGTTATCTTATACACAGCAAGAAAAACTGCAAGAACTCCTAGACAAGATAATAAAGGAAAGCAAGAAGAAAAGACTATCTATCAATTGTAGAATGCTTAATCGCTGACTAGAGGGTTTCCTGAGCTACGAATTGGTGCCAGAATCAAGTAGATATAGAAACTTAGTTATCTGGAAAATATTACAAAAGACGGCAAAATCCGATAGTGTATTGCTGTGGTTTCCAAACTTTTTTTCTTCGGGCCGCTTTTTCGGAATTTCTAAAAAAACCTGAAAAGCGCATTTTAAATAATTTAAATGCTTTCTTTAAACTTAAATTTCTGTTCTATTTGAAAGATAATGGCCTAAAGCTAATCCGAATTGAAACAAAATTAATATCCGTATATAAATAAAACATTGGTACATTTTTTCAATACTCATCGACACATTGGTCGGCCACTGTATACGAAAAATGTAAGCAACAAATTTAAATTTCTATCTAAAATCCAATAAATGTCCTAGAGATGTTGTTTTAAAGTCTGTTAGTAAATTTAAGGATTAATTAAATGTTTTTTCTAAAAATAATGCTTACATTTTACTCAAAACAGAATGAAAATAACCTTTAATTTACACACGGTAGCCTATGAGGTCAAAGGACATTATGGAAACTCTGTAATTCTACTCTTGTCCGAAAAAGTTCAGAACAAAGTAAAACCTAAAAGAATACTGAAGAAAGAGTGCAGTAATCAAGAATTTACTATTTATGTTCAAAAAGAAATTTCCCTTATCTGTATATAACCTATAGTTTCAGAATATTTTTTTATTCCATACGATTTATTAAACTTAGTATAATAGATAAATTTGAAGGCATTAAGGTGATCCATAAACAAAAATATAGCGTTTTTTAAATTTAATTTGTGTTAAATTGATATGAAAGAAAATACATTTAAAAATACATTTTCTTCAACCAATAGTTTTCTGCATAATTTTATTAAACTTAGTATAATGAATAAGTCTGAAGACATTGCTACCAAAACAAAACTGCATCTCAAATTTAATTTGAGTTCGATTAAAGCGGAAACAAGATATTTATTCTAAGAGTAGATTTTAGAAAAAAAATACAATAAAGTATTTCTTTTTTATGAATGAAATAATTTTTATGAATGAAATAATTTTTATGAATGAAATAATTTCGTTGTAATTCTGAAAATTTACTTCGTGGCGAGGGGAACAAATTATGCAGGGAAAAAACAAACAAATTAATTGAAACAACCGCTTTAGTTTCCTTTCTTTCACCATACTTTAGACCCACTGGAGTGACAGGGTGTAATCGATTTCTATTTTTCTCAGATTAGGTCGTTTGCAGTGGTGTGCAGTAATATGAATTTATTTTCGGGGTGTATGATGAAATTTGTTTGGCCTTGAAAAATATTCCGTCATCAGTGATTGCATCAGATTTTTATCACGCCCAGACACTATTGTCTCGACTGTCGATTAGTTGTCCTACGGCTATTGTCTGCGATTGACGTTACTCCAAGAAAGCGTACGAAAATTGTAACGCTGCACGAACAGACTGGCAAGCCTTACCAGTGAGCAAATCAAAGTAATATAGACTGACCTGGAAACTCTCCTGATTTAAATTCAATCAAGAATCTGTGGTCAATCTGCAACGAACGACTTCGTGGAATGGACACACGAAGTACTAAAACGTGCACTGGATCATGTTTAACTAGAAAGATATGAAAAAAAGTAAATAATAACGGAATTATTACTTTTGTTTCAGTTAATTTGCATAAGGTTGTAAATAAATATTGTTATTCTTGTATACAAGTATCTGTAAATAAATGTAGGAAAACAGACAGGTTAAAAAATAAATGAATAAAATAAAACATCCGTACCGATGGATCGGAAAACAGTTCTTTCAATGTACAAAACTTGATTGAAAAGGAGATATGAAATTAGATTAATATCATAATACACTTTTGATATTGATTAGTAGTCATTCAATGCAAAATATTAGACTTATGTCCTTTTTGTACTCATAGCAAAAATTTTGTAACAGTTGCTAGAAAGAGAAAATAAAATAAAATTCTTTTAAAAAACGTTCTCACTCGAAAATAATATTAAACTTTACATTTTTAAAATCTCGAAATATGTCTTTATTCAGGAAAAGAAAGTCTTGTGACGAACACCAATGGGATTAATTTCAAAATCGTACTAAAAAATGGAAGTCATTTTTTAAGATAAATATTGAGTGTACATTTGTTTTGTTTTTTTGTCCAGTCAGGAAAAAGAATATCACATGTTTCATTAAATTATGTCAGCAGCACCAATTCTCAAAAAAACAAAAACAAAAATAAAAAATAAAAATTGGTTTCATTGAATTATTCTTAGTAAGATGCGGGTGGAATTTTCAGTCTGTTCACACTTGATATTGTCTAAATGTGTTACTGGAACAATATCTTCAGAGATTTTTCTTTATATAACTGGAAAAAATGGTACGTCAATCCTTCCAAATTAAAATGTACATGCGTTACATCGAAAAGAATATCCCCAAAGATTTTTAATAAAAAGAACTATTCAGTAATATATATATATATATATATATATATATATATATATATATATATATATATATATATATATATATATATATATATTGGCTATATATATATATATATATATATATATATATATATATTGGCTCCAGAAAAAATTAATTTCGGTTGAGCTCTTTGGTTTGGGGTGTGAGTTTGTAAACAGTGACTATTTAAGCTAATATTGCACGACTCTTCGGCAGAATTGAGTCACTGTCAGTCACTGTGTGTTTATCTAAATCTAAAAATAAAACACGCTAAAATTCACCTTCATCTCTGTCGTGAGCCGACGGCTTAGTGGTAGAAGTTCCGACTGACGCCAATTCAGTCGGGTTTTGATCCTAGCTAGAGGCAACCGGACGTCTAGCCACACTGATGAACTGTGAAACAGCGAAACAGTCTGCCTGTGGATGACAAAATATATATATATATATATATATATATATATATATATATATATATATATATATATTAATGAATAAGTCCGGAACATTTCATTTGAATCGGATAATTTCCTGATTTTTGGCAAATATTTTAAAACAGAGATTTTTTGCTTTCATTTTGGAAAAAGTAGCATCCATTTTGGTGGTAATGACAAAAGTATGCAGGTGTAGGTTTTAAGAAAGCTTTATGCAACTGAGAATACACATTTCGCGTATAGTGTCCTTTTACAGTCCCAGTAAACAGAAATAGCTCTCTCTAAGAGGAAAGTAACAAAACAAGGGCAGACCACTCTTGATTATTCATAATAGTATTAAAACCTATTTTACACTTTCATAGTGTTTTGACCACATTTTGGTGGTTAACTATTTGCTCATGCAATTAAGGGGTGGTTTCACACTCCTCAAAACATCCTTATCAGAGGCCGTGCTGTTTACCCAAACATAGATATGTAAGATAGTTTCTGGGGCAAAAAATTCTCTCGCACGACACAGTGAGCCGACTTTCTTGGCAGCTGACCTAGCAGTGGATTAAATAGTCCTTTCGCTTCATGCCAGCTGAGAACGTTAGCCCGAGAAGATGCAATGAGTCACTCTTCTGGAGGTTAGCATCAGCCATGCTGATGGAAGGCAGAGAGGAGTCTCTCAGATGATTAATGGAGAGAAGTTTAGTTTTGGATGCGTTAAAATTAACAATTCATCTTTTGCTCCAGTTGACGAGGGACTAGAGGTCGTTTTGGAAACTGGCTGCTATTCTGATATCGGACTGATCAGCTTTACTCTCGAGGCAGGAGTAAATGGCTGTGTCGTCAGCGTAGATGCCAAGTTGAGAGCTGATGTCATCAGAAAGGTCATTAATGAAAATTAAAAACAGAGTAGAACTAAGGGTGGAGCCTTAGGGGACACTCGCTTTAGTACGAAAGGATGCAGACGAGTGGTCGTTCAGTAAAACTTTCATTTTGCGATTTGAAAAGAAAAACTGGATCAGTTCAAAGATGTGCCCGGAGACACCGTAACTTTTTATCTTGTGAACTACAGATAAAATCTATTACTTGTCATGTTGCTTTAAAACGGTATTGTTGCTAATTTCACTATAAATAATATTGTTGCTAATTTCACTATAAATAATATTGTTGCTATTTTCACTATAAATAATATTGTTGCTAATTTCACTATAAATAATATTGTTGCTATTTTCACTATAAATAATATTGTTGCTATTTTCACTGTAAATAATATTGTTGCTAATTTCACTATAAATAATATTGTTGCTATTTTCACTATAAATAATATTGTTGCTATTTTCACTATAAATAATATTGTTGCTAATTTCACTATAAATAATATTGTTGCTATTTTCACTATAAATAATATTGTTGCTAATTTCACCATAAATAATATTGTTGCTAATTTCACTATAAATAATATTGTTGCTAATTTCACCATAAATAATATTGTTGCTATTTTCACTATAAATAATATTGTTGCTAATTTCACTATAAATAATATTGTGGCTATTTTTTAATAATAAAATGTATTGCTGGTATTTTTACTATAAAAATGTATTTTTATGCTTTCATAGTGTATTGTTTGGGGGTTCACTATCTGCCCAAAGCTGGGACCCAAACAGATGCTATCACCCCGGGTCAGGTTCAGGGTGGACCTGGGAACAACAGCAATTAAGAGGTGGTTCGATCTCCCGAACGAGAACTGTCGGAACTGAAGAGTGACCTTGACACATTTGGGAAGAATATTAGAATAATCGAGAACCTATACTGACGGCAAACCGCCTGCATGCGGATAGAAAATGAATTCAGTAAATATAGACAAATAGAAAGGTGTGTAAGGCAAGGGTACATCTTCTCACCGGACTTATTCACTTATACAGTGAGGCAATTCGGAGATAAATAGAAGTCCTACGCGGATTCATTATTAGTTGCCACAACTTGTTTCATGGTATATTTTTATTACACTGTGTGTTAGCGGTTTCATTTAGCTTAGTATGTACTATGGAGTATCCTACTAAAACCAAAATGGTAGCACCTATGAGAAATTGTCATCGGCATGTTCCTATTTATTTCCAGCAAATAGCAATTTTGTATTTTTCCCAAGACAGGCCAGCACAGCCAGGCAACAATGCTATAATGATGCAGGAATGAAAGGGTTAATCATATTTACAAAATCTCTCTGAAACTTAAATAGGTATGCATCAGGTTTATTAAGACTTTGCAAAGGGTAACTTGAAACTGAGCAAGATGTTCAATTTCCCAATGTACAGCTACGAAACCTGTTTTGGGAATTATGGTCAAATCATGTTGAAAAACAATGGTTTCCATTTGATCACCAGAGTTAAGCAGTGTCAAGACTAGTCAGTTTTTAGATGGGTGACCACTTAGGAACACCAGGTACTGTAAGCAAGCTCCTATCAAACCGCCTGCATACAGACTGAAAATGAATTCAGTAAATATAGAAAAATGAAAAGGGGTGTAAGACAAGGACGTGTCTTCTCACCGGACTTGTCAACCTTTACAATAAGGCAATTCTGAGAGAATTGAAAATCCTACCAGGATTCATTATTGATGGCCACAATCTTAACAATATAAGATATGCAGATGACATAGTGTTGATAGCAGACAGAGAAAGGAAAATATAAGAACTCCTACAGAAGGTGGTGAAGGAAAGCAAGAAGAAAGGACTAAGCATCAATTGCACGAAGATAGAATGCATGGTTGTTAGCAAAAGGGGATACTTCAAAATGCAAATTACAAATTGGAGATAACAAAATCAAACAAGTACAAAAATTTAAATATCTGGGAAGTATTTTAACAGAGGACGGAAAGTGCGACACTGAAATTTGAAGCTGCATTGGGATAGTGATTGATGCCTTCCAAAAGCTAAGCAAAGTATTAAGAAACAGGAAAATCTCGTTAGAAACAAAGAAAAGTTTACTGAACTTTGACATAATATCAGTCCTCCTATATGGTAGTGAATGCTTGAAAATCTCCTCACAGATGAAGAACAGACTTGAAGTTACAGAAATGTGGTTCTACAGAAGGATGCTGAGAATACCATGGACCGAACATCTGAGCAACGACGAAGTTTTAAGGGAAATGGAATAAAAAAGGACGCTTAAACTTAACACTAGAAAGAGAGAGAGAGAGAGAGAGAGAGAGAGATGAAAATTGTAGGACACATAATGAGGAAAGATGGCTCGGAAAATTTCGCACTCTCAGGACATATTGAAGGCAAGCTGGACAAAGGAGAACAACGCATAACCTACCTAACGAGTAAATTTATGACAGAATAGGGTTGAGGATAGAGAACAAAATCAAAATTTATTTAGAGCTACAGTGGACAGGAAATCGTGGAGAGTCATAGTCGCCAACGTCCTGAAGAGACACGGCACATAGAAGAAGAATATTAGTAGTAGTAATATTGACATTTTATTAACTGAAGCATTGTCAGCCATTATTAATTTTTGCCTACTTTTTCTTTCCTCTTAATTTCATTTGTTTCTCTCTACAACTTTTCAGTCTGTCAACCCCTTCTTAATAGAAATTTGGGTTTTTTTTTTTAATTCTATGAAGCATCATCAACAATTATTAATTTTTCATTTGGATTTTTCCTGTTTAATTTCACTTGCTGTGAAACCGTTGAAAACTGTGAAAGGAAAAAGAATGAATAAAAAAGAAGGAATAAGACCGTGAAAAAAAGAATGAATAAGTCTGTGAAAGAAAAAAGAATGAATAAAAAAGAAGGAATAAGACCGTGAAAAAAAGAATGAATAAGTCTGTGAAAGAAAAAAGAATGAATAAGACGACGGAGAGGTTGAAGAAAAGTGAAAAAAAAGGTTAACGAAAAAAAACAAAGAAAATAAAAAAAAGAAAGACGAGAAGGATTTGTTAAACTAAAATAAAAGAAATAGTAAGAAAAATAGAATGAAAGGGACGAACAAGAATCGGAAAAAATGGAAGGATAAAAAGGAGGGGGAAAGTGACGGGGCAGTTTGTGAAAGAAAAGAAATAATGACGTGAAGTTATTTGATCTTCATTCGATATTAAGGAGGCGATCAGCTTGGATATTAATGCATCAGGTGTGACAATTTCGGACTGTTTTTTTCTTTTTTGGGTGGGGGGAGAAATAATGCCTATGGGATGATCAAATCGGGAATTTGAAGTTCTTATTGGGATAATGAAGAAATGGTAAAGGAAAGAAAGGAATGGAAAAGAGGAAGAGGTAAAAAGAATGGAACCTAAAAACTTATAATAAGAAAGAGTGACAGAAACAATAAGAAAGAAAGAAAGAAAGAAAGAAAGAAAGAAATAGTACAGAGGAATAAAGGCGAAAGAAAGAAAAAGTGACAGAAACAATGGCAAAGAAAGAAAGAAAGAAAGAAAGAAAAAGAAAAAGAAAGGGTGACAGAAACAATAGCAAAGAAAGAAAGAAAGAGTACAAAGGAATAAAGGTGAAAGAAAAAGTCACAGAAACAATGGCAAAGAAAGAAAGAAAAAAGACAGAAAGAAAGAAAGAAAGAAAAAAGAAAGAAAGAAAGAATGAAAGGGTGACAGAAACAATAGCAAAGAAAGAAAGAGTGACAGAAACAATAGCAAAGAAAGAAAGAGTGACAGAAACAATGGCAAAGAAAGAAAGAAAGAAAGAAAGAAAGAAAGAAAGAAAGAAAGAAAGAAAGAAAGAAAGAAAGAAAGAAAGAAAGAAAGAAAGAAAGAAAGAAAATAATGACAAACAAGATATCGGTGGTCGGGAAGGTAAAAGTAAAAGAAAGTATAAAAAATCAAGAATGAAAAAGAAAATGAAAAAAGAATAAAATTACGCAATTGAATGAAAATAAAACCGTCGACCATTACTTTAAAAAAAAATGGTTGTGTTATAACATAAGTTATTTTCTAAAGCGAGGAAAACTTGCAGGAGGCGAGATAAAATAAAATAAAACGGAGAAAATGTAGGCGTTTTTTTTTTTTGCCGCACCAGACAGACAATGACTGACTAAGAGAGGGAGGGGGAGAAGAAGCGATTACACAAAAGAGGGAGGAAAGGAAGTTAAAGAGTGACGCGTGAAGAGGATAAGGTAGAGGAGTAAGAGATGATAGTGTAAAAGGGAGTGGTTAACTACGAGGTGCAGTGAGTGAGTTGGAGTCGGAGTAAGAGTAAGAGAGGTGAGTTGATGTTTAAATCTTTGTGTGTGTTCACATCGACAACCTCTTGGAGAGAAGCTTTCCTGTAAGTTGCAGAAAAAAGTTATATTTTTCTTTCTATAATTTTGTTTAACCCACCCCACATTTTAAACCAATTTAAAAAACATATTTATTTCTGATTTCTTTCTTTCTTTTTTTTTTCCTTTTCTCCCCCCCACCCTCTCCATTTCTTTTTTTCAATCCTGGTGTCTTATTTTTTTTCGTTTTTATTATGGTTTTTCATTTTTCCGAAAGTTTTCCGAAATTAACACCCCCCCCCACTTTAAACTATTCCTTAAATCAAAAAAAAAAAAATTATCTTTACAAAAATATATATTCCGTATGTACTGCTAATTAACATCTAATTTTTTTCACTTAAAAATCATAAGTTCTGTTTAAAAAAAAAAAAAAAAAAAACTAAAAAAGATTTTTATCTATTTGCGCGTGTCAAGACTGACCGCTAA
>OZ038516.1:69175784-69195784 GCA_964036315.1 Acanthosepion esculentum
CTTGGGATAGCCAAAGTTTCATTCCAAAAGCTAGGCAGAGTTTTAAGAAACAAGAAAAGAAAAACTTTCTTTAGAAACAAAAGATTACTGAACTGTTATGCGATATCTGTCCTCTTATATATCGGTAAATGCTGGAAAATCTCAAAGATGAAGAGACCTGAAGCAACAGAAATTCAGCTCTAAGGAAGAATACTGTGGATGCAATGGTCAGAATATGTGAACAACGAAGTTTTACAAAAAAAAAAAAAGTAGTAAACTCATACTTAACATCAGGATGAGACAGTTGAAATTTCTAGAGCACATTATGAGGAAAGAGGGCTTGGAAAATCTGATACTCAGAGGACATATTAAAGGCAAGAAAGACAGGAGTACAACGCATAACTTACTTTGAGTAAATGCGAGTTTGAGTAAATAGATGGCGGAACAAGGTTTAAGAGAAAAAGGATAACATTTATTTAGAGCTACGAAGGACATGAAATGGCGAAGAGCCATTAACGTCTGTCCTTAAGAAACACGGCACATAAAGAATAGGTTGACGGCGAAGTCTCATTTTATAGTTGAAAGTACAAGATGAGAACCGTAAGTTCTATGCTAACAGATTCTTCTCTCGCACTTCTTGCTAACCCCTCAACTTTGACCTTAAAAATCTAAATGTAATGTCAATCGTCATCTTCTGTCTTAGTTCATGATCTTTTATTGTTCTCGCTCCCTAATAATGTTATGTTTACGGCCATGTCATGTTGAAACACCTGTTCTTATACGCTCACTGAAGTTAAGTATTGTCGAAACTGGTCACTACTTAGATGGGTGACCGGTTGGGAATACTAGGTGCTGTAAGCTTGGATGCGCAGGTGGTGTAATGGATAACAGCTCGGAATTGGAAATCTGAGAACCGAGTTCCAATTCCAGTCCGGTTCGTTATATTTACTTACTTGCAAATATCATTGGGAAAGGTATCAATCTACTTCTATCCTCCCCCCCAGCTATGAGTTAATTAGTAGGACTTGTATCAGTAAATCATCATCTCCCCCAAAATCTTTACAATCTAAAAATATTTTCTGGTTTTAGATAATCTACCAAAGGTTCGTAAACAGAAAAATAACAAATCAATCAAATAAAAAAAAATTTAATTTTTTTTTCTTCTCATATTCTTTCTCACTCAGTAACTTTTTGCATCTTAGTGGCTATATTGCCTTCCTTGAGGCGAAATGATTAAAAAAAAAATTAGTATGTTTTCTTGGGGGGAAATAGAGGTATTCTGTCCTCGTTACCTTCTTCACGGTTTTGGAATTCAGTTTTACTTCTCTTAGACTGGCTGCCAACCAAAACTAAATACCTCAGTTTACCTTGCGAGGATAACGGGGGGGGGGGTCTATGAAATTGAACGCAACTGTACTAGCCGGAATTCGAACTCGCTGATCCCACTTTCCAAGTTCATATTCTCGTGATTTGTTTTTAATCATGTTAGTTTAAGTAAGACGCAGGGAGTTGCTGAGTGTGAAAATATAAGAAAAAGTAAAACATTATTCTGAAGAGATGATGATGATGATAATAATAATAATAATATAATAATAATAATAATAATAATAAAAGATCAGGAAGATAGACGATAAAATTAGACATTGCATTTAAATGTTTGAAGATCAAACATGAAGATTTCCACCTTCGAGAAGTGCGAGAGGAGAAACTCTTAGCATGTAACTTACGGTTACATCTAGCCATTTCAACTGTAAAATGATGAGACCTAGCTGCCAATCTGGTAATGCGCTTAAATCCATAAAGTCTGGGTGCCATAGCGGAAAGTTCATCAGAACAATTACCATAAAAGTATTTATAGAAAAGATAGCAGGAAGCTTATATATATATGTTAAATAGTACACAGTGAGTTCTGGTAGTAATTAAACATTGCCGATGTAAAATGATAGAGCTAAATTTATATTATAAATAATTATATAACTGTTCTCCACATTTTGATGCTACTTAATGTTTCATACACATTGCAATGAACAGGCATAAACTCTTATGACTGATGAGAACAATGTGCAGAAAAATTTAAATAGCACTGAACAGTAAGGAAATCTATATAATTCTTTATTTTAAGACATTTTTTTATGTTTATACGTTATTTTTATAGATAGAAACATTTAAGTAAATGTTCTGTTTATAATAAACAGTATTAACGACATTTACCGGCCTGAATGTTCGAGAAATTGTCATAGAAAATATGCGTCCTCCGACAGGAATCGAACCTGTATCCTATACGGAACCGTCATATAGCCTGACGTGCTTTTACCGGTTTAGCCACAGAGGAGCGTTTCGGTTAGCAACGTCGATTTTACTGTTTTTAAACTACAATTTTCCGTGATTTTTCTCTCGTACATTCATATCTGCTCGATGCGTATCCAAATGTAAACAAATGATGTCACACATTATGAAAGTCCGACAATTATTTTAAGACATTTTTTATGTTTATATATCTATAAAAAGAACGTATAAACATAAAAAATGTCTTAAAATAATTGTCGGACTTTGTCCATTTCATAATGTGCGACATATATATCTGAGCGCTTTCGGCTACTCTATTAGCCATTATCAAGGTTTTTTTAAAAATAATTTTAACTGAATGAATAGATTTTTATATGTTTCTAGAGTGATGGGAATTTTTCTTTTCATTTTCCAAACACGGTTAGCCCATTGTGACCGTGTTCATAATTGATATTTTTGAGTGTTGCCCTTTTCTTTTATATTATTAGTGCTTCTATTTCTTTACTACTTTTTTTTATATGTGAGCCATTCTACTTGTATTTTCAACAAGTATGTTGCAGATCGGGTTTAGTAGGCTTCCGTGAGTGTTTAAATGTGTCCTAATTGAGCTATGCTCAGAGAGGAGTAATGTTAGTCTTCTGGATAGGGATATGTACAACATTTGTACAATTTTTACACACTTTGTCCAGAGAATAAAAGACTTATACGAATACAAGAAAAATAAAAAGCTTAATCTCGGTACCTTCTCTGTCTTTAATGAAATATATATAATGTGTTTGTGTGTGTGTATTGCATTTAAACTTTTGAACATCAAATTTGAGTGGGAAGCGAGAAGTGCTAGAGAAGAAACTGCATAGAACTTACGGTTACATCTAGCCATTTCAACCGTAAGATAATCAGACCTTGTCGTCAATCTAGTACTGCGCTTAAATTCATAAAGGAAAGTTCGACAGAACAATTACCATGGAATTATTAATAGAAAAGGAACGGGGAATCTACGTTATGGCGGTTGGAAAGTAAACGATGTCGATATGCCAGGTCAGGATCAATGATATTGCAGATTCTTCGTTGGATGTAATCAAGAATCTCTAAATATATAACAGAACCAGGCCATATGTGGTAGCAATATTCATTGCCTGGACGAAAGGTAGACTTATAAATATGTAAGATAGTTTCTGGCACGACGCAATGAACCAACTTTACTAGAATCAGACCGATCAATTGATTCAATATAATCTTTCCACTATTTACATTATTCGGACTGTTGTCCTCATCTTTGTTGCCATATTTATCACAACGTTTCGGCCGATGTACGCCCCGGCCTTCTTCGGGTGGGTTGAATGTTGAACTGAACCCTTTATTTCGCTCACTGGAGTAGACTGTTCTAGTTCCACGGGCCATCAGTTATCTCCTGTTAATTCACCTCTCCAAGTTCTCCACTGCCTTAACCAGGTATTGAACTCACAACTCTTTGGGTCCTGTTACTGGATCTAACCAACACCTTTATCCACTGTGCAATGTGTCCTTAAGGAACAGTCTACCCCAGCGAATGAAATAAAGGGTTCAGTTCGGCATTTCAACCACCTGAAGAATGCTGGCGCGTACAAAGGCCGAAACGTTGTGATAAATATGGCATGAGAACAATAGTCCGAATAATGTAAATAGTACAGATAATACCTCATCTCAGAAATATAGACAGATCATCTTTCCACTTCATGTCAGCCGAGGACGTTAGTCCGAGAAAGCGCGAGCAGTCACTTTCTTGGAGGTTAGCATCAGCCATGCTGATTGAAGACAATAAGGCTCTTCTCAGACGATTAATAAAGATTAATAATTTTAGAGGCGTTCTGAGATGTTCATCTGTGTTTTTTGAGATAATTATTAGGACATCAATATATGAGAAATTATTTTCATATTCCAGTGTAATTGTGCTAATATCATCAGATGCTTTCTTCTACTGCTATCCAGAATTTCCTGCTGCAAGGCGATGTTAACATGACAGAGCTGGGCTCGTCCTGGGTATGACGATAAACTACATCCGGCAGCAAGGCCACTGATCGGGGGTGAGGAGTATGGAACCACCTCTTAAGTATTATTGTTCCCAGAGCCACCCCGACTCAGGATGGTAGCACCTGTTAGGGTCCCAACTATGGGCAAATAGTGAATCCCCAAACCTGGGGTCAAACATGAAAATATAAAAATATATTAGAAAAAAAATACAGTGTAACCTGGATATAAGAGAGTTGTCGGAACTGGAGAAGAAGTCTCTTATATCCGGGTTTGGTCTATTATATATACATTAACACAGGCTCCAATTTGGGACCAGATAAAATCTCTTATATCCGGGTTTCTCTTATATCCGGGTTACACTGTACCAGCAATACATTTTCATAGTAAAAAACAACAAAAAAAAAACAACAATTACCAGCAAGATATTATTTTTGAAAAAATACCAAAGCTCACTAAGAAAATAAAATTTCGGCATTAAATGACCCATAAGGTGTTGATTTGCCGTTAAACAAACCAAACCAAACCTGGGTATATCACTACCATGATAGAGGCACCAGCAAAATAGGAACGTGTTCCGACTACCTACAATACGTTCATGATCAAAGCGATCCACCTGTAGGGAGAAATTCTGCTGTCTTTATACCTGGAGAGGGGGATGTGCCCTGCCAGGCTCTTTCACTCCAAGACATATTGCACCCATACCTCGACGACCATGAATTTGTACGCTTTTTTAAAAGTGTCACGCGCGCTATATAGTCATCCCAGCACCTGCATTACGCGTAATTACAGAACAGAAGGGGGGGGGGGCGGAAGGGGGGGGGCGGAAGGGGGGTGCAACAGAAGAGAAAGGTGTGAAGTAAGAAAAGTACAGGGCAAGGGATAAAAAGCCAAACGAAAACAAAAAGAAACGCGGTGGAAAGAAAAGTGTGCGGGGTGGGGGAAGGATGAAGAAAGACAGACCGACAGATTTGTTGTTTTATAATCCCTTTACACCTTTTTAAATTAGTCAAATGTTTAATACATTTTGACGCACACCTTAGGTAGGTAGGTACTACAATGTTAATATATAGATTTTTTTTTTTTTTTTTTTTAAGATTGTAAGTTCGAAAATTGAAAATTAGAGATTTCTTTGTGATCAGATAAATATTCAGTTTTCTTCTACATTTTCTTGTTTTTAACCAAGATTGAATACACGTTCAATCGCTTTCGAGATCAGCTTCTTTGTCTTCTGAGCGAACGATAAGCATTACAATGTGTTAATAATTTTTACCATTGGGCTTAAATCAGCCTTCCATTTCTTTCAACTACCCTCTCCTATTGTTATTTTTGCCTCGTTCCTCCTATCACTCACTCACTCACCTCTCTCTCTCTCACTCACTTTTCACTTTTTTTTATCACTCACTCATATATACAGGGTGCGATGGGTAAATTGTCACCATTTTATATTTTTAATTTCGCGCATGCGCGTTGTTTGTTTTTGATTTTTCGACTACATAGTATAATAGGCTCAGTTGGGTACCATCTGCGAGAAAAAGAGCATCCTGACGCAAATCACTCCGCCGAAAATTTGGAAACGGCTCTGATACGAACATTTCAGAGTACTTGGGTGACAGAGGATTCGGAAAACGTTGGATGAGTCTAATGGCGATTACGAAGGTGTTTGGAGTGATCACTAGTGATGGTGACGTTACGCCTCCATTCGTCTTCCCACAGGGCCTCAGACTCAACACGAGGGCAGGGCTTGTGTCCTGAGAAGGTGGTGTGCCCTGATCAAGAGAGTGGCTACTAGAAGACGCTATATCTGGCAACAGGACACTGCACCAGGCCATACAAGCAGGAGGACCCAGTTATGGTGATTTGCGACCACATCACCTCTTAAATCTGTCCACCCCCAGACTGCAACCTCCTTGATTATTATGCGTGGGGCGTAGTTGAGCGAGAGACCAACAAAACTCCTTGCAACACCAAAGATCAACAGAAGGCAAGGATTAAAGGAGCATTCACCAACTTAAACAAGGAGACCGTCCACAAAAATTGCAAGAGATTCCAAAGTTGTCTGGAGGCCGTGGTTGAAGCCAACGGCGATTTTTTTTATTGAATAAATATACTCTTTAGTATTTCAAGATATTTTTTTGTGTAATTTTGTTAAATATATCTGAAAAAATGAGATGTCAATGTTTTTCATTTTTGCGGCATTTATACGACAATTTATCCATCGCAGCGGATATACATATCTATTGGTCTCTCGATATAAAATTCTATCCATTCATTCATACAAGAGAAGGTCTGGGCAAATGTCGAAAATACATAAATTGTCACAAAGATGTCAAAACTGAAAATCCTTTAAAAAGCTTTTCATTAAATTTCTCTTAATTATTATTAATGAAATACATAAAAGTAGATGTATGTATTTTCATTTTTGCGGCATATATACGACAATTTATCCATCGCAGCCCATACATCTACTTTTATGTATTTCATTAATAATAATTAAGAGAAATTTAATGGAAAGCTTTTTAAAGGATGTTCAGTTTTGACATCTTTGTGACAATTTATGTATTTTCGATAATTGCCCAAACCTTCTCTTGTATGAATGAATGGATAGAATTTTATATCGAGAGACCAATAGATATGTAGAGAGGAATATATATATATATATATATATATATATATATATATATATATATGAGAGAGAGAGAAAATAGTATAACAAATTGGAAAAAAAAATAGTGACTCGTTTCATCCCAGTCTGATGAAGTCCTAACGGATGAAACGCATTACAAAAACCTTTTCCAATTTCTCATACTATTTTCTAATATATATATATATATGTGTGTGTGTGTGAGCGCGTAGAGACATATGTAGATAGACAGATATCTAGAGTGAGTGATGAGTGAGAGAGTTTTTTTTCATTTAATGTTTAATCGGCATGAGTAAAACCAGACGTGTGTGGCGGTGGCAAAAAATGGATAGAAATTAGGATTATGCCTGTTGATTACAGCTGCTGTGCAGAGACTAGCTGCGGACATATTCTTGTCCCAACGAGCCTCCATACAAACACAGATTCGTAACGCTGAAAGAATTTTCTTTCTTTTTTCTTCTTTCTTTATTTTTTTTTAATTACCTCGGTTCGTACCGATCCATTCTTAACGCGTCTTTCGTCCAATCGTCTTGAAGCTGCCTACGTCAAAAACGCGGCAAGTGTTTTCAACATTTTGTCTTCTTTATTTGTTTCCGTGGACATTTTTAGATGTGATTTTTCCCGCTTTGTTATCTTTAAGAAGTTGTTTTTGCGTTTGAATCCGTTTATCTTGTACTTTTTCTTTTCTTTGTTGACGTCAGCATTTTTTTCTTTTCAATTTAATTTATTGCAAAACTGTAGAAATCAGACTATTTAAAATACGTTGATAAAGTTCATGGAGACATATGCCGTTATTTTCCCATGATGTCCTGCATGGGACTATCACACAAAACTTTAAGAAAATTCAGAATTTATTAAAAACAAATACAAAAACAAAAAACTCTGAAGAAAAAACAAAAAAAACTCTGAACAAAAGAAAAGAAAAAAAAAAAGGCGGTTGTATAAGCCGCCATTATTAGAGGCAGGTATTCATAGAAAGAATGTTTTGCGGGGAATATGATTTCCAAAATTTAGATTGACCTTTTGTGTTTAAGGATTACTTAACAAAATTTACGATAAGTGCTATTACAACCAGAAGCTTATACAAAGCAGGTTTCCCTCAAAACGCTGTGCATTCTTATTTTTCATAAAGTGATTTGAGAGAGTGGCTTATTGTTTGTAGACAATAAATAGTCGGTCTTTTTTTTTTATGAAGCGGGAGCGGCAATTTTTACCTGAAAAATCTATAAAAGTGGTATGCGTTAGTTAATATATTTATTTTTTTACCACAATTTTCTTTTTTTTTCTTCTTTTTTTTACTTTGTCGTTGTTACGGATTAGTGGCAGAAATACCGAGGAGTCCCGCCATATTCTTTCCGATTCTGTTTTGATCCAATTGTTTTCTTTTATTTGCCTTTGTCTTCCTTTTTCTTTGTTTTCTTTGTCTTTCTTTTTCTTTTGACTTGTCTTTCTTTGTCTTTCTTCTTTTTTTCTTTGTCTTTGTCTTTTTTTTTCTTTGTCTTTGTCTTTTTTTTTCTTTGTCTTTGTCTTTTTTTTTCTTTGTCTTTGTCTTTCTTCTTTTTTTCTTTGTCTTTGTCTTTCTTTTTTGTCTTTGTCTTTGTCTTTCTTTTTTCTTCAGTAATCTCATCTTTTTGTTCGATACAAAAAACTTTAGATTCTATTTTAAAACATTTTCTAACAATTACTACTACTACTACTGCCAGTAGTATTCCATTTTTTTCTTTTTTGTAAACCCTAACATCACCTTTTCATTTCTTTCTTTCTCTTTCCCTTTTTTCGTACATATACCACAAGTTATTCATTTCTTCCTCTTTCCCTTTACTCTTTTGGCCTATCACTCTTCGTCTCACTCTCCCTTTGTTTTCTTAAAACTTCCACTTCCTTTTTTTCCCCCGTCTACTTTTCCATCTTAACTTTTGATTTTGTTTCTATTTCTATTTATTTATTTATTTATTTTACCTTGCTATATTTGTTGTACGTTTTCTCGCTTTCCTTTTTACTCAATGATCCTCTGCGCATGCGTGTACTTGAACAAAAACCTCAAGCGAAAAAATAAATATAGCATTTCGATAAGAGACTTAAGCATACACAAAAAAGAAACGATTATTCTTTGATAATTTTATTTTAATTGCGTATCTTTTCTTCAATATAGTAATTAATTTTTAATGACGCACTTTCGTTCCTTACCGTCAGAGTAATTACAAAACCTTTATATATGAATGCTATATAATTAGAGAATCTTGATAAAATACGAAGAAGAATCGGTAATGTTATTGGCTCTAACCTGGCATCTTGGCTACAGTCACTTTCTTACCAGCGTAACGTAACTTCCCCGTGCCTTTTCTATAAATACTCTCATAGTAATTGTTCTGATGAACTTTCTTTATTTTTATCCCCTACCAGATAAATTGTATATATGGGGACTAGTTTAGGACTTCATAGAGACTTTGAGGTATTATGGTAGCTGTTGTAAGAATGCTAAGTAAGAATGTGTTGTTTTGGTGTAAGGAATATTGATATGTTTGGATCAGTAATTGTGGCTAGCTAAATTTAAGATGACAGACAATTTTCTTACTATCCCCCTTTTGGCCTTGTGCCACATATTTGTATTAAAATATTGCTTTCCTCTTTGGTACCCCAACTACATGAATTTAAGTGCAGTACTCGATTGGCAGCTAGGTCACATTATTTTACAGTTGAAATCGCATTTCTCACCTGTAGAAACTCTTTTGGCTTCTTGCTTTCTTGTCTTATGATCTTCAAAAATTTAAATGCAATGTCAATTGTCATCTCCTGTCTTTTGAAATCCAGTTCTTTCGTTGTTTTCTGTTTTGTTTTTCATTATCAGTAACTGCTCAGTGTATTCATTGTAAATATTTATTTGTGTTTCAGCTTTTAAATGTTATTTTTATCCCCCCACCCCCGAAAAATTGTACCTATGTGAACGAGTTAGGACTTCTTAGAGACTATAAGGTATTATGGGGACTGTAGTAAGAATGGTAAGTAAGAATGTGTTGTTTTAGTGTAAGGAATACTGTGGTATGTTTGGGTCAGTAATCGTGGCTAGCTAAGTTTAAGATAAGACAGAAAATCAGACTTCTTCTATCTCCCCTTTTGGCCTTGTGTCACATTATTATATTTTTGTATTTTAAAAATAAATATTACTTTCCTCTTTGGTACCTCGAACTTACGAATTTATGCGCAGTACTAGATTGGCGGAAAGGTCTCATCAATTTACAGTTCAAATTTTGATGTTACCGTAAGTTCTATGCTAATAGTTTCTTCTCTTGCCCTTCTCGCTTGTGGAACTCTCTTCCGGCTTCTTGCTTCTCAGTCAACTTTGATCTTGAAAACGATGCTGGGAATCCCCTGGACTTGAACATATGATTAAAGAGGAAGTCTTAAGCAAAACTAAAACAAAACGGACACATACTTAATATCTGGAAAAAAACTGTTGAAATTTTCATGGCGCACGACGAGGAAAAGGTACTTAGAGAATCTGATACCCACAAGGCATATTAAAGGCAAGAGATAAACAGCAAATAACTTGTCTAATGAGCTTGAGTAAATCGGCGACAGAACAGGAATTAGAAAAGATAGCAAAATGACAAACATTGCAAAGAGCTATGTTCAGGAAATTGTGGAGAACCATGACCGCTAACCTCCTGAAGGGACAAGGCACATAGAAGATGAATCTATGAAGGTAAATTGATCTGATTCTGCTGTTCAAAGTCATGAAACCGTACTTTAATTCACTAGGCTATTGCCATGCCTTGGCTACGTAGTACAGACATTTTTTTCTAAAAATAAATTCACCCCAAACAAAACAATAATGCCACTAAAACTCAAGGGGCTACTGGGAGTGAAAGAGAAGGAGAAGACTTTAGAAGGATTGGTTTGGTTTGTTCTGTTTTACGGTATATCAACCTTAATGGCTTATTTAATGCCGACAAAATTTTTATTGCTGGTAATATTTTTTTATCAAAAAATCTATTTCTGGTAATATTTTTCCTTCACAAATGTATTGCTGGTAATATTTTTTTTTCAAAAAAATATTGTTGGTAATATTTTTTTTTTTTTTTCAAAAATGTATTTCTGGTATTAAAACCTATTTTTACACTTTCATAGTGTTTTTTACCCCAGTTTCGGGGTTAACTATTTTCCCATAGCTGGGACCTTAACAGGTGTTACCACCCTTGGTCAGGGTGAACCTGGGAACAACAGCAATTAAGAGGTGGTTCCTCGCAACCTCCTGATCAGAGGCCTTGCTGTTGGACGTAGTTTATCGTCTTGCAAAGGATGCGCATGTAGTTTATCGTCATACCCAAGACGGACTTTAAAAGAAACTGTAAACCCAACCCTAAAAAGAAATCGAGGGATAAACCTCTACTCCTGTTCAAATAGACCGGGGAGGAGTGTGAACCGGATCTAGCTACTCATACTGAGGAATAAATAATAAATAAAATTCCAGAGTCTAGGCGGAGACGTTACTATTATAGTTGATTTAGACTTGGGTATGAACTGGAAACCCAATCCTAAGCAGGAAACAATGGATAAAACTCTACTTATGCTCAAAAGACCGGGGAGGAGTGTGAACTGGACGCTAGGCTGATCTATCTACACCAATTGAGAAAACCACACTAAAGTGACCAGTTGGACAGATTTGCATCCATAAAATGAATGACATGTACAAAATTAAAATTAGCAATGGATTAAGGTAAAAAAAATAAATAAGACGATATAACTGATAAGCAACTGCATAAACTTTTACTTTATCAAATAATGAAACGAAAAAGCAGAGAGAAAGAATAAATAATTAAATTACAGTGTAACCCGGATATAAGAGACCCGGATATAAGAGATTTTATCTGGTCCCAAATTAGAGCCTGTGTTAATGTATATACAGTGTAACCCGGATATAAAAGAGTTGTCCGGACCGGGGAATAGGTCTCTTATATCCGGGTTTCTCTTATATCCGGGTTTGGTCTATTTTGTTTTATTAACACAGGCTCTAATTTGGGACCAGAGAAAATATATCTTATATCCGGGTTTCTCTTATATCCGGGTTACACTGTATAATAGACTACACCCGGATATAAGAGACTTCGTATCCGGTCCCGACAACTCTCTTATATCCGGGTTACACTGTACATTAAACCAGCATTCACGATCTTATATGGAGAAACAGTGGGGAAAAGGATGGGAAAAAGGGTGGGGAAAAGGGTGGGAAAAGGAAGAACAATCGAGAACAAGTAAAAAAAATATTCACTTTTCATCGTGGAATGATTTTTTAAAAACTAACAATGATTTAAATTAAAACATTCATTTTTTTTACTTTTTTTTAAACTGACGAAAATAAGAAAATCTATCCGAACTTCGTTAAAAAGATGAAATCTAATTCCCATTAGAATGATAAATAATATTTCCATCTTATTATTCATTCTTCTGATCCCAACATTATCGTGTAGATTATTATATCCGTGAGAATTCGCCAGGATACAAACCCAAATTTATGGAGCGTTAGGGCTATGGCCACATGCGCTCAAGCGTACTGGGCGATAGCTCTTAAAAAGAAAGAAATAAAACAGCCCGTACTATTTAAATATCCAAATAGAGAAATAAAGAAAAATAAACGCTTTCAGACAATGAGCGCCTGTTGACTTAGCTTCAGAGAAAAACCGTCCAGGTATCTTGTCAGCAGTCTTTGTGGAAGTCGAGTTCCCTTTCAGTCGACTACTAGCTTTTTTAGATTATAATAATTTATTTTTAAGGTTGCCGGCTTCGTACTTTCATAATCTGATGTCACTACCCAGCAGGGTTGCCAATTTTGAGAAAAAGTTGCTGAATTTAGCGATATTGTGTCTTTGATAGCGATTTTTTCCCTATTTAGCGACAGCGACTTTTCATAAAGATTTTCAAACGAGTTTAGCTACATTTTAGCTATTTTCACCAAATACAGTGTAACCCGGATATAAGAGACCCAAATATAAGAGAAACCCGGATATAAGAGTGATTTTCTCTGATCCCAAATTAGAGCCTGTGTTAATGTATATATAATAGACCAAACCCGGATATAAGACAAACCCGGATATAAGAGACTCCGTCTCCGGTCCCGACAACTCTCTTATATCCGTATATAATAATTTTATAAATCTAATAACGAATTTTTATTTTAAAAAAAAGATTTGCTAAATAGATAAATTTTGCAACGATCTATGTTTCTTAAAAATTTACGTCTCACATTTTTTTTTTTTTTTTTTTTTTTTTAACGCGGAGATGTGATTATTTGTAATGCCGGTGACTGGGGAAAAACTGTTCCTGCTTCAAAATGGCGCATTTGTTTTTTTATTTTTGTTTAATTGCTTTAACGTAAACTACTTGAGAGAGAAAACGAAGACTTTTTTATGATCAGGGTTTTGTTCTGTAATCTTTGTAGTTAAAAGGTAGGATTAGCATAGGGGTTTGTTCAGTAATCTTCGTACGTAGTTATATTTTATTTTATGCAAAGAAAACTAATTTTATCGAACATTTATTATTAAAATCTTTTCTTTTTTTTAAAATATATTTATAATAAAGAAATATATATTTTTTATATTTGCTTTTTATTGAACATAAGGTTAATTTTAACGTTATAATTACCTTCGATGATTACTGAGCAAAGCGTTCACCCCTTTTTCTTTTTATGCGCCATGTCCTTTCGGGACGTAGGCGATCGTGGTTCTCCACCTCCCTCTATCCCTTGCAACTCTCTCTTTGCTTACTCCCCAATACCACGCACTGTCATCCACTTGCTTAAGCCCGCCACGCGTTGTTTTCCCTTGTGTCTCTTTCCCTCTGTTCGACCCGTGAGTATCAGATTCTCTAGGCCCTCCTTTCTCATTATGTGTCCCAAGAACTTCAGCTGCCTAAGTATAAGCCTCCTCCTCGTTTGCATCCTCTCTGAGACCTCATCGTTGCTCACACCCTCGGTCCATGATATCCATAACATCCTTCTGTAGAACCATATCTCCGTCGCCTCGAGCCTCTTCTTCATCTTTGAGGAAATCGTCCAACATTCGCTGCCGTAAAGGACATATATCATGTAACAGCTTGGTATTCATTTTTTTTTTTTTTTTTTTTTTACCAAAGAAATCCTCCTTTCTCACAATACTCTGTTCGGCTTTTGGAATGTGTCCTTGGCCATCTAAATACGTCTACGGATCTTAGTGTCGCACTTACCGTCCTCTGTCAAGACTCTTCCCAGACATTTAAACTTCCGCGTCTGCTTGATTCTAGTGTTCCCGACCTGCAAATCACATTTCGGGCTCTTCCATGCATTGTCTTCTTGTAGTTTATGCTTTTTGTCCTTTCTTCTCACTTTCTATCGCTGTTGGAGGTTTTGTGATTTTTTTTCAATGTCTGCTATCAGTACTGTGTCGTTTGCGCATCTTATGTTGTTAAGAGTGTGGCCGAAAATGCTAAATCCCGACAGTATTTCCAATTCTGCCAACCTTAAAAACATTCATCTTCTTTCTCGATTAGTTTTAGGCAAAAGCTACTGAATGAAAATGAAAACAAATGGACCATTTTGAAGTAGGGACAGATTTTCCCCTAGTTACCAAATTACGAATTGAATCTTTGTGTAAAGTAAATGAGAGCCTAATATTTACTACTTTTGGACAAAAGAAACATTTTAGAATAGCTCAAAGACTTGAAATTTTTCCCAGGGAGTCAATTTGTGATTCATTAAATTTTTGTAACATTTGCATCGTTTATCCACAAGTGAAAATTCCGAGTGACAATGAATACACTCAAAAATTTCGTTTAGAATGGTTACGCAAAGAAAAATACAAAAACTGGTTGCAGAAAATAGTAAGAGAAGATACAAAATGTCGCTTTAAGTATTGCAATTGCATTTTAACAGCTAAATCAAGTGATCTTGAAAAAATATAAAAATACTGAATCCTCGTTAAGTGTTCATGGCAGTGCAAACATTCTACGATTTGTAATGCTGTATTTATCATTTCATAAAAGTACAGAGGACAATATGGCACTTTTTGTAGCGGAAAGCTCTGCCATAAGAAATGTGGACAATTTAACCAAGTTCTGCAAAACGAATTTTTCAGATAGGAAAAAATTGTAATAACCTGACTCTTGGACGAACGAAATGCACGCCTATTATTTCGAACATATTTGTAGCGGACCGTGGGGGTGAAGATGTGAAGAGATATCAGAAGGTTAAACTTTCCTGCTGGTGGGTCCAGCTACATGAGAATGTCGGACTTAATTAAAGTCCGAAGAAGACAAAGCAAACGAACAAGACCGATATACATGGGTAAACAAATATATATTAATAACAAAACAAGTTAAACAAAGACATGGACTATTACGTAGTTTGTATGGAGAAATTATGTGTGTGTTGTAAGTCTTCGTACGTACGTGTATTGTTCTTAGCGCGTTCCCGGAATATGGGAAACGCTGTATCTGAGAGAGGTCACATATTGGCCTAAGTTGAAAAAGAGATTTTACCTCGCCTCCGCGCGAGGTAGCGGCCCAAAGGCCTAAGTCGAAAAAGAGAGAGAAGGGTCAGCTAGTATTTATAGTCCGGGGAGAGAGACCCCGTTGAAAGATTAAATAACTGAAGAGGAGCTAACTGCGACATATCAACACGACATTTTAGAAAAAGTTTCAAAGCTGATATCGACGATATAGTTTAATAATTGGCAAAACGAATATTTGTCTCCAAACTTCTAGGTTGTAGAGAGAAGAGGACGACCAAAGAGACGGGACCAATGAAAGTAGTTCACCGGATGAAATCCCGGTGAATATAAAACAATATAAATACCGGCCAAACTGCACCCGGACATTCCATTTCACACTTTGCGACGAAGCAGTCTACACGTTACATAGGTTTCATAATTAGATACTATTCTCAAGAAGAAAAAAAAAAAGAGTATAACTTTGACTTTTATGGATTTAGTCTCGCTTAAAGAATGCAATGCTGATGGAATTTGTGAGGTTATCAAAAATTCTTTGAGAAAACATGGATTGGAATCGCAGAAGCTATTTGCAGTTGGAACAGACAACGCATCAGTAATGATAGAAATTAATAAATGGCGCATATGCAAAATTCAAAAAGGAAATTCCTGGTTTGGTTTTGGTGTGATGCATTTGTCATTCACTAAAATTGGCTGTTTCACATGCAACGAAAGAAAGCTTTCCAAAAAGTTAGAATTCCTTGTTAAAGAAACATTTAGTTGGTTTTCGCATTCTGCAACCAGACTTTCCAAAATACAAAGAACTCTATTTTTCGAAGAATAATGGTTGTGCTGCGTTGAAATTAATACAGTGCAATGAAACACCTTGAATGTCTATTTGAAAGAATTTTGGAAGAATGGCATCAGCTAAAAGAGCATTTTAATTTAACCAAAATGTGTGAACGATGCTATACAGCCGAAATTTTGCATCCAATTTACGATAACAGAGAACCTTTTTTTTTTCTTCTTCTTATTTTTTAAACATGTACTTGAAACACAAAGAATGAATAAAATATTTGAGCCAGAAAATAACAACCCTACCAAGTGGTTGCAAGAATTATTGCATCTATTCTAATAGAATCTTTTTGTTCAAAGATTGTCATCCCTGGAAACAAGATAACGAATGACTCCCCATCCATATTTGGGCTATCAGAACTGAAACCAAAATCAACAAATATATATTTCTGGGGAAGAAGAGAAAAATATCCGTAGCCATTGCTTCGACTTTCTTTTGCTTTCCTCTGTCTTTTCTACAAATACGTTCACGGCAAATACGTTCACTGTCGAAACTGTTATATGTATCCGTCTCTTTTACTCCAATAACTTCATGTATCGCACTTCCCATCTGTGGAACTTCCTTCCTCTTACTTGTTTCACTAATAGATATAACCTCCAAATATTCAATGTCAATCGACATTTTCAGATGCCTTGATCTAATTCCCCGTCCTCCTTTTCATCCTTTCTTCGATCACGCCTCTTTACACCTGCTCCCACTCTCTGTAACCGCTTGCGTGCTAGTGGTACTCCCGTCTTGCTAGGGGTGAAATGCTTAAAAGATGATTGACTGACAGTAATTCTGTTTTACAAACAATGTCCGTCCTGGGTAAGACGATAAACTACGTCCAACAGCAAGGCTTCTGATCAGGTTTTGAGGAGCGTGGAACCACCTCTTAATTGCTGGTGTTCCCAGGTCCACGCTCACCCGGGATGGTAGCACCTGTTAGGGTCCCAACTATTGGCAAATAGTTAACCTCCAAACTGGGGTCAAAACACTATGAAAGTGTATAAATAGGTTTTAATACCATAAATACTTTGTAAAAAAATTATTACCAGAGATACATTTTTGAAGAAAAAATATTATCAGCAATTTATTTTTGAAGGAAAAAAATATTACCAGCAAAAAAAAATTGTCGGTATTAAATAACCCATTGTGGTTGATATGCCTTACAAGAGCAGTGTTTGAACTTTCCTTTCGCTATTCGGCGCTTACGTTTTATTCATTTTGTCTTGTGATCAATTAATCTAAATTCCAATCTTATTAGTATTATATTTAACACCTCCCCACGTGGGTCGTATGTGGCACAAGGCCGAGTTTATCGTGGGTTCTCCGAGCCCGTAGACTCGGCCAAAAATATTCCCTTCGAACCCGTATAAACGGGTTCAGGGCCTGTCTACCTCCTAGGACGAAACTTTGCCCTTCGGCAAAGCCTCGTCCGGGTTCCTCTCTGCCTAAACAGAGTTTGACAGTAATGAACGGTTTGGAGCACCGTTCCCAATCTTATTACTGTGAAACCCGGATATAAGAGAGTTGTCGGGGCCGGAGAAGAAGTATCTTATATCAGGGTTTCTCTTATATCCGTGTTTGGTCTATTACATACATTATACACAGGCTCTAATTTGGGACCAGAGAAAATCTCTCTTATATCCGGGTCACACTGTACTATTATTGTATAACTAGTTTTACTCCATCTTATTGTTGCATTATATTTCAACAGTGTAGGTCAATACCCTCTTCTTTATTAGTATTATTTTATTCCTAATTAGACTTCATCTTATTAAAGTTTTTCTTTACATTATCTGGGTGATTCATACCGTCTTCAAGTTTGATTCCATCTTATAGATCTGCGTAATGGATGCTAATGTATTTCAATTGATTCCACCATGGGGACTGTAGTCTGTTATTCACGATTACCTCCCTTGAACAGCTTTTTTCGTTCACTCCCTCTCCAATACCTTCTTGCTAAACTAAGCCAATTTAATTAAATAAAATAACAGAATTCAAACTGAACATACTTCGTATAAAAATTAATTGTACTTTTAATTTACTGCTTTTATCATCTTATTACGCGACACGGCACATAAAAGTCATAATTTGCTAAGGGACTTGTATTTTTGAGCTGATATGATAATGTTTTTTGTTTGTTTTTAATCAATTCACCCCAAGCAAGGTAATAACGCTACTAAGACGCAAGGGGGTTATTGGGAGTAAAAGAGATCCAGAAGACTTTAGAAAAAACCGGAAACCTAATCCAAAACAGGAACCAAAGGATAAACCTCTACTCCTGTTCAAAAGACGAGGAAGGAGTGTGAACCGGGCGATAGGCGAACCTATCTACTCCTGTTGGTGAAGGAGAGAAAAAAATAGTTAGTGAATAAAATTTCAGAACTCAGTCGGAGACGTCAGAAGTAAAGAGTTGAAATAGACTTTAGAAGGAACCGGAAACCCAATCGTAAACCGGAAACAAGGAATATATCTCTACACTTTTGAGTTTCTAAAACACGTAATGTATATAATGTATATATACGTACATTATATATGTTCCAAAGCTTGTCAAATCCGGTGGGTGACAGTGTGGACAAGATCCCACTGTCTAAAAAAATGCTTCCGTGGCATGCGTCTCGAATAGCCCCTGACAACTAAGTCCAGCTCCAAGTTGGATAATGGACGGAGGTGGTAAACCGACGCCTCATAACCAGCTGCTTCGGGTAGATGGAGCTCGACAGTCAAGGAAGGCAGTCCATCTGGGGGGAAGGAAAACTTGGATTTTTAAATCTCCTTAGCGTTGCGGTCAAATTCAAAAGACGGAAAATGGTATGGAAGCAAATCCAGACAGAAAACCCGGAGCGGAACCCAGAAAGCGGTTGGCTGTTAACACTAACAATTTTCTGGCAACTTCTCTAGCCAAGTCATCACCAAATGTAATGCCTTATATTCCCTTGGATCTTGTCGGGCGACCATTTAGTCTGGGTAGTGTACGACCTCCATATATCATCACCCAGGCTCACGCCCTGGTGAAGTCATTCCCGTCTCAATTTTGACCAAACATCTTTTATCGCGCAAGATAAACGGATGCCTAAAATTCCTTGACCCCTAACTGTTACACTACCTTTTATTCCCGAAGAGCATACGGTTGGATCTGCTATAAGAACCTAATTCTCATTCTTTATGGTAACCGATAGAAAAATGCTGAATTCTTTAGGGAGCTGAGTTTACATACCGGAGAACGCTGTGCCTAAGGTGGCGTCATGTGTGATTTTTGGTGTGTCTGATACTTCCAAATCGGTCTTTACTCGTCCGAAGCCGCTATCTAATATCTGCAACTTTTCGTCAATTACTTCGGGGATTTGGGGAATAGGTAAGATGAATCTTTACATTTTATAAGAAGCGTTGTCTCCGAAGACCACTTCGGTACGGCCGTGCCCGCGCAAGAAGAGGACATGATAGAGATGTGGTTAGAGCAACGTGGGCACGGGGCCGTAGCGATCCGTCGGTTGCTGTTCAAGTTTTTCAAACTATTATGGGTATCATTTTCTCGTTTGTCAGTACAGCGTTGTTTTCATTTGTCTCCTGTCTTCTGATATTCGCAACAACCGTTGGTATGTCACATTACTGAACTGGGGAGGACCGTGTTGGCGGCGGGGGTCTGTAACTTGCTACAGCTACGCTGTCCACTCGAAGTGGCTGGACAGCTTAGTCTCGGTCACTAATTATTGTTATTAGAAACCAACATTCTTGAGATAATTAAAGAATAAATTCTACCCTCAGATTAAAAAAAAAATTGAGCGAT
>OZ038516.1:69200784-69203708 GCA_964036315.1 Acanthosepion esculentum
GGGGGGACACTCCACCCTGACAATTGACATCAGTCTGAAAAACCCTTTACCAATCTTAAGTCAAAAATGAATAATGCTTGACTAGGCTTTTATTAAAATGTCCAGATAATATTACTACTACTAATACTACGAGTGACAACAAAGCAACTGAAATTAAAACGTCATTTATTTGCAAGCCCGTCTACCACATTTGTCCGCACCATATTAAAAAAAAAGGAACATTCATCTGTCCTTTGATGGGTTTCGCTTTTAATCCTGCTGGGTGCCTAACCACCCTTTTCATGAGAAAAGCCTGATGGGGGAACCGGTTTCATCGTCGATGACCTGACCATGCGGCAGGTAGTATTGGGTTACAGGATACCAGCAGCATTCGTAGAGTGACCTGACATAAAGTCAGACTGGAAATAGTAACTCCTCATCTCACGAAGTCAGGCAGAATTTTGTACTCCCACTTGGTTTCATGCATGACATTTTATGAAACTCTCTAGTTTTAGAGGCTAAAACCTCTTTGAAACTGAAAATAATCGCTCTTTTTATTGAGCGTTTTATCTTTTGATGTATTAGAAAATATATAAAATGTTTAACAAGATTATATTCAACCAATATTAATTCTTGACTGGTATCGTTTTCATATTAATCACTATTTTTTTTTTAACTTGTTTTTTGTTTCAATTATTCCGACTGCCCGTCTCCACAAGCATAACAAAGCTACGTGGATCGAAAAAGAAAGAAAGACTCCAGTCAGAATATGGAACCATATCTTCTTTTTTTAACCTTATCTATGTCAGTTGCTCTAACCAATTGTGTTTCCAGAATTTTCACGGTTGGTAGATTAAATGTAACCATGAAACACATTGTCTATTTTATGATCACTCGGCGCCATATTTTTTGAAATTTTTAATTTTGTTTACGTGCCACGAATTATGATTAACAAGGTTATCACAAGTTTTTTTGTTTTTTTTATTAGACGTATTAAGTAAATAATTATTTTTTTTAAATTTCAAAACTTTTAGTTGGTTTCTCGCAAGATACAAATATATATTGGTAAAAAAAAATTTAATGAAGTTTAACAACGCTGTATTTAATAAAAATTGAATATATTATTACTACTAATACTACTAGTGAAAATAAAGCAATTTAAATGAAGATGAAAGAAATGAAAGACAAGTTCTCTTGTGTTTCTTCTTTTGTCGGGTTCTCTTTCAACTTTAATAACTTTACGAATATATATATATATATATATATATATATATATATATATATATATATATATATATATATATATATATATATAGTGATTTTCCAAGAGTATCTTAGATGTGGTACAAGGCCGAAAGTAAGGGCACCCAATGAGGATCGAACTCACTACTCAGTCGCAATTGTTCTAGGGAGACAAGCTTGCTAACCAATAGGGAGACAAGCTTGCTAACTCATATATATATATATTCCAATGTAAACAAATTATAACCATGGAATATTAGTGTTTAAGCCTTTTATATATATATATATATATATATATATATATATATATATATATATATATATATATATATATATATATGGCTTATATATATATATAAGGCTTATATATATATATATATATATATATATATAAGGCTTAAACACTAATATTCCATGGTTATAATTTATTACATTGGAAAATATATATATATATATATATATATATATATATATATATATATATATATATATATATATATATATATATGTTGTGGTTAGAACGTTCGCATTCTGGCCATGAGACCTGTGTTCGAATCTCATCATGGTCGATCTGTCTTTGTCAAGAAGGATGTTATCAGACTGGAGGGGTCGTTTCCAGATTTCGGCACCTTTGGAAAGTGCCTGACAACCATACCACGGGTTGACTCAAAACTTGTGACGGAACCCTTGGGGGCCGTCGATAGCTGTGCTAGCACGAAGTCACATGTCATCGTGACCGAGGGGTTGAGTGTACTGGTCTTGTTGAAATTGTTGATCACGGATAACACGCTTTTTTCCCAGAAATTCTAACTAAGGTCTGCTCAGCATAATTGCAGTATAAACCACAGGTGGACTCTTTTGGGTGTTGAATAAACACAAATGCGCCTGAGCGAGCGTCTGCAATAGGGATTGGCTAGCCGCCCTAGTAGACGGGTATCCTCGAATACGAGTGTCCAGCTATATATATATATATATATATTTTGAACGATAAAAATTATTAGAAAAATCAATTAAAATCTTCAGACACACTGGGTTGTAGATTAATATTCTTATGCTTTTATTATTATTATTTCATTTATATTCCTCGACTAGTGACTAGTTTCGACCAACATGGCCATCATCGGGAGAGAAAAAAATGTCTCTGCTTGCTATAGCAGTAAACTACAGAAAATATATATATATATATATATAATATATATATATATATATATATATATATATATATATGTATAAGAACAGTGCAGAGGATTCGGAAAGAGTAGGATGATATATTCAGTCAACATCATGATGTTTTGGGGGGATCACTAGTGATTACGACGTTATGCCTCCATTCATCTTCCCACGAGGCTCAACACAGAGGCCTACATCAAGTGCCTTGAGGAGGTAGTGCTGCCCTGGGTCAAGAGAGTGGCTGCTGGAAGACCCTATGTCTGGCAACAGGACTCTGCACCATGACACACAAGCAGGAGAACCCAGTCATGGCTGTCAGACAATTTCTGTGACCACATCACCCCTTACATCTGGCCACCTGACTTCCCAAACTGCAACTCCCTTGATTAATATCCGTGGGACAAAATTGAGTGAGAGACAAAATAACTCCAAAGATAAATGGAAAGCAAGGATTATGGCAGCATTCACCAACTTAAACAAGACCATCCAGAAGAGATGCTGGAGATTCTGATGTCGTCTGCAGGCCGTGGTTG
>OZ038516.1:69203908-69216408 GCA_964036315.1 Acanthosepion esculentum
TATATATATATATATATGTATCCATGTATATATATATATATATATATGTATCCATGTATATATATATATATATATATATGTATCCATGTATATATATATATATATATATATATATGTATCCATGTATATATATATATATATATATATATATGTATCCATGTATATATATATATATATATATATATATGTATCCATGTATATATATATATATATATATATGTATCCATGTATATATATATATATATATATATGTATCCATGTATATATATATATATATATATATGTATCCATTATATATATATATATATATGTATCCATGTATATATATATATATATATATGTATCCATGTATATATATATATATATATATGTATCCATGTATATATATTATATATATATATGTATCCATGTATATATATATATATATATATATGTATCCATGTATATATATATATATATATATATGTATCCATGTATATATATATATATATATATGTATCCATGTATATATATATATATATATATATGTATCCATGTATATATATATATATATATATGTATCCATGTATATATATATATATATATATGTATCCATGTATATATATATATATATGTATCCATGTATATATATATATATATATATGTATCCATGTATATATATATATATATATATGTATCCATGTATATATATATATATATATATATGTATCCATGTATATATATATATATATATGTATCCATGTATATATATATATATATATATGTATCCATGTATATATATATATATATATATGTATCCATGTATATATATATATATATATATGTATCCATGTATATATATATATATATATATGTATCCATGTATATATATATATATATATGTATCCATGTATATATATATATATATATATGTATCCATGTATATATATATATATATATGTATCCATGTATATATATATATATATATATGTATCCATGTATATATATATATATATATATGTATCCATGTATATATATATATATATATGTATCCATGTATATATATATATATATATATATGTATCCATGTATATATATATATATATATATGTATCCATGTATATATATATATATATATATATGTATCCATGTATATATATATATATATATATGTATCCATGTATATATATATATATATGTATCCATGTATATATATATATATATATGTATCCATGTATATATATATATATATGTATCCATGTATATATATATATATATATGTATCCATGTATATATATATATATATATATGTATCCATGTATATATATATATATATATATGTATCCATGTATATATATATATATATATATGTATCCATGTATATATATATATATATATGTATCCATGTATATATATATATATATATATGTATCCATGTATATATATATATATATATATGTATCCATGTATATATATATATATATATATGTATCCATGTATATATATATATATATATATGTATCCATGTATATATATATATATATTTATCCATGTATATATATATATATATAATGTATCCATGTATATATATATATATATATATGTATCCATGTATATATATATATATATATATGTATCCATGTATATATATATATATATATATGTATCCATGTATATATATATATATATATATGTATCCATGTATATATATATATATATTATGTATCCATGTATATATATATATATATATGTATCCATGTATATATATATATATATATATGTATCCATGTATATATATATATATATATATGTATCCATGTATATATATATATATATATATGTATCCATGTATATATATATATATATATGTATCCATGTATATATATATATATATTGTATCCATGTATATATATATATATATATATGTATCCATGTATATATATATATATTATCCATGTATATATATATATATATATATGTATCCATGTATATATATATATGTATCCATTATATATATATATATGTATCCATGTATATATATATATATGTATCCATGTATATATATATATATATTGTATCCATGTATATATATATATATATATATATATATAGTATCATGTATATATATATATGTATATATATATATATATTGTATCCATGTAATATATATATATATATATATGTATCCATGTATATATATATATATATGTATCCATGTATATATATATATATCATGATATATATATATATATGTATCCATGTATATATATATTATCCATGTATATATATATATATATATGTATCCATATAATATATATATATATGTATCCATGTATATATATATATATATGTATCCATGTATATATATATATATATATATATGTATCCATGTATATATATATATATATATATATGTATCCATGTATATATATATATATATATATGTATCCATGTATATATATATATATATATATATGTATCCATGTATATATATATATATATATATGTATCCATGTATATATATATATATATATATGTATCCATGTATATATATATATATATATATGTATCCATGTATATATATATATATATATATATGTATCCATGTATATATATATATATATATATATATGTATCCATGTATATATATATATATATATATATATGTATCCATGTATATATATATATATATATATATATGTATCCATGTATATATATATATATATATATATATGTATCCATGTATATATATATATATATATATATGTATCCATGTATATATATATATATATATATATGTATCCATGTATATATATATATATAATATATATGTATCCATGTATATATATATATATATATATGTATCCATGTATATATATATATATATATATATATGTATCCATGTATATATATATATTATATTATATATATATATATGTATCCATGTATATTATATATATATATATGTATCCATGTATATATATATATATATATATATGTATCCATGTATATATATATATATATATATGTATCCATGTATATATATATATATATATATATGTATCCATGTATATATATATATATATATATATATATGTATCCATGTATATATATATATATATATATATGTATCCATGTATATATATATATATATATATGTATCCATGTATATATATATATATATATATGTATCCATGTATATATATATATATATATATGTATATATATATATATATATATCATGTATATATATATTTATATATGTATCCATGTATATATATATATATATATATATGTATCCATGTATATATATATATATATATATATGTATCCATGTATATATATATATATATATATGTATCCATGTATATATATATATATATATATGTATCCATGTATATATATATATATATATATGTATCCATGTATATATATATATATATATGTATCCATGTATATATATATATATATATATGTATCCATGTATATATATATATATATATATGTATCCATGTATATATATATATATATATATGTATCCATGTATATATATATATATATATATGTATCCATGTATATATATATATATATATATGTATCCATGTATATATATATATATATATGTATCCATGTATATATATATATATATATGTATCCATGTATATATATATATATATATGTATCCATGTATATATATATATATATATGTATCCATGTATATATATATATATATATGTATCCATGTATATATATATATATATGTATCCATGTATATATATATATATATATATGTATCCATGTATATATATATATATATATGTATCCATGTATATATATATATATATATATGTATCCATGTATATATATATATATATATATGTATCCATGTATATATATATATATATATGTATCCATGTATATATATATATATATATATCCATGTATATATATATGTATCCATGTATATATATATATATATATATGTATCCATGTATATATATATATATATATATGTATCCATGTATATATATATATATATATGTATCCATGTATATATATATATATATATGTATCCATGTATATATATATATATATATATGTATCCATGTATATATATATATATATATATGTATCCATGTATATATATATATATATATGTATCCATGTATATATATATATATATATATATATATATATGTATCCATGTATATATATATATATATATGTATCCATGTATATATATATATATATATATGTATCCATGTATATATATATATATATATATGTATCCATGTATATATATATATATATATGTATCCATGTATATATATTATATATGTATCCATGTATATATATATGTATCCATGTATATATATATGTATCCATGTATATATATATGTATCCATGTATATAATATGTATCCATGTATATATATATGTATCCATGTATATATATATGTATCCATGTATATTATATATATCATATATATATATATGTATCCATGTATATCTATATATATATATATATATATATGTATCCATGTATATATATCTATATATATATATATATATGTATCCATGTATATATATATATATATATATATATATATGTATCCATGTATATATATCTATATATATATATATATGTATCCATGTATATATATCTATATATATATATATATGTATCCATGTATATATATCTATATATATATGTATCCATGTATATATATATATATATAATTTCCATGTATATATATCTATATATATATATGTATCCATGTATATATATCTATATATATATATATATGTATCCATGTATATATATCTATATATATATATATATGTATCCATGTATATATATCTATATATATATATATATGTATCCATGTATATATATATATATATATATATGTATCCATGTATATATATATATATATATATATATGTATCCATGTATATATATATATATATATCCATGTATATATATATATATATATATATATATGTATCCATGTATATATATATATATAATATATGTATCCATGTATATATATATATATATATATATGTATCCATGTATATATATATATATATATAATGTATCCATGTATATATATATATATATATATATGTATCCATGTATATATATATATATATATATGTATCCATGTATATATATATATATATATATATATATATATATGTATCCATGTATATATATATATATATATGTATCCATGTATATATATATATATATATATATATATATATGTATCCATGTATGTATATCTATATATATATATATATATATGTATCCATGTATATATATCTATATATATATATATATATATATATGTATCCATGTATATATATCTATATATATATATATATATATATATGTATCCATGTATATATGTATCTATGTATATATATATATGTATCCATGTATATGTATCTATGTATATATATCTATGTATCTGTTTATATGTATATATAAATATTAAAGTGAACATAGAAATCAACACTTAATGGCGTTAGTCTGTTTCATACTAGATGTATGTTTTGTTTTTTGTTTTTTCATCTTTTCACCCCAGGCAAGGCTTGATACCAATCGCAAGCAAGGGGTCCCAGAGCCAAAAACGATTCAGTCAAATGTTAAGTTTCAGTCTGTTAGCTTTATTTACATTTTTTTTAATATAAATGTGTAGAAACTACTGTGGCTAAAATGAGAGTGTTCAGTTTATATACTGATTATTATATAGAACTGATCCCCCACTTTTTATCCACATAATTTCCTGTTCATCAAATTCTAATTGGGCATGGTCCACGTCTTCTTCCGCTAGCTCTAGGTTCATTAGATTTGTCTCGGATGGATGAATCGGATAGCCGAGTTCGAATTCCAGTCGAATCCACCCATTACATTATTCACTTACGTGCTAATACCCTTGTGAAAGGTGTAAGTCTTCTCCCCCCCCCTTCCAACGAGCTATGGGTAAATAGCAGGGCAGACCGGGTTCTATAGCCTTGGATGGCAACTGGTCTACTGCAGAAACAAATGGCAACCTACCGCTGAAAAAATCTGCCTCGTTAGTCATGTATCTTTCGATACATGATCCTGTATGATGCGTGTATCACGTATGGCACATAACTGACTGATCGCTAAAGCATCTCCCCACACACACACAAAAAACAATTCTTATCCTCTAAAAATATGTGCTGGCGTTACATCACCTTCAATGGGTTGATAAGCCGTTAAAAAAAAAGAATTGAGCAATCAATTGAAAACATGACTTATAGAATTAAAGTTCAATTAGACACTTCATTGTCGCTATTTAAATAAAATATATCGACCATAATTTATTATGTATATATTTTTTTTATTTTTTCATTCTTTTTTTTGTATATATTTTTTTATTTTTTTATATTTTTTTTTTTATTTATATATTTTTTTTTTATTTACTTATCTATTTTTATTATATACATTGCACTATTATCAGTCTAAGCTGTAGTCGTATTGTTTTCGGGGCATAATTCTGGTAACACTCCTGTACTGCCTTCCCCGCCAAAAACGCCGTAACGTGCGATCAAAAGTGCCAAATTGTCCACAGAGCTAGAAAACTGTGACGTGAACAATGTTCGATTATCCAACGCTCGCTGGACCTCATAAAGCATTGCAAAAAACGACGACTGCGGGGCAAAAAGCTTGAGAGAGGAAGAAAAAAAAAGGCTTCATTTCGGAAAGATTCCCAGCCGCCGCCACCGCACTTTTCCGCTTCACCCGCATATTTACATAGACATCGGATTATTTTCTAAAAGCAAACGTTACTTGTTTTCGAAGTACGCTTGCTATGATTAAGTGGTAATCCCCCCCCCCCCCCGTTTAGTCAATATATGCAATCGTCTACCAGCGCCGTGTCCACTTGGCAGGCGCTACTCGACTCACCGTTTTGAAAACCTGAATGTCGCTCATGGCAACTAGACCGAAAACAAAGCTTCATTGTTCTTTGTCACCAGAAAGAAACTTCAATTACAACATACATACATATACTTTCCCGAAATCCTAACTTAATGACAGTAATAAATGAAAAAAAAAAGGAAATACATTCGAAATGAAATTGTCGTTAACCCTCCTCCAGACTAAAGTTATTTTTAAACTTTGAGCTCGCATAATTTTAAGTTCAATCAAGCTATCTTTATTTTTTAAAACCAGAGTTAAAGGGCTCGAGAGCCATTCAGGGTTGAAGGTCAATGAATTAGACGCGTGATATAAACGAGGTATCGTGGAGTAATGGTTCGCGGCTCAGGTTGAAGAATCGGGGAGCTGAATTCGTTAGTTACTTTGTGCTTGAAGTAAAATTCCCTAATCTGTTTCGTTCACCAAACTGCGTAGCGTATGTCAAACAGTCCGACACCAATGTCGTACTGCTCTGTCGCCTCAAGGACTTTTTCTAACTTGAGTGACAAGTCAAATTGGCATGGGCGCAAAAAAGACGGGCTCGACGTTTCTTAAATATACGTCTCCTAAAGCCACCATTTTCTTTTTAGGATACTTTACACACGAGACATTCTGAACCCGCTTTCTACCAGGAGGTAAACCATTTTCTCTCGTGTTACTATTACATTCAGTGGCGCGATACCCTTGGGAAAGGTATGAATCCATCGCTTCTCCCTCCAGCTATGGGTAAAATAGTAGGACAGACTGAGTTCTTTAGCCTTGGGTGTTCAAACCCCCTGCTGCCTTGTAGGTCCTGCCTCTTTAGACAAAGGCTAAAAGACGGTTTTAAAAACAAAAGGCTTTAAAAACAAATCCACCTCCCAAAGGAGGAACGGGGTAACCTCAATATCCCCGATGTAAAAGGAACCATTACACTATTCTGCCTTAAATATCACCACAATTGCGAGATGGAGGGGAGTGGTAACCACAGCAGTGAAGTGAAGATTATGAGGATAACGAGGGTTTGTTTTTTTTTGTTTGCCTGTTTTTTTGTTTGTGTGTTTTTTGTTTACTAGGTAGGTTCGTAGAAGCACCAGATGTACTGCAGCCACAGTAGAGGCAAGGTAGACTGACGGCGCCCAACCCTCTTCAGGCCGGTTTTGAATTCAGAGTTTTTCCTTCTCTTAGACCGGTTGCCATCCAAGGCTACAGAATCCAGTCTGTCTTGCCATTTACCCATAGCGGGGAGCGGGGAGAAGAGGAGGATTCACATCTTTCCCAAGATATTAGCACGTATGTGAATGTAATGGATTCGACTGGAATTCGAACTCTGCTCCCCGATTCCTCAATGCGAGCCGCTATCCATATTACACCTAGCCCCCCAGTTATGTGCTATGCGTGATACAAGCTTAGGCGATCATGTAGTTTTCGATACATGACTGACAGGGCAGATTTTTCCCGCAGTAGGTTGCCATTTCTTTCTGCGGTAGACTGGTTGCCATCCAAGGCTATAAAACCCAGTCTGTCCTGCTATTTACCCATAGCTTGGAGGAGAAGAGGATTCATATTTTTCCCAAGGGTATTAGCACCTAAGTGAATGTAATGGTTCCGACTGGAATTCGAACTCGGCTCTCCCATTCTTCAATCCGAACCACTATCCATTACGCCAACGTTCCTCTGCTTACAATCGGGAAATCGATGTACCAGTGAGGAAAGCTCATCAAAACATTTAACCATGAAAATATTTTAAAATAAAATAAAATACAATAAAACTCGGCCATTGACACAAACTAACTCAAGTGAAACCTAAAGGATTTTATGAGTCTGGCTAGTGTTTGTATGACCAGCTGTAAAATCTACAAAGTCGGATCTTTAAAAAAAGGGCATCCACTTAACCAAAAAGAGAATAAAATAAGTAGATAAATAAATGCTAACTTTCGGGAATCAAGGGCACTTGGCAGGAAGTTAAAAACTTCCACTTACAGGCTTATATAAACGGTGATAGTTAGAACTGGAGGTAATTCCGAAACCATCCGTTGGGTGGTACAGACCATTCGTCGAGAGATTGTTCCGATGCTATCCTTGAGTAAGTTACCAGCCGCACGTTGTGATATGAAGCAGAGGAATGGTAGAAAAGTTATCACAGTTTAAAGGGGAAGTTGATTCGTTAGTCTGTCATGACAGAAACAGCAGAAGTTGTTCCAAGTGCCACGTGCTTCCCCTTCCCCAACCAAGGCAGTGCAAGTGAATCTCTGAATAAACAACCAAATAAATTAGAAACAATATTCACATCTTCATTTATGACCGGGTTGTTAATTGTCACCATTTTTTTCTTTTGTGAACGTGCAAGGGACCTTTCCCAGTTTTTGTTCACGGACACCAACGCAAATGAGACTGTTAGCATTTATTTATCTATTTATTTCATTCTCTTAGATGATCAAGAGGATGGCCCTTCTAAATATCTATTTCGTATATTGCTGGTCATAAAAACACTAAACACATTAGACTCGGATAAAAATCTTTTAGAGTCCACTTAAGTTAGTGTGTGCTGACGGACGGGTTCTGTTGTGCCACCTTTTTTCTTTAAAAAGGTTGAGGTGATTTTTCCGGTCTGTGTAAAGTTGATAAAGGGACCAATTGTATGTTTACACAATTTAACCCCTCGATAACATGTATTCTGGTCAGATTATTCTCTGGCGGAGAGAATTTCATAAATGAATATCTGGTTTTGGTTCATATAGCGGCTCGGATTGATGAATCGGAGAGCCGAGTTCGAATTCCAGTCGAATCCATTACATTCACTTCCGTGCTATAATACCATTGGGAAAGGCATGAATCCTCTTCTCTCTGCGTAAATAACAGAACAGATCGGGGGTTCTATAGCCTTGGATGGCAACTGGTCTACCGCAGAAACAAATGACAAACGTGAAAAGAAAATCTGCCTCGTCAGTCATGTATCGAAAGATACATGATCACGCATGGCATATAACTGACTGATAAGCAAATGGAATGATTACTTAGAAAAATGTCAAGTATATTGTAAGCGTTAAATCCCTGGAGCAGTATGTTCTTTTCCATTTCCTGCTTTCAATGCTGTCGAAGTTAGCTATCATCGGAAGTAAATTAATCTCTTCCTTCGGTTTCAATCTTGTCATCAAAATCAAAATTGACCTATGAGTTTTCCTAGGCATTCATAAATTCTATGCTTGGTTGCCATGGGGTTGAAAGCCGATCCTCTATCGATGATTAATCACAAATTGAAATACAAGGAGTTGGTGAAATATTCTCAGCCCAACCCACTTCCCAAAATCAATATTCTGATGTTTGGTCATTAACCCTTAAACGGCGGGAAAAGATTGCACGAACATGCACAAAACGAGAAAAAAAAACATTTTTAATGGGCATGTTTGTTTACTTGTGCTTTGTTAAAATTATAAATAAATGATATTTTAATATTTACATTATAAAAATAATCAAGAGAAATAAAACCAATTTTATGTTTTCTTGAACTTAATTTTTTTTTTTTTGTCTATATCTCTGAGATGAGGTATTATGATTACTTGCATTATTTACATTATTCGGACTGTTATCCTCATCTTCATTGCCATATTCACAACGTTTCGGCCGTTGTACGCTCCGGCCTTTATGTCTATGGCTCTCTATATATCTGTCTATATCCCTGAGATGAGGTATTATGATTACTTGCATTATTTACATTATTGGGACTATAATCCTCATCTTCATTGCCATATTCACAACGTTTCGGCCGTTGTACGCTCCGGCCTTTATGTCTATGTCCCTCTATATATCTGTCTATATCCCTGAGATGAGGTATTATGATTACTTGCATTATTTACATTATTTGGACTGTGATCCTCATCTTCATTGCCATATTCACAACGTTTCGGCCGTTGTACGCTCCGGCCTTTATGTCTATGTCTATATATCTGTCTATATCTCTGAGATGAGGTATTAGGATTACTTGCATTATTTACACTTTTAAACTCGGATCCCAAATGAATAATGCTCGTATTGTTAAAAAGTTTAAATCATCAATTGATATTATCCGTTGATCTCCAAAGAAACATCAATTCGCGATGCCCGTCGTGTACGTTTAAGACCATTCCATTTCGGGGTCTTCTTCACCGGTACTGTTCTTATAAAGATCCCAATCTGGTGGCAGACGACGCAAAATGTTTTTTTCTTTGCGTGCCTACATCTATTCACGAAGTCCAATGTCTTATTCAACAATCTTTTATCACTACTCAGCTGTAAAATTGCTATTATTTCCTCTAAGTATATTCTACACTGCTTCTTCACGGTTTACTATTTCTACGTGCCGCGTCCCTTCCGGACGTGATCGATCATGACTCTTCACAACTTCCTATACTTTGTAGCCCTTAGTAAAATTTGTCTTTTCCTCATCACTCCCAACCCAACTTTTTTCTATTTTTTTAAAAAAAAACAATTCCTCCCAAGCTAAGCAATAAATGCCACAAGGATACACGGGGTTACTGAATGTGAAAGAAACAAGGTTTTCAAGAAAACATTTGATTTAAAATTTTTGAAGATAGTAGTTGAATGGAAATCCGGAGGCTGGGAGAGTTTCACAAGCGAGAAACGCGAAAGAAGGAAATATTAACATAGAACTTACGATTACATCTAGCAATTTCGACAGTGACATGATGAAACCTAGCTACCAATCCAGTCAGCTTAGGCGATCATGTATCTTTCGATACATGACTGACGAGGCAGATTATTTTCCCACAGTAGGTTACCATTTGTTTCTGCGGTACACCAGTTGCCATCCAAGGCTATAGAACCCGGTCTCTCCTGCTAGTTAACCATAGCTAGGAGGAGGAGGAGATTCATACCTTTCCCAAGGGTATTAGCACCTAAGTGAATGTAATGGATTCGACTGGAATTCGAACTCGGCTCTCCGATTCCTCAATCCGAACCGCTATCCATTACTCCAACGTTCCTCTGCTTGCAATCGGGAAGTCGACGTACCAGTGAGGAAAGCTCATCAGAACATTTAACCATGAAAATATTTATAGAAAAGCCACAGGGAAGCCACCCATTTATGCATGCTCTCAATATGTCCTGTGAGTGTCAAATTTTCCAAGCCCCATTTCCTCGTGTATCCGAGAAATTTCAACTCTCTTCCTCATTTTAAGCGTAAGCATCTTTGTTTTCATTTTCCTTAAAACTTCTTTGGTACTCACATGTTCAGCCCATGGTGTCGTGAACATCCTTCCGTAGGACCATATTTCCGTTTCTCTCTGTTTCTTATTACTCTGCTTAGCTTTTGGAAGGCATCTTTCGCCATCCCAATGCGCCTTCGGATTTCAGTGTCACACTTTCCGTCCTCCGTTATGCTTGCCTTAAAAACATCATCTTCCAGGATTACTCTTGTCAAGACGTGTGTGTGTGTTGCACAATATTTGTTCTTATTTATAAATATTTAATCTTAAACGCTACTGTTACGCCCGGCATCGAACCTGATCAACAGTAGCCAAATGTGCAACGCCCGTGTCGTCGGCCCTAATTATGTCACCCAGTCGTCAGTCCTCAAGTTCCCTCAGACC
>OZ038516.1:69221408-69253908 GCA_964036315.1 Acanthosepion esculentum
CCTTATTCTGTCTTCTCTTTATTTATTTTCATCTATTCTTTACATTTACTGTTATTATTTTATCTTTTAATTCGCCGCTACATTTTCTTAAAATATTTTGACAAAATGCACTGCAACATACGGTAAATGGTGATTGCACAGGGTGAAATAGCAAATGGATTTTAATTCTATAAGCTTTATTTACGGTATACAGTAATATTATCAATAGGAACCAACAAAATGGAGGAGCATTATAAAAGGATATCCCACTATTAATTTTTTTTAAATCGATTTCACACCATGGAAGGCAATAATGCCACTAAGACGCAACGGGTTACTGGGTGTGGAAAAAAATTAGAAACAGAAACTCTACTAATGAGCGGGAAGAGAAAAAGGATAGTAGATGGCGATTGACATTGCATTTAAATTTTTGCAGATTAAAGTTGACTGGAAAGCATGGAGCCGGAAGGGAGTTCCACAAGCGAGAAATGAAACTGTTAGCATAGAACTTACGGTTACATCTAGCCAGTTCAACGGTCAATTGGTGAAACCTCGACGCCAGTCTAGTCACTGGCTTTAAATTTAAAAAGTCTAGGTACCATAGCGAAGAGCGATATTTGTAATTATTTACAAAATGTGACATAAGGTCAAAATGGGGAAAAGGGGCGATCTTCATCTGTCTTAGCATTAAACTTAGCCAGCCACAAACACTGACTCCAACATTCCACAATATTCATAACACCAAAACAACGCATTCTTACTTACTACATCCACCGTAATACCACATTGTCTCTATGAAAGTCCTAAGTAGTCCCCACATGTACAATTCATTGTCTGTGGGGGGGGGGGATAAAAAAACAATTACCATGAAAGTATTTATAGAAAAGACACAGGAAGGTAATCTTACGGCGGTGGGAAAGTGATTGAAATCGAGTTGACAGATCAGGACCAATAATATTGCTGATTCTCCTTTGGATTGTATGAAGGAGCTCAAGGTAAATAGCAGGACCACCGGACCATATGTTGCAGTAATATTCTAAGCATGGACGAATGGTAGACTTATAGATATATCTAAGATAGATTATGGAGAGAAGAATTGTCTCGTACACACTTGTTGCTTAAGTTCTCAATCATTGTGACATGCAAGTGATAGTACCTTTAAGATATAATTAATGATTATACAGGGATCAGAGAGAACTAGATGCATGACTTTACTAATGAATATATCTGAAAATTGAACCAGGCTCACCAGTTTTGTTTTTTATATTATTATGAAATACCTGATGTATTCCTGCTCAGCAAATTCTTTGATACACCGTGGATTGAATTTCATCTGATTTTTGAAGTATTGTTATTTTTGCTGTGGTGGTGGGTATTTTTTATTTTTTATGCCACCTTATTTAAATACTCCTTTCACCATATAGTCTACTGTTCGCATGTATCGGTCATTTACAACCACCTTTTTGGTCGGTAATCCTATTTCATTCTGCAGACATCAGGGAATGCAAGAGATGTTTGGAGATTGTTTAAAAATTAACATTACAGGAAAATTCAGCTCGTTTTGATATTTATGAAAGTACTCGTGAAAATTTCACGATATATTTCATATTCGATACATAGAATTATAAAAGTCCATTTTAGCGTTACAAATAATCTTTCTTTTGTTTCCTTTTATTTTCTCCATTTCCACTAAAGTAGCCTGAATGTGTTATAGTCTCCTCTCATGCCTTCTTTCTTTTTCTCACTAAATCTAGGTTTTCCTGCAGTCTCTCCTTGAATAAGAATGTCCATTATTTATCTGAGGCATTGGCAAGACGTACAGTGCCATTTTTTGAATAAATATTTTTTTTACTTTATTATTATTATTTTATTAATACGTTCTTTTTTTTTTTTTTGCTTAAAAATAAATTTCCATCAACCTTATATAGGTACCTTCAAATAAAAAAATTTTTTTAAAATCTTTACTGAAGCTTTCGTTTTAATACCAAGCTCATAGATTAAATTTAATATTCCCAATAAGCAAAATACTTTGGTGTATTTCAAACCGAATTCAAATTGATTAGAATCTTTATTTTTCTATTCATCAGTAAAATGTATCAATTCGTCCATATTGACAGATTTGTCGACACAAAATAATTTTCTTTAGTAAAATTCTCTCAAAAATAAAACGTACTTTTCTGAAAAGTTATTTGATGAAAATTAGCTGATTTAAAGTTAAATTAATCTGAATTGAAACAAATGTTACTAGCCTAGTTTAAAATATCGCAGAAAAGCATCTTTTTTAACACGGAGATGGGTGTGTTTCTGACATCTTGAATGGCAGTGATGATTGATAAATTTAACTAAGGGGAACATAACTGCACCATTGAAGAATACAACGTGAACATATTTTTATGTACAAGAAATAGCAGAAATACTTCCCCCATAATGGTAAGACATTAGCTAGATGAGGCATTATTGCCACTAATATAATACCATTATGTTGCACTGTGTATATATATATATATATATATATATATATATTCTTTTTATAGATACAAATATTTAAGTAAATGCTCTGTTTATAATAAACAGTATTAACAACATTTACCGGCCTGAAAGTTCGAGAAATTTTCATAGAAAATATGCGTCCTCCGACAGGAATCGAACCTGTATTCTATACGGAACCGTCATATAGCCTGACGTGCCTTAACCAATTGGGCCACAGAGAAGCGTTCGGTTAGCAAGGTTGATTTTACTGTTTTTAAACACAATTCTCCATGATTTTCTCTCATTCATTCATATCTGCTCAATGCGTATCCAAATGTAAACAAATGACGTCATACATTATGAAATGGACAGAGTCCGACAATTATTTTAAGACATTTTAACTGATAAATAAAATATACATATTTATATTTGATATTTAATAATAATTTTTAAATAATTTAAGTAATTCTATTACATTTATTTGTTTTAAAAGATGTATAGTCTATTATTAAAACTAAGAATAATATTTTAAAATTGTAGTTCAATACGACGTATTCATATACAAACAAGCCTTTTAGAAAAAAATCTTTATGTATACAAGTACAAATTTAACGGCGAAACAAGTTTCGAAAAACTGTCGTTGAAAAAGACCAGACAACATATGTTGAACGGATGTCATCATTCGTTTGAAAAGGCACCCCTACCCTACCTTGACCTAACCTCTTTTCAAAAGTAACTAATATGTTGATACAATAGTTGTCAGTGAAGAAGAATACCCTACGACCGCTTGTTAAAATGAATGGATTTCCTCATATCCATAGAAACTAATATTATGAATGTGCTTATAAAACTCAGTAAATTTCAAAATAAGTTATTCCAAAATTCGCTTGAAAATGAAACAGAACTAGGGACTTTAATTTAATTCTATAATTGAATTTGAAGTTTTTAGCTTTTGTTTTTTGAAACATAGTAATTCCTGTGTAGCGGTGGAACCATATTTTTAAATAAGTAAATTTATAATATTTATGCTCTGTAGATTTGCATTGAGGACTGTTTTGTAAAAATAAAAATATTAATAAGAACACCGGATTATATATCTTACTGTTTTTTCTCTTTATTATCATCATATATATATATATATATATATATATATATATATATATATATAGTCTTAAAGTGTGCTATATTTATGGGATAAAGTGCTCAATATCAGAGATAGAGCGTGTGTAAATATAAAAGTGGACATGGAAGTCAACACTTAGAGGTGACAGTCTGTTTCATGCTAGTGCAATCGTCAGGCTATATATATATATACACCCCCCCCCCCCAGTAATCTTAAAAATTTAAAACACTTTAAGCAATTAAATATTTTATTGAATTTTATATATTTTGGCTTTATAGCTGTATTTAGAAGGGCGCTTGTTATTGTCTGATAATGCCGTGTATGGGCATCCATATTTTCAAAAGTCGACACGTTTATAGACACAATAAAAAAATTTTTTAATCTTTTTAAAATACTGGGGATTGTTGTATTGTAGTAAGCTTTTCCATTTATAATCAGTAAATACGATTATAATTTAGTAACAATATTGGTTGACCGCTACAAATTAATATAGAATTTTAAAGATTTAAGTCTATAAATTATTCTAAAATTTAAAAATATGAAAACAATTCTTGTAAAAAATTCCTTATTCATCGAAAAAGATATTTTTCTTAAGACAATAGTGTCTATAATATATCTTATTCATAAAAGCAATTTAAAGCTTTTCTGATAAAAAAAAAAATTAGTTTTATTGCATTTTTTATTTTACCATTCAGGGTAGAATTTTCTATGACTGGGGTCTTATTTAACAAAAAAAAAATTATTTAAATTCTCCAAAGACTTGTCCTTATAACTAATATAAACTTTAAGTGATGCAAAAAAGAGTTTGTCGAAATTTCATAAAAGTAAATGAGTGAGGGTAACAGATTTTGAAAAAATATATTAATTTTTACAAAGATTTTCTGAAAAAGTAACGTTTCAAAAATAACTTCATTTCTGAATAAGTCTTAAATGTTTCATTAAAATCCGACAATTATCGAATTTTTATAAGTATTTCCAAATCAATGTGTTTTTCACCGCAAAATGACGTTAAAATTTTCCATACAAATTTAAGGTCCAGAAAAAAGAAAAAGATTTTTAACCAAAATTTTGAAGCTTCCAAAAAGGATTAAAAAAAATAAAAATAAGTTGATCCTTCCTCTTAATCGTTAAAATCTTTGTGCTATTATTAAGTTTTAAGCATCTTTTCATTTTTTAGCGAATCTTTAGAAGTACCATATACAGGGGGGGGGGGGTATCCGTACACCTACAAATTTTTAATTTATTGTATTTCCGACTAAACATACTTTTCATATGTTTAGTACACAGATGCATAATAACTAAATATGCATACAAAACAGAAAGAAATTGTTTTAATATAAATAAATCCCATTATTCCATTTAAATGAGTGGGAAAAGTATTCATACAATACAAAATTGTATACATAATTTTCATTTAATACTTTGTAGAATAGCGATTATTTACTTCTACAGCAATCAACCTCTTGTAGTTCTCAATGATTTGCAAATTTTAGTTGGTATTTTGTTCCATTCTTCTTCGCATATGGTCTTCAGGTCCGGGATGTTTGTTGGAGCTCTTGATTGGATTTGAATTTCTAACACTACAGATTCTTGATTGGGTTTAAATCTGGGAACTGACTTCGCCATTTCAGGATATTTACATTATTTTTAGCAAATCATTTCTTCGTAGATTTCGCAGTGTGCTTAGGATCATTATCTTGTTGGAAGATCCAATCAGGAGGAAGTTCAAGATTTTCAACCAAAATCATTAGATTTGCTTCCAGAATATTTTGATATGCTACGGCATTCATTCTACCATCAATTACTGATATGTTACCAATACCTTTTGCATAAAAACATTCCCAAACCATGATGCTGCCACCACTAAACTTCTCTGTTTGGAACTGTGTTCTTTTGTTTGAAGGCATCGCCATCTTTCCTCCAGACATGATTTCTAGAATGACGTCCAAACAACTCAATTTTGGTTTTGTCTGTTCATAATACTCTTTCCCAATACGGTTTTTCTTTTTCCTTATGGCCACGAACGAATTTCAAACTGGTTTCTCTGTGTCTTTTCAACAGCAGCGGAGTTTTCCGAGGGGAGCGTGACTTTAAATTGTTCCTATGAATTTCATTGCTTATTGTCCGTTTAGTGACACGAATTCCTGATGAAAGCAAATCATCCTGCAACTCTTGACGAATAACCATTAGATTTTAATTTGATATATTAAGTTCCTCAAAGATCTTGAAGAAATCTTCGTGTAGCATCTTTTTTTCTTTCTTTGGTTTTCAACAGTTTTGATTTTTTATACCTTGCAATGTTTAAAAACTAATGGTAGTAAATGGAATATTCAAATTGTCTGAAATTTTCCTGTAACTTTTACCTTCTTTCCAGAGCTGCTTAGTCAATTTTTTACCCCTTGCCATGATGATAACCTTCTTGCACGAATATCAATTACAGAATTTCCCGTTTCTATTTTTAGGCAAAAACATTCTAGAATATTACGCTTGATTAATCTGGAGTATTAAAGCAATTTAAAAAAATTATAAATTTAAAATTTTCATTGTTTTTTTTCTCCCTCAAATAAAATTTGTATAAATGGGATTTATTTCTATTAAAGCAAACCTTTTTTTTGTTTTCTATGCATATTTAGTTATTATGCATCTGCGTACAGTTAATTATATGAAATGTATATTTATTCATTAGTTGGAAATACAATAAATTAAAAATTTGTATGTGTACAAATATTTGTTTCCTCCTTGCTATATATATATATATATATATATATTATATTTATTTCTAGAGAATTAATGGATTTATTTTTAACCCGATATTTTTATTACTTCAAGCATTATTGTAGGGGAAACTATTTTACCGCTCGGCCATGAAGGACTTCACAGTAAGGCTTTTTTAAAACCATATTTAAGGAAAACATGTTGGATCAAACAGTAGTCTCCCCTACAAAGGAGGCGCAGGTTCAATCCCTGCTAGAGAACACAATTTTACTTTGATTTCTTGAATGTGCAGGCCAATAAACGTAATATAAACACTGTTTAATAAATAACAATGGGGGGGTCTTTTTCAAACAAGAAGTATCCACTTAATAACGCTTGAAGTTTCTCTCTCATATATATATATATATATATATATATATATATATATATATATAATGAGAGAGAGTCCTAATATTCCGTTCCTCAAAGAGTTCCTTATTAGAACTTTTTTCTTTAATGAGTGCAAACAAAAATGGTTGTGTAGCCTAGTGGTTAGCATGTTAGTCTTTCATCAACTGGGATTCGAATCTCACCAGGGTCGATTTGTCACAGATGTGACTTCTTGATAATATCAGCCTGGAGAGACAATCTCAGTGTGTGGTACCTTTTGGGAATTGACTTGATAGTTCCATTTGCACAAAGTCACAAGTCAGCATGACCGATGGTTTGAGCGTACTGGTTTTGTTCATTTACTTAGTATGCGAGCTGAAACATTTTCTCCCAGGAACTGTAAGGTCCGCTCAGCATAGTTGCAGTATAAACTATGGGTGTTAAAGAAACAGAAACAGACCCGAGCACGCGCCTGCAAGAGATAGCCATCATTGGCCGACAAATATAATCCTTATTCAATTTTTTTCGCTGTAAAGAAATTTCCATCAAAACGAAACAATTATATAAAACAAACGATTAAAATTTTATTAAATTTTTTTTTTTAATTTTATTTTGAAGCTCCTATCCAGCCATGAGGTTATATAGCAGACCAATAAGTCCAAGACTTTGAAGGGAGTTCTTACAAGCATCTGGATGTGAACTTGGTCATGGACTTTTTATTCACCTCCGTCATTGGTTAAGTTTAACTCTCTTGCAAAGTAATGGTCTCTTACTGCTGTACTATATGAATACATAGACATATATCTAAAAGTATATATAAATATGTATATCCGTCCTTATGTTGGCATATGTTTTATATAAGAGTGGGGATGGTTAAAAAAAAAATAAAGCGACAAAAACTTAAAAAACAAAAATAAACAGAAATTGGACGGAGCAATTTTTTTTTTTTTTTTTTTTCTCTATTATAGGTTATGTTTTATATATATATATATATATATATATATAAAAAAAAATGAAAGATCACTTTCATTCAATTTGTTTTTTCTGGTACATAATTTTAAAAATGGTGAAATATTCCTTTTTCCCTTTCTTAACACGTTAATTTTCTTTCTTTTCTTTTTTTTTTAATTAATGATAAATTTTGATTATATTAGCTCCAGGGCATTTTCTTTGTCAAATCTCCAACTGATTCTACAGCCCCTTTCGTAAGATCTTCGACAGTGCTCTTTGCTCCGGTCTTCACATGTTCAATAACTTCTTCCACCTCCTCCATACCAGTTTCTTTAAGTTGGTTGAATGCATCTTTAAAGTCCTCGCCTGTTGGTAAATCCTGTTTTAAAGTGCCCAATGTACCCATTATTCCCGAGGCACTACTTGAAACGTCATTCTTAGCTTGCTCCGCGGTTCCCGTTGCTTGAGCTTTTCCCTCGGCAAGGCCACTCTTTAGCTTCTCTGCTTCAGTGTTGGCATCTTGTTTCACTGACTGAAGAGTTGTTGCTGCCGAGCTTTTTATAACGTCAGATTCCTGTTTGGCGGCATTGAAGCCAGAGGTGACGCTTTGTTGGGCTGAGCCCATTCCGCTCAGGAATTCTTGACGAGCAGAACTGATTCCACTTTTAACATCACTCAGGCTGCTGGCCGCGCTTTGTTTAGCATCCTGAACTCCAGCTGCGACTTCATTCTTTCCGGTTGTGACTGCACTGGTGACACCTTGTTTGGCATCTCCAAAGGCACTGGTTGTGGCAGATTTCGCATCGTTTAAACCGGCCACGACACTTTTCTGGGTATCGCTTACAGTATTGCTGACACTCTTTTGCACATTATTGTAGCCACTTGCAGCAGCTGTTTTGGCTTCATTGAATCCGCCAACGGCTGTTTTCTGGGTGTCGCTGACAAAACCAGTCACACCTTGACGGACATCACTGATTCCAGTGGAAGCGGCTGATTTAGCGTCATTTAAACCTTCCGTAGCACTTTTCTGGACATCACTGACGGCCCCGGTTACACTTTGGCGTGCCCCATCAAAGCCAGTGGCAGCAGCTGTTTTGGCTTCATTAAACCCACTGACAGCTGATTTCTGGGCATCACTAACAGCCCCAGTTACACCTTGGCGCACCTCACCAAAGCCTGTAACAGCAGCTGTTTTGGCTTCATTGAATCCGCCAACGGCTGTTTTCTGGGCGTCGCTGACAAAACCAGTCACACCTTGACGGACATCACTGATTCCAGTGGCAGCAGCTGATTTAGCCTCATTTAAACCTTCCGTGGCACTTTTCTGAGCATCCCGGGCAGCTCCAGATACACTTTGACGACCTTCATCAAAGCTTGTTACGGCAGCTGTCTTGGCATCACTTGCAGCTTTCTGCGCATCACTCACTGCCCCAGTCACACCTTGGCGCACCTCATCAAAGCCTGTGGCAGTTGCTGTTTTGGCTTCATTGAATCCGCTGGCAGCCGTTTTTTGGGTGTCGCTGACAAAACCAGTTACACCTTTGCGGACATCACTGATCCCACTTACAGTAGCTGTCTTGGCCTCATTGAACCCACTAACGGTAGTTTTTTGAGCATCACTCACCATCCCTGTTACTCCTTGGCGGGCATCATTTAAGCTAGTAACGGCTGCCGTTTTTGCATCGGTGGCAGCTTTCTGGGTATCATTAACAGCTCCAGTTACACCTTGGCGCACATCACTAAAGCCTTTAGTAGCAGCTGATTTTGCATCGTTGATAGAACTGGTGACTCCTTGCTTGATGTCACTAATGCCATTTGTTGCAGTTTTCTGGGCATCGCTAATGGTGCTGGTTACTCCTTGTTTGGCTTCGTTTAAACCACTGATCGCATTATCTCTGGCGTCACTGGCTGTGTCTGTAACTTCTTTTGTGACGTCTTGCGCACCTTGTTTGATGTCACTTATTAATTCTCCTGTGGCCTCTTTAGCTTCATTGACAGTGTCGGTGACGCCTTTCGTGATATCGCTAAAGCCGCCGGTGATGAGCCCTAGGCCGCCCTTTGGCTCATCAACGGCACTTTCTACATTGTTGTCTTTTGGTTCTTCTCCAGAGATTTTCAAAACTGCAATTCTTACTTGTTCCAGTTTCGCATGGTCACCAAATTTGCTCTCCCTGTGGTCCAAAAGGATGCCCTGTTCTCCTGGACCAATAACAAAAACTCCTGCAAAGACAAAAAGGATACAAGAAACAAAACATTTATTTATATATGCACAACATGCCCGAAACACAAGCATTTGTCCAGCATTCAAAGAAATAAGAAAACAGAAACACACCATTTAATGGCATACAGAACACTACCATTTCACCTAATATTACATTATTAGGGAGACAGTGAAGTACTGGTCGGATATGGTGTCATTTGATAGGACGAGTCATTTCTGTACAGAAAACATTTGGCATTCCTTGATCAAACACTGTCAAATGAAATTTATAAAATCATTCTCTTAAAACATTTTTTTTCAGGAAATGACATTTCTCAAGTTCATTAACTTTTAGTAATCTGTCACGTATTCATAAGATTTTCCTTCCAAACCTTTTTGTTTTTGGTCATGTAGAAAGTCGACACCTTGATTATATTCTATTAGTTGAAATGTATAAAATCATTTTTCCGTTGAACTAATAGTATGTCTTTTCCATATCTAAAAAGTAAGTGTCTCCACATCCTTGTGGGTGAAAAATTATTTTTCTCTTACTGACGAAACATTGCTTTATCACTATCTCTCGTTGCTTTATCACTATTTGCACAGAAGGTGTTCAGGCAAACTCCATTCCTGGGTTCCACCATCTCTCACCTTTACATCTATGATCCATCACGTTACGACGCCCATTGCCGTGAATCATCCTCATTTACTTTGTATTTCATTGGTGAGATGGAAGCGTTTCTACTCAAGCAGCTGCTTTCCACTAAAAACTGTTTTAATGGAACCGACTCTCAATATGATGCTACCCAGATCACTATACTCTTAACCTGTTCATATCTGCATAAATTGCCTCTTAATCTGTAAACCTCTACCTTGAATGGCTCCCGGGCCTTCTAAAGAGTAAACGTTAAAAAAATAAAATAAAAATGTCGCAAAAATGAGAATCCTATATAATTGTAATGGTAGAATTAACCATTTTCTTATAAGGAAACGTTCAACATTCACTGACCAAACAAAGTTACTGTCAGTTGAAATTTATAAAATCTTGCTCTTTATAGAATTGATGGGAGTTGATGGTGTGGAAGGCCAACCTCTTGATTATATCATTATTTTTCATATGCTATGCTTTGTCATACGAGACCTGATAAATTATTGTCCCATTTTCTTTTAAAGGAGGTATTTTATATGCTATTAAATATGCTGCAAGGGGTTAACATTTTAAACACTGAATTTGACTAATTTTGTTTTTAAAAATAAAATAAAAAGACCATGTAGTGATACTGGCAAATTAATATGCTTAATTTGCATAAGTGCAAGAGAACGCCTATATAACGTAGTAGTAGTACAAGTTTAGCGACTGACTAGTGCTAAACCTTGACTTCACAATAGACCATAAGAAAAGTTCCACTTATCAGTCAAGATTGTTCTTCACTGTTAACAGTAATGGGCAGCTACAGCTTTGTTTTTTTGTTTTTTTTTTTCTCATTCAGTACAACACTCGAGATCCACTCAAGTTAGAGTGTTACTGAATGAAGCAAATGATAATATTAAAAAGAGGAATTAGAAAATGATTGCTAGTGTTCCTAGGTCCATCCTAATCTGGAAACACAAGCAATTAAGAGGTGGTTCCACACTCTTTAAAACCTTCTGATCAAAAGCCTTGCTGCCAGATGTAGTTTATCATCTTACCCAGGGTTGCTCACTGACCTGGAACACATTCTCTATGTCAGAAGCTTGCTTCTTTGTTTTTTTCCCCCCCAAATACTTAACTTAATGATTAGCAATAAACATAAGATTATCTGTACTTATGTATTATATTTTTCTTAATGATTTTGGCTTGTGTTTAAATTTGATTGCTGAAAAACAAGGTCTATTGTATCATTTTTGACAGTTATGTGAATTGATGTTATTAATTTGTTCATCAACTGCAGAATGTGAAAAGCCATTGTTAATTAGTCTTTGTTTTGTATTGCCAAGTTCTTTGTAAATAAGAGAGACGAGCAAATTAGATTTGCTCTGTTAAGTTATTTATAGTCTATTTATTTTACTTATACAATCTGATAGCTTTGTGGACATTGACTGTTAATTAAACACAAGAATTTAATGGTGTGTGTTTTTCATCTGTCTCAGTGCACTTGTCATAAAAGTATGATTATGAGAATTTAAGATTATTTCATTTATTTTAATCATTTCACCCCAAGCAAAGTGATAATGCCACTAAGATGCAATGGCTTACTGGGAGTGAAAGAGAATGAGAAGTCTTTAGTGAGGAGAAAGGACAATAAAAGAACAGGTTTCAGGAAGACAGAAGATGGCGATTGGTATCTCATTTAAATTTTTGAAGATCATAGTTGGCAAGGAAGCAAGAAACCAGAAGAGAATTCCACAGTTGAGAAGTGTGAGAAAAGAGACTAGCAGAATAGAACTTACGGTTACATCTATTTCAACAGTAAAACGATGAGACTTAGTAACCAATCTAGTAGTACGCTATAATTCCAAGTCTTGAGGTACCGAGGAGGAGGAGATCTTATCAGAACAACTGTCTACCCAGGGACGCCATGTCATGGCAGTGGGAAAGAATATTACAGACCCGCTTCTTTGAATTTTATCAAGACTCTCAAGAAATATAGCAGGAGCACCAGATCAGATATGATAGTAATAAACAAAGTATGGATGAATTGTAGATTTATAAATGTGCAAGATGGATTCTGATGAGAAAAATTGTCTGACACGATACAGTGAGTCATCTTTCCTATCAACAGTTAACAACTGAGTGGAGGTCCTATTTGAGAGTAGCTGCCAGTTTTACTTTGTCGAACATATCAGACTTATTTTTAAGACATTTTTTTTATGTTTATACGTTCTTTTTATAGATACAGATATTTAAGTAAATGCTCTGTTTTATAATAAACCGTATTAACAACATTTACCGGCCTGAATGTCCGAAATTTTCATAGAAAATATGCGTCCTTCGACAGGAATCGAACCTGTATCCAATACGGAACCATTGTAATTTAAAAACAATAAAATCGACCTTGCTAACCGAAACGCTCCTCTGTGATGAAATTGGTAAAAACATATCAGGTTATATGACAGTTCCGTCTAGGATACAGGTTCAATTCCTGTTCGAGGATGCATATTTTCTATGAAAATTTCTTGGAAATTCAGGCCAGTAAATGTTATTTAATACTGTTTATTATAAAACAGAGCATTTACTTAAATATTTGTATCTATAAAAAGAACGTATAAGCATAAAAAATGCCTTAAAATAATTGTCAGACTTTGTCCATTTCATAATGTGTGTGATATCAGACTTACTATTAAAAAAACAACTGCCCATACCATCCATTTCCCCCCAAGCATTTCTGGCCACTTCATTAGCCATTTTCAAGGGAGTTTTGTTGTTTTTAGTTTCTTTTCATGTTTTGAGCATGCCTGGAGCTCCAGTGTGCGTCTTTCTATTTTTGAAAAACATTTCACCACACCACTTCCATATACCGGGTGTAACAGCAAAATTGTCCACTTGTTAGATTAAGATTTGAACTGTTGTATCTTAGAAATGATTAAAAATATCTTACTCCAAGGTTTTTAGTTTTTATAACACTATTGGACTCTACATTGAACAAAAAGAATGTATTTAGCTCTAAGATGAAATGATGATCCCCCCTTGCTGCTTTGTTCTCCAGATCCAGTTTTCCTTCCTACTGTCCCCCACCCCCCTTTTTTAAATTATTCACCATTTTCTTGATGGTTCTTGAATGGACTTTAAAGACAAAAACCAAAGTAGGAATGTTGGTACCATTTCTGAAGGCCTGAATGATCTTTTTCTTCTCACCATTGCTCAGTTGGGAAGACAGTGGAGCCGACACAAAATGATTTTAACCTATTCTTTTTCTAGCCAAATAACTTTTTCAGTGATTCTTAAGATAAATGGTGTGAAGATGGCTAAATGTCTTACCTGAAAACCTGGGGGGAAAAAAACTCAATTAGTTTAGTGTTTCTTTTTTTTTTTTTTTTTTTTTTTTTTTAGATATTAAACATTTTGTGGGATGGACAATTATGCTGTTACACCCAGTGTGTGTGTGTGTGTGTGTGTGTGTATATATATATATATATATATAAAAACTGGGTGTAACAGCATAATTGTCCATCCCACAAAATGATTAATATCTAAAAAAAAAAAAACACTGTGTGTGTATATATATATATATATACACATATACATACACACACACACACACTTTTCCTCCTACCCCCCCTTTTCATTTCCACTCCCCCTCACGCCTTTCATTCTCTTTACCTGTGCTCATATAAGTTGATGAAATATACTAGATTGTTCATCCTTCTACTTGCCTGAAGAGACCTTGCGGTTGAAACCCGAGTAGTAAGGTAGACGGTTTCCATAAATAATTTTGCTCTGCATTTTCTATTTTTGTATTGAGTACTTTTTAGTGCTTGTACATTTTAGACGAACCTGTTTTCACCCTCCTATTATAGTATATTACGTACTGTTTTTATATATATATATATATATATATATATTGAAGTCAACAATTAGAGGTGACAGGTTGTTTCATGCTAGATGCAATCATCAGGCTACGAGTGTTTTTCCTCAGCTATTTATATATACCACCAAAATACACTAGAATTGTTGACTTCTATGTTCACTTTTATATTTACAAACGCTCTATCTCTGATATTGAGCACTTTATCCCATAAATATAGCACACCTTAAGACTATATTTCTTCATTCATTATATATATATATATATATATATATATATATATATATAATAAAATAGGCAGCATATATTTTATATTACAAAGAGTTAATCATACCTTGAATCAATTATTGGCGAAATCCCTTCGCTAGTAGACATAATTATAAGCATTATACTACTAATAATCCACTGAATGATGAGATCCTTATGTATAAAATGGATATGGTGTATTTTTAATTCAGTTAGTACTTTCAAATGCTTCATACCTCCATCTTCAGGCTGTATTTTTTTCCTTTAGAATCAAAACTGGAAGACGAAATAAATATGTTTTTCCGACTGAAAGATGTTTTTAAGAATGAGCTATTTGTTAATGGTTATGTAGTGTTGGACCATGCAATTCGCAAGGCTAAAGTTCAAATAATTCAAGTGAGAATTTTTTTGAATTTTATAATTTGGTAAATCCACAAATTTTTTTTTATTATAAGTGTTTTTCAGTTAAACATGACATGAACTAAGTAGATAGTTCAATTAACAGAGTGAAATGTCTTGGTTGTTTTTTTCTCAGGAATTCTTTACTGCAGATCAATTGTTTTTTCATGAACATAATAAAATAGGCGGCATATTATTGCTAATTAATTCAAGGTATGATTAACTTTGTAATAAAATTAATTTCGGTTGAGCTCTGTGGGAATGAAGTGTAGGGTTGTAAACAGTGAATATTAAAGCTAATATAGCATGACTCTTCGGCAGAATTGAATCCTGTCAGTCACTGTGTGTTTATCTAAAAATAAATACGCTAAAATTCACCTTCATCCCTGCCGTGCGGCGACGGCTTAGTGGTAGAAGTTCCGACTGACGCCAATTCAGTCGGGTTTTGATCCTAGCTAGAGGCAACCGGACGTCTAGCCACACTGATGAGCTGTGATACAGCGAAACAGTCTGTCTGTGGATGACAATAATATATATATATATATATATATATATATATATATATATATATATTACACATACTTGTAATAGTATTCTACCCATGAGATATAGGTTCACATTTGACCATCATTTTGTCAGCAAATTGTTAACAGCCAGTCACCAGAAGCCCATGAGATCAATGTTGGCATTCCACAGGGCTCCCTCCTCAGTCCTACTCTCTCTCCACTCTGTATTTCTCTCTCTCTCTCCATATTAAATATCTATGTGAATGATAGAACAGTTTACAGCTGCACCTCCAAAAATCTGGAAGCTGATCTCTCTTCAGACCTACCCTGATGATTCAATGGGGGGGGGGGTGACTGGCCTTTAAAATTCAAGAAGCCACCACCACTGGGCAGACAAAGAAATTTCTCACCTGATGGGTAGGTGTTCTCTAAAGGAGACTCCTTGCTTCAAACATCTATTGAGACTCAAGCTTTCCCCAGAGCTCAAGTGAAACTCATATATATGATCTACTGCTAAAGATGCTTTAAAAAAAAGGGGGGGGGGGGTGATCCAGTAAGTATCTAACTCCCCACCCCCAATCTTTACAAGATCTTGATCAGGGCAAAAAGGGCACATTGCTGCCATATATAGGTTTGAGTTGCCCAGTCCTCATTTGTTGTGATAGTTCAAAAGTGTCTATGTGGCCTTGTGGGTGATGAATTATTTTCCACCCTACAACTGCTTTCCCACAATGAAACTTTGTGGGCCTCATGCTATTTTCATGGCAAATGTTCTGATGCACTACATTCCTTGGTTCCATGACCCCCTGACCTTTGTAGCCAGGATCTGCCATGCCACATACACACGGTTGAATCATCCTTATTCCTTTTGTATTCCATTAGTAAGAATTCAGATGGTTTCTTCCCAAGAACTGCTGCTTTGGGGGAGGATGTTTTCCCCCCCCCAATCACTACAATCTTGACCTTGAAGTCTAGGGTTAACCGTTATTTTTGCTATATCTTGTCCTCATACAACACCGAATCTACCTTGAGTGGCTTTTGAGCCTCGTATTGAGTGAACATTAGTATAAAAACGGGTGGTGACTTCATGATATTAGCAGCTTGGGAAGACGATCCCAGCATAACACAGACTGATTCAAGTCTGGTGAATGTAACTGGGTATTTAAAAACTGTTCAGAAGCTATCAATGGTTGTGAAGTCGCAAGTGTCATCATAACCAAGGGTTCAAATCTATCTTTGTTCACCAAATTACACTCTCTTCCAGAGATTGTAACTAAGGTTCACTTAGTATAATTATTGTATAAACTACATGTTGGCTCTGGGTGTTAAAGAAACACAAATATATGCCTGAGCAGGTGTCTCCAACAGGGCATACCCAGAAATGAGTAGCCAGCCATTATCTTATACACACATGTATATAACAATATAAATAAATAAATATAGGACAAAATGATTACAGGGGCTGGGAAATTTGGGGCCCTGGCCCGAGTGTACACACTCGGGTGCCCCACATTAAACCCGATCTTGTGTTACATTACATCGCCATGGGGAGATGGGCAAATACCTACATATAAACACTGTGACCATATTTTTCAGTCATGCAGCCTGATTGCCCTTATTTATTAATGAGATATTATGTTGTGATGGTAATAAGCAGTAAGATGCTGCAGTAGTCTGAGTGCATGATACTCTTCATGCAGAGCTGGCATTAAAGTATGTCAAGCCAAATATCACCAATGCAAAAAGAATTTGTTATGAATACGTTCCAATGGGCGCACAGTATCGCCTCATCAGTGATGTTATTATTTGGGGTCATGACAAGTTCCAGGTCTTTCAACATCACCCAAGAGACCCTACCGAAACAATACCTATTCCGGCAGGTGATCCTGAAGCAAATTACTACCAAGCACACAAAAACGGATATATAAGTAACTGCCACTGCTGATCTTGAGATCAGCAAGCAACCAATCAATCAGAATCTAAAAAAGCCCTTCATCACTTCCTCCTCAGCCAAGACAAGAGAAAAAGAGAACAAAATGCTCGCTTTTTCCCCCTCTTAGGTCTAACATGTGTAAAGACCCACACTCACAATTAACACTGCTTGACATAACAGGTAAGTAATTTCTACTCGTCAATGGAAAGTTTAAACTTGCAATTTTAATGAAATTATTATCTTTATATAAAAGGTCTATAAAAAAACATAAGATACTTAACGAGAGACCTGGAAGACATTGTTTAATGCTGCCTGATAAGAGGGGTTTTAAAATCTCCCCATTTGTAACAAAAGAAATGATCGACACTTACCCCCAAGTAAACGACCCTCGCCAACTGTATTGCCTGTAACACCTTTTCTTTTGGCGCGGCATATGTTCATCCACACGATTGGATTTAAAAGGGTGGCTAAAGATGCCCAACGTCTTTTAGGGCCATAAAATATTTTCTGTGAAGTAAAAAAGAAAAAAAAAAAAACAGTAACATTTAAATTGTTTCGATTTTGTGTTTCAGAATTTTATAATGAAAACAGTTAACATACAAGACTTGTTTTCACAAAGTTCTGTCCAAAATTTATCCAGACATTTTGAATCTTTCAAGAGCTACCTGTGCTGGGAACTTTACTATACATATGTGAACAGACTCTCCAATGGGCTTACTCAGTTGGTAGTGACATACCTGTAGGTGAGCTCGTGTATTCTGCATTCACAATATTTGAGCAAGTAAAACATTCATCACTTTTTTTTTTTTTTAAATCATTTCATCACAAGCAAGGTAATAATACCACTTAGACGCAATCAGGTTACCAGGAGTGGAAAAGAATGAGAAGACTTTTGCAAAGAGAAAGGACAATAAAAGAACAAGATTCAGGAAAACAGAAGATGGCTATTGATGTTGCATTTAAATTTTTGGAACAGGAAACCAAAAGAGAGTTCCACAGTCAAGAAGTGCAAACTTCCTCCCCCCATCTATCCACTCCTTCTGACTCCAGATTTGGCTCGCTTTAAATTCTGGCTTTTCCAGAAGTTTAAAAAAAAAAAAAAAAAAAAAAAAAAAAAAAAAAAAAAACGCCATTGAAATGTCATCGAAGAAATCTGAAAGAGAAATTTCTAGGTAATTTTGCTAGAGTACAAATGTGTAGCGTTAAGAGGAGTATTATGAAGAGGATCGGGTGCATGACCAAGTGGTTAAAACATTTCCAACTATGAGACCCAGGTTCGAATCTCATCATGGTCAAGGCACCTTTGGAAAATGCCTGCAAACCATACTTCGGGTTGACCCAAACCGTATGAGTGAAATTGGGGATATGGTGCTACTTGATGTCGCAACTTATTATGACCAAGGGTTTCAGTGTACTAGCATTGTTCAGCTGTTTATCAAATTATGTGTGTTCTTTCTCGGAAACTGTAACTACGGCTTGCTCAACATAGTTGCAGGTGGACTCTGTGGGTGTTGAACAAATACAAATGTGTCTGAGCAGGCATCTGCAACAGGGATTGAATAGCCATACTAGTAGACAGGCATATTCAGATATGAGTGGCCAGCCACCACCAGTTTGAAGAGGATTAAGGCAACATTACTCAAAGTAGACCATCCACCAAGAAATGCTTTTCTTTATAATCTAATGCAAATGTTATAAATCTGTCAAACACAGGCTGTAAGTAGATTAGATTTTTTTTTTTTCTTTTGAACTCTAACCTGATACTTCCAAACAAAAGATGTCAAAGTGGCCTACCATACTTAGATGAATTGGGATGCAGAACTGTACTGGTCTACAATCTACCTCCAAATCTCACATGCTTCCAAGAAGTCATATGGGCACTGCAACGGCCAAACCCTGGTCAATGGCATTGACCTGCTGGCTAAACTGTTTGAGGTTAGTCATAAGGGTTTCCTGGCCTGACCCGTGAAGGAAAACGCATCTGTGCTAAGTGGTCATTGGCCAGTCACCAGCCTGACTGTAGGAGCTGTGCTTCAGATGTCGATGATTTTACCAGTGGGTGAAGGAAGTTCTGAGAGCATGGACAGGACAACCTCAACATCCCTGGTGCAAAAGGAACCAGCAAACCATTGCACTGTTCTGACTGGAATGCCACCATCAACCACAATTACAACAGAAATAGGGTGAGTGGTGACAACAGCATCACAAAATATACTTACTGAATGAATGAACACTACTTACATTATTCAGACTATTGTCCTCGTCTTTGTCGCCAAAGAACACTATTGGAAAATTTGTTAACTTAAGGAATCAGAACATATGCTAGGCCACAAAAATCTCTTGAGCCGACCAAGCATAGAAATGAATACAATATGGAAACAGTAATAAGGAGTGCCAGAGAAAAGCGATAACAACAAAAATTGCAATATGAGCTCTGGTAATAAATGATTGCTGAAGACATTAGGTTTATAATACCCAGAAATTCATACACAGATGTCCTTAAGGACACATGGCACAGTGGATAAAGGCATTAGCTAGATCTAGTGACAAGACCCAAAGAGTGTGAGTTCAATACCTGGTTAAGGCAGTGGAGAACTTGGAGAGGGGAATTAACAGGAGATAACCAATAAGTGACATCCATTAGACATGGCACGCGGAACTAGAACAGTCAAAATAAAGGGTTCAGTTCAACATTCCAACCACCTGAAGAAGGCCGTAATAAATATGGCAACAAAGATGAGGACAATAGTCCGAATAATGTAAATAGTGTACATAATACCTCATCTCAGAAATATAGACAGATACTGAATGAATGAATTGGAAAAACAAATGAAAAAGGATGCAAGGAACATGTTGCACACTGAAAATGTGAGAAGCTTTGAAAGGGCAAAGCCAATTTATATAAGGTAATATTGGAATGTCCCTAGGTTATATATACTGTGTAAAAGGTAAAAAATTATCTGCAATCCCAAACTGGAGTGTACTGTGAATGGTATAATCAATCTACTACGTTTGCCCAAAAAGCTTTCTGCTTTTATTCAATTATTATATAAGGTTATGTCGGAATGGTTCTGTGACCTTTACAATGGCTGACGAATTCAAGCAATCAGCCTACATAAAATTTTGCATGAAGCTTGATTAATCTGCTACCAAGACCTTCAAAAATGTTTTGTCAGGTTTTTGTGCATAATGAGCAAAATTCAAAACTAGTTGGTTGCCGGTTTAAAATGATTATTGTTAAGGATGACCAATCCCCAGCAAAATGCCAGAAAATGGTGATGATGATTTGGAAAACACATCCATTAAACTCATCAAACGAATCTGCCAGGATATTCTCGTCAGGGAACTTTGTGGATGCACAGATGACTGCTCATAATATACAATATGATAAATAAATACCCAAGGTCACATTTCTCCAGAGACCATTTCCTATGTCAACAGGGTCATTTGTTTTGACAGGACTGCATTTTTAATTAGGGTTTATAGCGTACCATGGCTCAGGCAAAAATACATCAGAAAACAAAACTTTCCATTTGGAAATAATTAGGTAAACCTAAATTTAAAGTGTCTGAGAAAATTAACTAAATTTTCTTAATACGTTGCTTGTATGTTTTTACTAAATGCATTTTAGCTTTTGTAAAAGACTGCATGAGAATGGCATTCAATGAGGCTCCAACTCACTGTGGAGTAGTTGGTCATCGTTAAATGTAATGGTGTGAAAAGACCAACAAACCGAATTGACAAACTTTGCAATAAATAATGAGAGAAAGAAAAGAACAGGGCAAAAATAATACTAAACAAACAATATATACAAGACAAAAGTAGGCAAAGCAAAACGGAAAAATGAAGCAAAACGGTTCAGATAGCAAGAACGGTGTTAATACACAAAAAGGGATACAGACAAGCAATGTTATTGGCTAAGAAGAAATCCCAGCATGCATCTGTACAATTTGTCTATAAATTTGGGAGGAGGAAGTTTTTGCAGTCATTCCAATCAAGACTGGAACCAACAGATATGAAGAATGATCTAAGTCTGCCACAAGGCAACACAGTGACTTTAGTACAAAGTGAAATGGGCTTTAATATAAGCTTGTTAACCATCACCGCATGCTAGATGTCTTTCCAAAGTTCCTTATACTATTTAGCTTTGGTGTTAAACCAAAGAACATAACTTTAAAATGAAAAAAAAAAAAAAAAAGATGGCAACATGAAACATCTGACTCAACAATTAAAAGATGTCCTGAAAAAAAAAAAAAAAAAAAAAAAATTTTTTTTTCAATTAACTACATTCTAGAAGTAACATGCAAAGTACTTTTGATGGAAACTAATGGTACTGACAATCTGTTAGGTACAATTTGCTCGGAATAACCGTTAAGAACATCTCCCCAAATTTATAGACAAATCCTGCAGATGCATAACTGGATTTCTTCCTAACCAATCAAAATGGACAATTCTTGCCTTGAAGTTAGAACACTATAAGTAAATTAGTATAACTAATAACTTTTATGTATTTTAGTTATTACCATAACTATAAGTAAATCAGAACACTACTTGACTGTATCTCTCTTTTGCAGATGAACACAATTTTTACTTTTAATGTTATTCCTGTTACTATGCTTTGCTTTTCACTTGCATATATCTCAAGTATGTGGTGCAGTTCAATTTACATTTTTGTATGAATGATTCATGTTATATATATATATATATATATATATGTGTGTAACGATGGCCCTAGTCATAACCAGAGTTTCATGCTCACATGATCTTCAGATGACTTTAGTTGTCTGAAGTACATGTGAGCATTAAACTCTGGTTACATCTAGGACCATCCTTTTATAGGAATTAATGATAAACTTTTCTTTTTTTTTTTTTGCTCTGTCTAGGTAATCTAGGTGTTGAGGACTTTATCAAGTAGATAGGGGTTTGCCTTTAGGTCTTTTTAATGCTGTCCTTCTTCAAAATTTTCTCTTTTTTTTAGTTTTTTTAGCAAGTTGACCATTGGTGGAACCAGTGTTTTTGATTTTATATATATTATATAAACTATTTTTTTGCATAATTGTTTTTTTTACTTCTTATTGTTTAAGAACTTACACTCAACTACGCCAAATTATTCCACAATCCAACAAATGATTATCTTGGATTTTTCCCATCATTTTTGCACACATATTTATCACACTTTGTAGAGGTTGATAGCCAACTTAATGCTGAAGAAATAGATTGTGTGTGTGTCATTCAGGGAATGCACATGTTGAAAAAAAAAAAAAAAAAAAGGTAAATTTTCTAGAAATCTACCAAATCCATCAACATTTTTGTTGACAGTGGGTGGGGGGTCCTGTCATGAAGGTGCCTATTTAAAATGTCTACTTGTCCTTTGACTAGGACAAGAGAGCAACAATATTCAACATTGGCAATTAGCAAAGTTCTGATGAATTAAAAACTCAAACAACAAAGGTTTAGAGACCTGTTCCACTCGTTTAAGATGGGGTCGGATATAATGAAAGCTTCTGGTGAGAATAGACAAGAAAAAAGTCAGTAGTATGTTCATGTGATGCTAGTCGAGTGCTCTCCCCCCTCCCCACCCACAACAAAAAAAAATGATAGAACTGTTCATTTACAACAAGAATTGTACTCACCTCAGGATCAAGGAATACTTCACCAGAAAAAAAACCTTTGAATTCTTCAGTACCCAGAACCTCGTGCACCACAGCATACAAATTGACGCCATGCTCATCCAGGAAGGGTACTAGAGAGGACAGCGATTGCGCCTCCTGCCAGTAAAGAACAAATTGGTTAGTCAAAGACAGCAACTAAAATGCTCTATATTCTAATGACATCTATTTGAAACTAAATTTTACAATTACAAATACTATGTGATGATAAGAATGACATTTTTTTTTTTTTCTTTCTTAAATCTATTTACTTTTTATATTTATCTTAGCACAAAGTGAAATAGGAAGAAATCAGTGTAAGATTGTGCAATGCCAATCCTTAAATAGGGAAATATGCAACTATCATTTATAATTTGAACTCACTACAGCAGTAATTGTCTGCTTCATTCGTTTAACGGCCCATCAACTCCTCATGGGTCATTTAATGCTGAAATTTAATTTAATTTTCTTGGGCGCTTCAGTAATTTTTTCTTTTTACAAAAATTTATTTCTGGTAATTTATTTTTTAAATTTTTTTTTAAAAATCTATACTTTCATTTTTTTGACTCCAGTTTGGGGGTTCACTATTTACCCATAACTGGGACCCTAACAGGTGCTACCATCTCAGGCCAGGGTGGGCCTCAGAACAAGAGCAATTAAGAGTTGGTTCCACACTCCTCAAAACCTCCTGATCAGAGACCTTGCTGCCGGATGTAGTTGATCATCATATCAAGGATGTTGACTGATTCGTGATTTGAACACTGCATTATGGCAAAGTACTTCATGCTGATTACTAAAACCAATTATGAAATATATGAGGCATTGGTTAAAATTTTTTTTTTTTTCGGTGATTCAAAAATCCATATTTTTTGAATGGTTTCTTTGTTGGTAGGAAAACTGCAGAAGATGAATTGCATAAAAATGAATAGAAATAAAGATTTCTTTTTTTTTTTCTTCTTCTTAAATTCGGTTTAAGATTTTACTTTTGTAATTTCTATCTATTATTTGTTATTGTTATTTACACGCAGATTTTTTTGTTGTTGTCATCACAACATTTCCCTGCGCCATTAGCCTAGTAGATTAAAGTGTTGGTTTGTGAATTTTCTGACACAGTAATTATGAGTTCAATTCCCAGCCAAGGCAGTGTGTACTCGGACTCAGTAGAAACGAGGCAAGCAACAACAGAGCAGTACTAACAATCAGAACCAGACAAGATATCCCAAGTAATTGTGAGTTCAATTCCTGGGCCGGGAAGTGTGTACTTGGACTCTGTGGAAACAGGGCGAGCAATAACAGAGCAGTACTAACAATAAGTACAAGATGTGATATCCCTAGTAATTGTGTGTTCAATTCTTGGCCAAGGCAATGTCTACTTGGACTCGGTAGAAATGGGGCAAGCAATAACTTAGCAGTACTAAATAAAGAACTGGACAAGATATCCTGGGACACAGAAAACGGAACACGAACAATCTACCCCCTGAGATTAATTAAAGGCTTCGGTTCAAAATTACCTAAATTGACAAATACTTGATAAAGACTGAAGGAAACAATGGCTGAAATGTTGTGATAGCAACAAAGATGAAGACAATAGTACACAAATTATTTAATTTTGTAAAAGAATTGGCCACCTTGTTTTTTTTTAAGACTTGTAAAATATATAGCATATATTAAAATCTGCTTAAAACCAGATTTTATTTTAAATACTTGTAAAATATATGAATATTCCAAAAGGCATATAGCAGAATTGAAATCTGCTTAAAACAAGATGACTTTTTTTCCCTATTTTCTGAGGTGAAGGATTTTATTTTTAATTTTCCTATTGCATAATGTTATAAGTCAATCCCATGTGTGGCTGTTAAAATAATCAGTGTGAAAGCAGACGGGAATGCAATTCGCGTCAGAATCGGCAGCTTTACTTGAATAGCATGTTGATTGCTTTAACAGCCGAACATGGCTCATAACAGTGATTTCAGGAAACAAAGATTTTTAAAAAGCACCACAAGTAATAAAAAAAAAAAAAAAAAAATCATCCTTTATCGGAAGAATAAAAATTAAATGTAGTATTTGCCAAAAAAAAAAATGAGTGAAATTAATTTCAAAGTTATTAGCCAATCAAGAAAGACATTTATAGATTTACAGAAGCCATTTGCTTTTCAAATCTATAATTCTTTACATTTCTATAATCCAGAAAGAAAGTCTGAAAAAAAAAAAAAAAAAAATAAATAAATGCTTTTAGATAACTGATATTTACATAAGAATGTTATTCAATTTCACAAAGTGGGAGATCAATTTACTATTGTTCTTAAGTATCAAACTGATCCCCGATTTTCTGTCTATCAACAGGGGGATCAATTTACAGTTACAGTGTAACCCGGATATAAGAGAGTTGTCGGGACCGGAGAAGTCTCTTATATCCGGGTTTGGTTTATTATATATACATTAACACAGGCTCTAATTTGGGACCATATAAAATCTCTTATATCCGGGTTTCTCTTATATCCGGGTTACACTGTATTATAAAGTATCAAATTGACCCCCTATTTTCTGACCAAGGTAGATTCTATAAAATTCTAAAGATTGAAAGTAACTCTGAGAAAAATAAAAAATGCTTGTAGCTTAATATTTTAAAAACAAGTGTATTAATGTGGATGCATGAAGTGGGGGATCAGTTGCCTGTTGTTCTTATCTAATAAGCCAAGCCCCCATTTACTGACCGTTGTAATTTTATACATTTTTATATTCCAGAAGATAAAAGTGAAATTGGTTTATTGATGTCATGGCACAAAGTGGGGGATGGATTTGCTAATGTTCTTAAATAGTAAACTGATCCCCTATTTTCTGACCATGGTAAGAAAAAGTCTGAAGAGTATACTTGGAGATAATATTTGATTGTTCTTGTTAAAATGAAGGATCAATTGTCCTAACACTTGAATATAAAACTGATCCTTCCATTTTTCTTTTGACCATATAATTCAGAGAAAATGAAACTTAAAAATAAATTTAATCAATGTTTGATTAACAAGGTGCATAAAAAAAAATAATCAGTAATTGTATCTTGTAGTCCTGAAAAACTTGTTTTCCATAATCAATTATTAATGAGATAACGCAAGAGTGGATAAAATCAAAATTTCATTGCTGAAATGATTTCCTATTCCCAACAAAGTTGACAATATTCCGCTAAATAAGGTGAATCATTGTGAGTCACAAATCATGTAATCATTATTTTTTCACTTAAAAAAAAAAAAAAATGAAGCCGACCTTTAACATAGCCAAATACTGACCTCTCGACACATGGATCATCCGGGTCTGCGGACAACCATGATAACTGCTCCACTTTTCCTCCATAGCTCTGCAGCCTGTAGAAGATGACAATATAAAATGAAATTATAAAGCCAAATACAGAATATCAGTTCTATTCCTTGAAATAATTTGAACAAATAATATCCAAGGCAAACAATAGCTGGAGAGTCAAACATTTATAGCATTCAGGATTAAATATTTATAAACAACAACATTGTGCAAAACACACACACACACAAATCCTCTTGGCATGAGTATTTCTGGAAGATGATGTTTTAAGGCAAGCATAACAGAGGACGGATAGTGTGACAATGAAATCCGAAGGGGCATTGGGATGGCGAAAGATGCCATCCAAAAGCTAAGCAGAGTAATAAGAAATAGAAAAACTTTACTAGAAACAAGGAAAAGACTACTAAACTGTTATGTTTTATTTGTCCTTCTGTCGGGATGAAGAGACTCAAAGCAACAGAAATGTGGTTCTACAGAAGGATGCTGAGGATACCATGAACCGAATAAAGGATACTTATACTTAACATCAGAAAGAGAGCTGAAATTTCTAGGGCACATAATGAGAACAGGGAGTTAGGAAAATTTCATACCCACAGGACAGATTAAAGGCAAAAAGAGATGGGAAAACAATGCCTAACCCTACCTAACAAGCTTGTGCAAATGGATGGCAGAAAAGGATTGAGGAGAATTAGAACTACAAAAGACAGGAAATTGTGGAGAGCCATTATCGCCTACATCCTTAGGGGGATACGGCACATAGAAAAATAATAATATTAGTAGTAGAAATATACATATCAGGAAGAGACATTATGTGCCCTAGAAACCTCAACTGAGGAAAGAGGACTTGGAAAATCTGGTACTCACAGGACAGATAACACATAACATACTTAGAGAGCTCAAGTAAATGGATGGCAGAACAGGGTTTAGGAGAAATAACAGAATGACAAAATTTATTAAGAGCTACAAGAGACAGGAAGTTGTGGAGAGCCATGATTGCTTACATCCTGAGTGGACACGGTACATAACAAAGAATGTAACAGAAGGATGCTGAGAATACCATAGATTTAAAATTCTCATGGAAACGAATACATCGATCATGATTTGACATCTCGGCTTCAGCCACTTTCTCAGATGTGATGCGGCTTCCCTCTGTCTTTTCTACAAATATTTTCATGGCAACTATTCTGACGAGCTATCCTCCCTGATGCCCCAAATACATGAATTTAAGCGTTCTACTAGACTGGTACGTATGTCCTACTCCTTTTACTGTTGAAATAGTTTAAAGACAACCACCACTTCTACTCCAACAGTTTCTTTTCTCACACTTCCCAACAGTGGAACTCCCTTCCTCTTACTTGCTTCCCAGATAACTACAACGTTCAAAGATTTAAATGCAACATCAATTGCCATCTTCTGTTGCCTTGATCCCTTTTTATCCTTTCCTCAATCCCCTTTATACACAGTTTTTCCCTCACTTTCAATATCTGTAACCCCCCCCCCCGCCCCCCTGTACTAGTGCACTCCCACCTTGCTTGGGGTGAAATGCTTAAAGAAAAAAAATTATATTCACAATCTTCTTTGATACAAAATGAGGAAGGAAGGCTTGGAAAATTTAACACTCATATGACATTAAAAGCAAAAAGTTCAGGGGAAGGCAGTAGGCTACTTATCTAAAAACTTTCTGGAGGGACGGCAAATGTTGTTAAGTGTGACAGAATGTTATGCAGAGCAAAGATCACTTACGTCCTGAAGGCAGATGGTGCATAGAAGAGGAAGGTTTGGTTTGTTTTATGGCATATCAACACCTCAATGGGTTATTTAATGCCGACAAGATTTTTGTTGCTGGTAATATTTACTTTTTACCAAAAATGTATTGTTGGTATTAAAACCTATTTGTATATTTTCATAGTGTCTTGATCCCTTTCAGGGCGGGTTAACTATTTACCCATAGCTGGGACCCTGACAGGTGCTACCATCTCGAGTCAGCGTGGACCTGGGAACATCAGCAATTAAGAGGTAGTTCCATACTCCTCAAAACCTTCTGATTAAAAGCCTTGCTGTCAGATGTAGTTTATCATCTTACCCATAATGCAGATGCAGTTTATCGTCATACCCAAGATGGTAGAAGATGAAGTCTTTGTACTTAAACTCAATATCAAGAAACCAAACGTCAGAAAAGTACTACGATTAAGTCCCTAAGTGAAAATTCAATTTCATTTATTACTAAATAAGTTTGAAATAAATCAAATTTTGGAGGGGAGGGAAAGCAATTTTTAAATGCAAAGTTTCGTTCAAGTTTTACAAGAACAAAACTTCTGAAACGTTTGATCCACAGAATAACCAAAAATCTGCAAATGAATAATTTTGTTCAGGCAGACCATTACTGCAACTTAAATAGTGTCATCGTGTCGTCAGACTAACATAAGATTATGAAATTAACTATAGAAGCAAGAATAATGAATGAAATATCAACAAATGGTGATAATTTGAAATTACACAAAATGCCATATCAATTCATAATGGAACACAATAGATGTTTGCTTGTAATTTAAGTTCCAGGTTACGCAAAAGCAGGACATACACAGTGTAGCGAGGAAAAAAAAAATCCTCTTAACAGTTTGCACAGAAGATTAAAATTGAACCAGACAATCCATGTTTTTATGAGATGTGCCAACCAGAATTACAAGTTGAAATTCTCCCAATTAAGAAACTTAATTGTCATTTATAATTCCAGAAATTAAATGCTTATAAATTGGGTTAATGACAACAACCTTGGACTGCAAGTTACAAAGAATTCTCAATTGGACAGACTGGAGCTGAGGGGGTCAGGAAAAGGGGGGGGGGTGTCAGGAATGGTGGAATTTACAGAAATAGTGACCAGATCACTTTCTTTTTCTTTCTTTTTTTTAAGAGTAATTAAAATTCTCTCTTTCTTTAAGGAGGTGCTGAAGAATTATTTAAAAAAACAACATTTCAATGATCAAATATCAGAAGACAGACAGACTGAAAACTTTCCACCATCTCTCTCTCATGTGTGTGTATATATATATATATATATATATATATATATATATATATATATATATATATATATATATATATATATATATATATGTGTGTGTGTGTGTATGTACACACAAGTTTTGCTATAGCTCTGTCAGATAACTGCAAAATATTTTAATTATATCTACTCCAAAGTTTTGTTATTGCATTAAAAATTAAGATATCATGCCATACAAAAAAAAAGATGAGTTTCTAGGATGAGGAGTTATCATTAATTATACTATTTACATATGACTCCTTCAGAAATATCAAAGCTGCCAGCAGGATATAATTGCTTCAATGGTGGAAAAAAAAAAAAAAAAAAAAAAAAAAAAAATGAAACCCGAGTATTTTGGAAAGCAGCATCCTACTTTGGACATTGGAATTCTGCATCACCAGTGCACAAAGAACTGTACCAAATAACAGAAACCACATGACTTGAGGACTACCAACAGCAGCAACAACTAAAATGGATAGCATGTGTGACTCAAAGAGAAAAATGACATAATCAAGATATTGACATTCCACACAACTTCAAATAAAAGGTTAGGAAGGAAATCCCCGTCAATACTGGAAAGAGAAATAACAGCTACTGGACTTGAGAAACAATTTCCTATAAAAAAAAAAAAAAGTTTTAAGAGAAAGATTTTATAAATTTCAACTGAAAACAGTACTGGCTGCTCAGTCAGTGAATGTCAAATGTTTCCTTATAAGGAAATGGCTAGCATTACCATTCATCTCAATAGTTCACATGTAAGTAGTAAAAAAATAAAAAAAAGTGGATATACATCTTTTTGCATCTGGGAAAACAATTGTTTGAAAATTTTCAGCCTAATATATATGCAGAAGTCTTCCCTATAAGCCATATAAAATCTATCAATGTACAGAGATCTTAAAATACAAACATAAACTGACTTGAAAAATGGAATCTGACAGGAAAGGGTGTATATAACAACAACAAAAAAAAAAAAAAAAAAAAATTCATTAAATTTCTTCATGCAGAAGAAAGTTTATGGAGACCAAACAGCTGATGCAAGCACAGTTGACAAGAATTTTTAGCAGTGTTAACAATGATACATCTGAGAAGCCACATTCCAAAGGAGTCTGCACAGCTTTCAAACCATAAAATGGAGAATGCCTTGGCGATTACACAGAAAAGTAGATCTCTAGTTAAAACCTGCTTAACAGGGTCATTGTCCTCCTTGTATTTGTCGTCATTACCATGGAAATAAACGGGGGGAATTATTTTCAGATTGATGATTTTATTGGAAATAATGTGAGGGAACAATCAAATCATATAATAATTATCAACATGTATTTATATATATCCTGTCTCATTCATAATGAGGAGGGAGGTAAAGCAACCTAAGTTAGTAAGTTTAGAAGTCATTACTTCTTAGTAGTTTTAATAATCTATACAAATTAAATATTTATTGGCATTTAAACAAAATGAGCTGTTTAATTAATCAGTTCCTTTACTCCTATCTTTCTTATATTGCAGTCTTATTTGTTCAAGCCTTTCATCTGAAGCACTCAGATACATCTGTCTATTAAGTCATTATCTTGCTTCAACTTAGATTGCTGATCTTTTTCTTCCAAGAGATATCTCAATTTCACTGTTATATTAAACACATCAAATTTTTAACATCAAAAGATATTGAGCAAAAAGCGATTTATATAATACCAGAAGTAATCAATGAATCCTAGACATCACTGAACATTTAAAAGGCAAATATAATGAGAAGGGATTAATTAAATGCTTCATTGGCCTCTATTTTCATTGTGAATTCTTTATATGCTTCATTGCATCTCAATACATTAGAACTTTAGTTTCATTGTGTCTTGCTATTAAAACTTTCTAACAAGTGGTGTCATTTTTGATGACATGAGTTGATATATCATAATACATCTCACTATATAATATGCCATCATCATATGCCTATTCAATGGTGGTGGAAAAAAATAGTAGTTTGTAACTAAAAACTTGCTCGATCCAATGGTGCATAGTGCACCCTGTATCTCTTAGTTTCTATGCAAATAAATAGGAGGCAGTAATTTTCAGGTATTTTTCATATTTTTCTTCTCCAAAATGTGCAAGCTAATGATAATCAGCAAAGAAAACAGAATACAAATTCTTTTCATTTTTTTTATTTTAATCAATTCACCCCAAGCAAGGCAATAATGCTACTAAGACGCATGGGGCTGCTGGGAGTGAAAGAGAAGGAAAAGACATTAGAAGGAAGTGGAAACTCAATCTGAAACAGGAAACAAGAGATACTCCTGTTCAAAAGACTGGGGAGGTGTGTGAACCAGATGATAGGTTTGCCTATCTACTAGTGAGGAAAGAAAAATTAATTCAATAGTAAAGAAAAGATCAAGGTTTTAGGCAGTGACATTAGAAGTATACAGTTAGACTTCATAATTCTAACCGATAACTTCATTACTGAAGAGTGATGCATTAATAGCAGAGGCAGCCACGAGAGTGCTCAATTGGGAAACGAGAGCATATATGTGTCTGTGTGTCCTTTGTGATTCTTGAAACCAATACAAATTTTAAAAAAACAAAACGCATACATGAATAAATATTATTACATAGATGCATTTCTTAATATTTATATAAACATTTTGTAATAAAATATGTATGTAACAGAAACGTTTGTGTAAATTTTGTTCATGTCTTGCAGCTCTAAAAAATCTGAATTTTATCGTATGTGGCTCTTACATTAAGCAAGTTTAGCCACCCTGATCTATTGTATTATCCTAATGGTTATTGGGTAGGTGGTAACAGCTATATTTCAAATTATTCTACAGACTATTAAATAGAATAATTTTGAAGCTATTTTATAATGTTGTTAAATTTTTTAATGGTTTTTTTATTACTTAATTATTAGTTGCTGATTATTTTTATTATATTTTAGTGTGCTTATGCGTGCATTTATAGTTTGTTAATTTGTTTATTATTTAGTTTTAGAATTTTTATAGGGGTTGGTTATCTTATTTGCTTGGTTTAAAGTATGTTACATTGTCTGCATTGTAGATATATTGTCTGCATTGTATATATATATTGTATATGTATTGTCTGCATATATATATATATATATATATA
>OZ038516.1:69256408-69358908 GCA_964036315.1 Acanthosepion esculentum
CGATTGAGCCACAGAGGATCGTTCGGTTAGCAAGGTCGATTTTACTGCTTTTAAACTTCAATCTTCTATGAATCTCTCACGTACATTCATATCTGCTCAAAGCGTATCCAAATGACGTCACACTTTATGAAATGGACAAAGTCCGACAATTATTTTAAGACATTTTTATGTTTATATATCTATAAAAAGAATGTATAAACATAAAAATGTCTTTAAAAAATATGTGTATGTAGGAGATAATGATATATATTTTTATATATCAACAACAATATTGGGAAAATTGTATGACAAAGTCGAAAAAGTTTACTTGTGACACGTTTTGTTCTTCATTGGACTAAATTTGTTATGCTGCTATGACAACACATATGCAAAAACGAAAAGGTGCTGGGGATTTTGAGATATTTTTTTTTTTTTTTTATACCTAGACTCTAAATGAATTTGGCTAGATATATATAAAAAAAAAATTCTTAAAAATTCCCAATTACCCCCCCCCCCATTCATGCATGTGTGTAGTTGTACCAAAATAACAAATTTCGTCTGAAGGACGAAACGCGTCACAAGTAAACTTTTTCCCACTTTGCCATACAATAGGTGATTTTTCATATACATGTGCACACACAGAGTGCGATGGGTAAATTGTCACCATTTTATATTTTTAATTTCATGCATCCATGTTTGCTTTTGATTTTGCTGACTGCACAGTATAGTAGGGCCAGTTGGGCACTGTCTGTGAGAAAAAGAGCACCATGATGCAATTTACTCCACCAGAAATTTGGAAAAAGCATGCTGTACTGCCTGGCATTAGTGCCGGAAGCTCCAATACAAACATTTCACAGTGTTTAGTTATCAATCTGAAGACGGTTCAGAGGATTCAGAAAGAGTTGGACGAGTCTAATGGTGATTACGAAGGTGTTTGGAGTGATCACTAGTGATGGCGACATTATGCCTCCATTCATTTTCCCCACAGGGCCTTACACAGAGGAGGAGGTAGTGCTGCCCTGGGTCAAGAGGGTGGCTGCTGGAAGACTGTCTGGCAACAGGACTTTGCACCATGTCGCACAAGCAGCAGAACACAGTCGTGGCTGTCAGACAATTTCTGAAACCACATCACCCCATACATCTGGCCACCTAACACCCCACTAAACTGCAACCCCCTTGATTATTATGTGTGGGGCACAGTTGAACGTGAGACTAAGAAAACTCTTTGTAACACCAAAGATGAACTGAAGGCAAGGATTATGGTAGCATTCACCAACTTAAACATGGAGACTGCCCAAAAGAGTTGCAGGAGATTCTGAAGTTGTCTGCAGGCTGTGATTGAAGCCAATGGCAATTTTATTGAATAAATTTACTCTTTAGTATTTCAAGATGTGTAATTTTGGTAAATATATGTTAAAATGAGATGTCAATGTTATTTTCATTTTTGCATAACTTAGACGACACTCTGTACACACAATTTGTTGTATTAAATAAATGCATTCTTTTTAAGGCTATAGACGTAAATACATGTACACATCATATTACATTTTCTAATTATCATAACTTGGATTTAGTTGCTAAGCCAGGCTAAAAATATCTTGAAACTAATTGAGAATCTACATTCATCCTGTGTGTTCCATGTGAGTGAGAATATAAAATGAAAATCTGTGGCAAAATGAAGCCAGATTTCTGGGAGAAAAGCAAGACAACAAGAAATGTTTTGTTTTCCAACAGCAACAACTAATCTTTCGTAATCTATTCAAAAACAAAGAACTCCTCACTTTCAAATAATCAGGAGGACCACAAATTATTTCTGGCGGAAAAAATCTACATGCCGAGTTTCAACAACTTAACTAGTTTCTGATAACGACATTTTACGTAAAAGTAATTTACATCGTTCATTCCCTGGACTAGGTAGCGTCGGCTTTGTCCCAGTGGAAACAGAACGAGCAATAACTGAGCAGTACTAAATAAGAATAAAGGGAATTGGTCATGTGCTTGGCAATCCTACAATCGCAACTGATTCATGAGACTAATAAGAGAAACAGACTGTCACAACTCAGTGTTGACCTCTTATATTTATTATTTTTTTTAATTTTATTTTTTTTTACAGTAAGGTTCACCCTGTAAAAGGCCCGGGAGCCACTCAAGGTAGAGGGTTATGCTAGGAGGGGAAGATAATAATTAACCTGAGACTTGAACAGGTTAAGATTGTAGCGATCAAGAAAACATCCTCTTAAGAGTCGGTTCCACAGAGCAGTGGTTTGCAGGAAGAAGCTGCTCAAGTGGAACTTACTTCTCACCACTGAAATACAAAGGGAATGAGGGTGGTTTGATACAATGCACAGGGTATGGTGGGTTCAAGCCAGGAAGACTAGGTTTGGTGGAACCAAGAAATGTAGTTTATCCAAGCACTTTCTATGGAAGTAGTGAGAGCAGTGAGATGCTTGCCACACCCTGCCTGTGAGAGAGTTTGGAGCTTGGAAAATAATTTGTCACCCACAAGGATGCAAAGATGCTTTTGGACCCTATCAAAGCCTGAAAGTACAGTCTGGGCAATTCCCATCCAAATATGACAACCGTACTCCATTTTCGGCCCGATCTGTATCTTGTTAAAGTAGAGGATAGCACGTGGGGTCAGGTACTTACCGGTACAGGGAACAAACCATTTTACCTTCATCTTTTAGCGATGACTCATATGTACAAGTTCCACTTGAGGTCAGGTGCGAGTTTAAGGCCCAATAGTCTCTCAAGGCACAAGAGCCTCTCTGAGAGGATATCTGTTATCAGTCAGTTATGTGCCATGCATGATACATGCTTAGGCGATCATGTATCTTTTGATACATGCCTGACAAGGTAGATATTTTCCCTTAGTAAGTTGCCATTTCTTTCTGCGTTGCCAGTTGCCATCCAAGGCTATAGAACCCAATCTGTCCTGCTATTTACCCATAGCTAAAGGGAGAAGAAGAGGATTCATACCTTTTCCAAGGGTATTAGCACATAAGTGAATGTAATGGATTCGACTGAAATTCGAACTCAGCTCTCCACTTCCTTAATCCAAGCCGCTGTCCATTACACCATCCATGCCTCCACACAAGGTGGGTGGAAAAAAGAAATGCCTATTGAAAATTACTCTGAAATTAGTCTTTCAACATCCAGATTGAAAGAAAATGTGCAAAAAGTATAACTTTGTCAATGTACCTTACTTCTACCATTATACTGTTCAAATGAAAACAGGTTTCATGAAAACTGACCAATAATTAATAAAGTTATTAACAATTTTAAATAAGGAGTTTTTTTTTTCCACCCCCATATATATATATCATAATATCAAATCCACGTGGTAAGAATAATCCAAATAGGTCTTTTTAATATAAAATATTAAAAAGATAGATCCATGAAGAGAGCTCAATGTATCAAAATACAGAGCCATATGATAGGCATCAAAGGAAAAGCTCAATACACCATTAAAGAGATTGGTAATCATTTATTTCCAACAGACAACTGCCTCATCAAACCAGAGTTATAAAATAGAAGCCATTGATTTTATATATATATATATATATATATATATATATATATATAAATAAATACACATATACCTATGTTTTTTGTGTGACTCAAGTTTTGTTGGTTGCCCAACTCATTGGGCAACCAATGAAACAAGTCGCACACCAAATGCAGGTATATGTGTATTTATTAATATATATTTCTGAGCACTATTAAGTCTACACCTCTTGACTAAATTTGGTATTTATTTATTTGCTTACCAGCGTATGCATGCAAGCACACATGCATATGGTCGCTAATATCTAGTTATCTCATTTACCTAACCCTATATATATATATATAGTTAAATCTAGAGAGCCAGGACAGATCGTCATGGAAAGCTGGCCAGCTTTCCCTGGCGATCTGCTAAGGTGAAAACTTGGTAGGTTTGTCTGGCTCTCTAGGTTTAACTGGGTCTGCTCTACTTACTGTATTGAGCACTTTCTTTAGTTAGTTGTGTACTCGTATCGGGGTTTTTTTTCTTTGGTCTTTGGATTTGCATGCTGAATGATTGTTTTCGACAGGCGTTCATGTTCTTGGCTCTTTCTTCTTTTTTTTTTCCTTCGATATTGATTTGATTATTTGTAAATCAAGAAACCGAAGGCTTTCCAAAACGAGTGTAGTTACTTATACTTATAAGATTACTACTACTACTAATATATATATATACATACACACACACAAGTTTCCTTAAAGACAACCACAACTGACAAGGTACTGCAATTAAGCTTTTTAATTTTCATTCTGTTCATATAAGTGTTTTCTTTTCTGAACATAAAGTGTGTAAAAAAAATTGTCCAAATGTTTCTGCATATCCAAGTGTTTCTGCTATTCTTTTAGTCATTATCAAGGATTATTTTTTTTTTTTTTTTTAACTGAATGTATGGATTTTTTTTATGTCTGTAACTAGAGTTATAGGAATGTTTTATTTTGCAAACATGGTCAGCACATTTGTAACAGTATTTATAGCTGTTATTGAGTGTTGGCTTTTCTTTTTTTATTATTAAGGCTTCCATTTTTTTTAACACATGTGGATGAGGCTATTATAGTTGTATTTTCTATGAGTATGTTGTGGATGGAGCTTGGTAGGTTTCCATGTGTGTTGAAATGAATCCTAATTGTGCTATGGTCAGAGAGGTGTAATGTGAGTCCTTTTGATAGGCATGTAGTGGTGTGTCCAATAACACAGTTCCTTGTCTGTCTATATACGTGTCTAAAATTATTAGAATAATTCATAATCCAATATCTTTCCCAAATCAACAAAAACTTGATAAATAGGAGTAGATAGGTTTGCATATCACCCGGTTCACACTTCTCCCCAGTCTTTTGAACACGAGTAGAGGTTTATCACTCGTTCCCTATTTAGGATTGGATTAGTGGTTTCTTCTAAAGTCTTTCCATTCTCTCACTCCTAGTATCCCCTTGTGTCTTAGTGGCATTATTGCCTTGCTTGATGTGAATTGATAAAATAATAAAAAATGCTTTAAGTGCTATTGGATTAGTACTTAATGTTGGTACAATTTAATTTCAGTACAATGACTGATAGAAACAAATTTATCAAAATCAAAAATAATAAAAAGGGGGGTGATTTGTAAACAAGGAACATTTCTGACATGTACTGTGAATTACTAGAACTCACACACACACAAAGTAGACTGTTGATCAGTAATAAAGTAAAGGACTTACCCCAAACTCCTTGGGATCATCTCCCAAGGTCTTCAGTGTGGCCCCTGCAAGGTAGCCCACTGTAGCCTTCTCTGCCATCTTGTGTGGCAGATTTGCAAATATTGCAAAGCCAGCAACAATGGAACTGACTGAAAGAATTAATTTCCTTTTGGTAAAATGGCGAAGTAACCTGCAAAGAAAGAAGAAAAAAAAAATGAGTGAAATTGTTTTTATGAAAATAGCTAAAAACAGATGCAAAAAAGGGGACAGTATAAACATGTATTCTAAGATTGACAGTTGTCAGAAACTGGATTGTCTCTTGACCCTCCAAGGTCAGGTATGTTCATTAGGCATTTATGAAAATTTCTGAAGAGTATGGAGGGTGGTTTATTTTCAAAAAGGCTGGGCTCAAGTGTTGGGTGATAAACTATCAGAAAAAACAAAAAAAAAAACAAAAAACAAATAGACAAGAAAAAATGTAGATAGTTACTTGACTTAGTTTGGCACAAGGCCATGGATGGAATTTTTTTTAAAATTATTTTTTATCTCAAGCAAGATGATAAAGCCACTAAAATGCAAGGGGTTACTGAGAGCAAAAGGAAACTGAAAAACCTTGAGAAAGGCCAATAAAAGAACAGGGTTCAAAATTTCAATGTAATGTCAAATCATCAAGATAGTAGTTGACAGAAAAGCAAGTAGCTAGAAGAAAGTTCCACAGTTAAGAAGTGTGAGAAGAAACTATTAGAATAGAACTTACGGTTACCCTTAACAATTTAAACAGTAAAATGATGAGACCTAGCTGCCAATCTAGTATTGTACTTGAAGTCAAGGTATCAAAAAGGAAAGTTCATCAGAACAATTGCCATGAAAATATTTGAGAAAAAGCAGAGAGAAGCCACTTTATGCCAGTGGGAAAGTGATTGAAGCCAAGATGCCAGGTCAGGAATAATAACATTGCAAATTCTTTAGATTTTGTCAAGAATCTCTACATACATAACAGAAACACGAGACCAGATGTGGCAGCGATATTCGATGAATTGTAGATTTATAGAGGTACAAGAAAAATTGTCTAGCACAACAGTGAGCCAAACACAATGGTTGCCACAAGTTTCTGAACAACTGTCATTATAGTCAGTGGTCCTTAAATATTTGTTTAAATATTTGATGGTCAAAGCCAATTTTAGAACAAGCATCCGGAAAAAAACAAAAACAAAAAAGAAACATTTGAACAAATGCCAAATGGTCAACTTTTATAGTCTAATCCAGTATTTCTCCACGTTTTTAAGCAGCAGCTCACCTAGGAGCAAATGAAAATATCATGGCATACATAGCAGAATTTGTAAAGGGCATATATTTTAAATGTTTTGAAATAAAACCATGTATTTTTTTTTAAAATACACACATAAATATGAATTTACTTTATTTCAATTTTTCTATTCAACTATTTGTGCAGTTTATTTAGTGTGAAATCTGTGCCTGGTGGGGTTTTTTTTTTTTGTGATTTCTTCAATGTTTGGTCAAATGTATGATAAACAAACCCTCATTTCTTCTTCAATTGAGCGTAATCTTTCTCACTTCTTATTTTTGATGTTATTTAGGGATGAAAAGCCTAATTCCCATAAATAAGTAGAAAATTGCCAAGACAATATTTTGCGAACCACTGTTGAGAATTGCCGGTCTAATCAGTCACAACGAAAGAAACCTGAATCAAAACCTCATGTTAATAGCAATAACTTTTGAATTGATGACCATTGCTCTCTAAGGAAGGAAACTAAAAGATATGCCACATGAATTTTTCTTAGAGATCAGGAATAATAATAGTAATAAAAAATTCTTTGCCTCATGTCTTGACAATTCTGTAATGGTTGCACTTCAAAAAGATTTTCTTTATTTACTTCTATATACCAGAGATAAGTAAAAAAAGAGGCTTAGAAAACTTAACCCTCAAATGGCATATTAAGAGCAAGAGAGATAGGTAGGTGGCTCGCTGCCTTCCCCTGACGATCTTATGTGAATGGATGGTGGGTGGGGGTGCTTGAACCTTACCAAAGGGAGAAAAACTGTTAAGGGTCATATGAGATAGGAAGTTTTGGAGAGCCATGATCGACCATATCCTGAAGGGATGCAGAACATAGAAGCTTATATATATATATATATATATATATATATATATAAAAGGAAGATGGTACAGATTTGAATTAAAAAAATGTCCAATTTTAAAATATTGTATTTTTTCTTTCTTCTTCTGAAGCAGTTATTTCAGGTAAAATGAGCAAATATTTGCCAAGCCTTATTTTTTGTTAATGTTTGGGGTTAATCATTTCAAGAAATTATTTAGGGTAGGCTATGTCAGGTCACTCTACAAGTGCTACTGGTACCTAGTAAACCAATATTATTTGCTGCATAGGCAGATCATTGGTGACTGAACTGGTTCCCGATCTGGGTTTTATAGTGAAAAGGGTGGCTGAACACCCAGTAGGGTTAAAATCCTGAGCTGTTAAAGAGTAACAACTCTTCTTGTAGGACCAACAGCCATCTAGCACAATGGGGTAGACTCAACTCCATAGCTAGGGGTATGCTGCTTTGTGGTGATGACACAGCATTGTAGATGTACAGAGCTTCTAAGACCTAAGTCAATGGTCAGGGTGGAGAGTACCCACTGATGGAATAAACAGTCATGTATCAGTGACCAAGACAAGTCTTCAAGTTAGAGGTCAACTGTTGTCATTTGACCTTGAGAGGAATGGGCTCCATGGGACAAATTGTCCAAGACATGCTATGCACGAATGAACTGTGCAGTATGGCCACACCCTATCAGGAACCGATGAAAACTTAAGGAAAATAGAATCAAGGTTGCTAATTATTAAAAGTCATGCCATATCCAAGGTCTCCAACAAATACCTGAGACACAGAGTATCCATTAACAACAAAAAAACCCCCTAATGCTTGGAAATTTAGTCAGACTTTTGGAAAATGAGCTACTTTCAGCCAAGAACTTTTCAGCACCCTCTTTTTGCATGTGTATCCTAATTTCACTTCTCTGTGCTAATAAACAAGTAAAAAGACAAATACTTCAATTTCTCCATGAGGTGGTTGCTGAATGCTTAAATGTTATTTGTAATGGATGCCCATAATTGAGTAGACACCCCGTTTATTTTTTAAACACTATATTTATTATTTACATTATTTGGACTGTTATCCTCATCTTCATTGCCATATTCACAATGTTTCAGCCATTGTATGCTCTGGCCTTCTTCAGGTGATTGGAATTTCAAACCAAACACTTTATTTCATCCACCAGGGTAGAATGTTCTTGTTCCATGTGCCATGCCTCTTCTGGATTTCTCAGTTATTTCCCTTTAACTCAACTCTCCAAGTTTTTTGGTTCACCACTGCTGTAGACTGTTATTAAACTCCCAACTGTTTGGCACGTGGAACTAGAACAATCTATCTCAGTGGACGAAAAAAAAGGTTTGGTTCAATATTCCCACAACCTGAAGAAGGCTGGAACGTATAATGGTCAAAATGTTGTGAATATGTCAGTGAAAAGGAGGATAACAGTTCAAATAATGTAAATAATCATAATACCTCATCTCAGAGATATAGACAAATATTAGTGTGAAGTAAACAAATTGCCCCAGAATTATGGCCATATCATGTTGAAACCAGTTCCCATATGATCCCCAATGTCAAGCCTGGTCAGTATCTTGATAGGTGACCACTTGAGAATACCAGTTGTTGTAAGCTTGGATGTGTGGGTGGTGTAATGGATAATGGCTCAGAATTGTTAATCAGAGAACCAAGTTCCAATTCCTGTTGGATTTGTCATTCACTCTTGCACAAATACCTTTGGGAAAGGTATGAATCCACCTCTTCTCCCCCAGCTATAGATTAATTAGTAAGACTTGCATTGTTATTAAAAAAAAAAATTCTTACAATCTATTTTCTGGCTTTGAATAACCTGTAAAGTATTGATAAGCTATAGAATTTTAATTTATAAAATCAAACAAACTTCCTCAGCCTAAGATTGAACCCTTTTTGTCAAATTCATATCAATCATTAGGCCCACCTTCAGCATTAAATTTTATGATAAATTTCTCAGTTAGATTTTTTTTCCTTCTCTTTAAATTGAATCAATTTCTAGGTCTGCTTCCAGGAAAATTTTCTTGATAGAATCTATTTTACATATTTATTTCGGTATCATCTACCATTCGTCCATGCCTTGAATACTGTTGCCATATCTGGTCTGGTGCTCCTGCTGTTCATCTTGAGATAAAAACCAAAGAAGGATCTGTATTTAATCAATCCTAACTAGGCATTTCGATTTTGGTCACTTTCCCACCGATGTAGCATGGCCTCCCTCTGTCTTTTCTACAAATATTTTCATGACAACTGCTCTGACGAATTAAAGTGTGCTACTAGATTGGAATCTAGGTCCCACCTTTTTTTTACTGTTGAAATAAATAAATGCAACCGCCACTTCTACTCCAACAGTTTCTTTTCTCACATTATGTACCTGTTGTACTCCCTTCAGTTTTCTGTGCTTCCCTGATAACTACGCTCTTCAAAAATTGAAATGAAACGTCAATCGCCATCTTCTGTCTTCTTGAATCCCGTTCATCTTTTGTCCTTTCCTCAATCCTCCCAATTTTCAGTTTTCTCTTACACTTTCACTCCCCGCAGTCCTCTGCATACCAGTGGCACTCCCAATTTGCTTGGAGTAATAGTTAGCAGCATTAATTAAGGAATCTGAGTTTGAATTCAAGTCATGTTCATTACATTCACTCACATGCTAATACCCTTGGGAAAGCTATAAATCTATCTCTTCTCCCCACCAGCTATGGGTAAAATAGCAGGACAGACTTTTTTTAAGCCTTGGGTGGCAACCAGTCTAGAAGAAGGAAACTGAACTGTAGGTCCTGCCTCTTTAGGCTAGAAGGTAACTTTAAAAAAATCCACCTCTGATGATGATGGATGAGGTAATCTCAACATCTCTGGTGCAAAAGGAACTGGCAAGCCATTGCACTGTTCTGCCTTGAATGTCACCATGAACCACAATTGTGAGATGGAGGGAAGGAGGGAGGGAGAGATGGAGGGAGGGTGGGAGGGAGGCTGAGAGGGAGGGAGGGTGAGAGGGAGGGAGGGGGTGACCACAATAATTGAATAAAATGAATGAGTTTTAACATTTTCATGAAAAATCTTACAAAATTCAGATTTTTTTTTTGATTTTTTAATCCATAAAACAAAACAAGATGGAGTTTTTAAAGAGACATAAACCATGCAAAAGCCCCTTTTAAAGAGGACTTATCAACCAAAAAATATTGTTGGTAAGGTCAAAGAAAACAGTGTTTTAAAATTATTTTCCTCCTCTCTTTCAGTGGTTTATAAATATTTTCCTTGACAGTAAATATGTTATTCATCATAGGCTAAGTAGAAGGAATTTCACCTCCCTCAACACTCACATGAATTACCTCCCCTTGAAACTTTTTTTTTCTACTTCTTTTTGAGAAAGGTTTTTTTTATAAACATTAACACAGAATGCTTTCAATGTGTGTGTCTTATTAATCATTTTTTTTTAAAACCTAAAGATGAAGAAAAGAATTTAAAGAAGGTGTTTTGAATCTGTAGAACTGATATCTCAAATTGGTAGGATTTTTTTTTCTTCCACAAGCTGTGTTAAGCAAATTGCAAATACAGTCAAGGCTGGGTGTAAAGGTTTTAATTGTATATTAGAGAAAAAAAATTGCATTATAAATAAAACCAAGGAAATTCAACAGCTATTTTCCATTTTTTCTGCTGATTCTTTCACAGATGAACGAAAAACACTCAGACTCTTCAAACTCCAGTGAAAACTTTGTGAACGCATCATGACAATAATCTGAGATGATAAAAAATAATTTAAATAAAATTCTTTGGCTTTGAAAAAAAAAAAAAAAAAAATTATATATATATATATATATATATATATATATATCTCCAGTACCAACATGAGCTTCAATGTAAATTCGTTTTTGAAACTAACTATTGGCAAAGAAGTCTGAGGGTCACCAAGAAAATTTGATCTGACCACAATTTCAACCACATAAATACCTGTCTGATTAGAAGAGAAAAGAATTCACTATGAAAATGTATTGAAAGTGTACTGATATTACAAACTCTCAATGGTCAACCTCAGACCAGGCTCATACATAATATCACCAATCATCACAAAAGCAAGTGTAGCCCAATACAGAATATGAACTAATAGAGAAAAAAAAAAACCCAGAAAACAAACAAACAACAGAGAACCCCTTGGAGGGAGCTATTTCAAATCCAGTAGAGAGACTTAAAAAAAAAAAAAAAAAAAAAAAAAAAAAAGATTCTGGCCACAGCCTCTGATAAGGTTATTTATAAACCTTCCTCAAAATTCCAAAATTCTTTCATCACATGAGTTTAGTTCTGATCTGAAGACACCTGTCATAAGGAGGTGAAACACATTGTCTGTAAAAGTTTTTCCACTTTACTCACATTATCACCACTACAAACATTTATATAGAATGAAAATTATGACAGGCAGTGTTTTTTTTTTATTATTATTTCTGATGACTTGTTTATTAAATTCAACAATTATAAAACAACCACTTTAAAAAAAAGTTTCAAAATAAAGTTTTCATGGCACAATTCCAATTTGTTATTTGTTCAAACTTTCAATACAATTAAATAACCACTTGTTTGTTTTTTTTTTTTAAGTTGATGACTCATCATATTTTAATATATTTGTTTTCTATATTATATTTACAAAATACATTTCTCATGATAAGTAAATGTTATATGGCAATATTTTTATTTAAAAAATATTTTGCATCGCTACATAAAAATTTCTATGTTTTGGAACTAAAATTGTTCGGTCATCAGGCAATGTTAGGTAAATTTTGATCATAAGTTACCTAATATCACCTGATGAAGGAACAATTTTAGTCTGAAACAAATTTTTAATGTAGTGATGCAAAATATTTTTTTAAATAAAAATATTTTTACAATATTTTGCTCTACATTGTATCGAGCACTTTTTTTAAAAAAAGTGAATGCTAAAGAACAGTGAATTCTTAATTTGTCCGTTCTCTTTATTTCAAGATATATATATTTGAATTCCAGTTGAGTTCATTACATTCACTGACTTGCAAATACCATTGGGAATTGTATGAATCCATCTCTTCTCCCCATAACTGTGGGTCAAATAGTAGGGTTAACTGTGCTCTTTAGCCTTGGTTGGCAACTTTGAATTCTAAACCTGATGAAGGCCGCTTAAAAAACTTTTGGCACACTATGTGCACCAATTGTCTAGATTCAGTTCTTCCTAAAAGTGCAGCTGGTTCTGCACAAACTTTCACCACTACAATTAAATCATATGACAGAATACCTGCACATATGATTTGATTGCAGTGGTAAAAGTTTGTGCAGAACCAGCTGCACTTTTAGGAAGAACTGAATCTAGACAATTGGTGCACATAGTGTGCCATAAGTTCTTCAAGCAACCTTCATCAGGTAATTTCACCCCACAAATTAAAATCAATCTGGGGAATTTTCAAACCCATCAGGTTAATAAAAAATAATTATCAGGTGAAATGATCATAATCTTGATGTAATCTTAATTCCTATTGTATGTAATTTATATGCGCTGTTTGAATATTGTTATTATATTATTGGGATTCACTTATATGCAAACAGATTATTATATATATATATATATATATATATATATATATATATATATATATATATATATATATATATATATATATTTCAAAATTAGATTTTCTTTTTCCCTTCCAAAAAGTAAATCTTCAGGAATTGGTCTTTTAGCCTCTCAACCAGAAGGCCAACATTCTAACCACCAAGCTCTACATCTCAGTGCACAAGTAAATCTGCTGGAATTTGGCAGCTGGCCAGAGAATGTTGAGAGTAAGTGCATGTGTTAAAAGAAGATAGATAAACAGAAAAATATATTAGCGCAGTTAACTTATCATTCTGATGACGAGATGCATGGTGGGGGTGAGTATTTCCAAGAGCAGGTATTTTTGAAAACCTTTTTTCGCAATGAACAATGCATAATTTCTCAAATGTAAACAAGCTGAGTCTACTGAATTGTGAACAGGTAAAAACCGACATGCACTTACATGGCGTTTGCCGCCAACATTAGCGGTAGCTTAAAAAAATAAATAAATAAATAAATAAAAGTTTACAGTCAAGAATGTGACTGAGAACACAATTTGGTTTGCATAACAAATGACAACCAGGTATGTAAAATATCCCCGTGAGTTAAGCACTTATGCTGTGTTCTGTTCTAGGTCACCTTTGGGCAAGGTGGCATATTTGTAAACTTATAATACATAATAATAATAATAAGAGCAGCATGTAATGAATTGTAGAAATCAAAATAGAGAGGAGCATTCAAAACCTAATGAAAATCAAAGATCATTGATGAGAGAGAATTTCTACTCAAACTAAATATATATATATATATATATATATATATATATATATATATATGGGTTAGTAACTATACTCGGTGTTAAAAAAAAACCCCGGATAAGACAATTTGCAAATAAAAATATATTAAAACAAATAGATATCTGGTGGGGGTGGGGATTCAAAAGTACTAAAAACATCTGACTGAGTAAAAAAAAAAGGGGGGGGATATTTTCCCTGTCTGCCAACAACCCCTGGATAACTGGAAATGATATAACCCAAAACATGCAACCCTTTGAAGTCGCACTATTTACATTATTCGGACTATTGTCCTCATCTTTGTTGCCATATTTATCACAACGTTTCGGCCTTCTTCAGGTGTTTGGAATGTCGAACTGAGCCCTTTATTTCACTCGCTGAGGTAGACCGTTCTAGGTTCACGTGCCATGTTTTTAATGGATGTCAGTTGTCAATTATCTCTTGTTAATTCCCCTCTCCAAGTTCTTCAAAGCCTTAACTGGGTATTGAACTCTCACTCTTTGGGTCCTGTCACTGGATCTAACCAACGCCTTTATCCATGTTTCCTTAAGGACATCTGTGTATGAATTTCTCGGTATTATAAACCAAATGTCTTCAGCAACCTTTTTTTACCAGTGCTCATATTGCAATTTTTGCTGTTATTATTGCTTTTCTCTGGCACTCCTTATTACTGGTTCCCATATTGTATTCATTTCTATGCTTGGTCGGTTCAGGAGATTTTTGTGGCCTAGCATATGTGCTGATTCCTTAAGTGTACGAATTTTCCAATGGTGTTCGTTGTCTATGATCTCAACCTGATCCCACAGAAGGCGGTGATCTTCCTTTTCTCTCCATATGTGGTCAGTCACGCCTGATTTTTCCACTTCCCCTCGTGTTACAGCTTTCTGGTGTTCTTGAAGACTTACCTTAAGAGGGCGGCATGTCTCCTCTTTATATTTCTCTCTGAAGCTGCACGGGATGGCGTACACAGAGTCTTTAGTCATGTTCTCCTCTATGGGGGGGGGTCTTAATAAGGAGTGCCAGAGAAAAGCGATAATAACAACAAAAATTGCAGTATGAGCTCTGGTAAAAAAAATATTTGCTGAAGACATTAGGTTCATAATACCCAGAATTTCATACACAGATGTCCTCAAGGACACATGGCACAGTGGATAAAGGCATTAGTTACATTCAGTGACAGGACCCAAAAAATGTGAGGTCAATACCTGGTTAAGGCAATGGAGAACTTGGAGAAAGGAATTAACAGAAGATAACTGACATCCATCAAAAACATGGCACATGGAACTAGAACAGTCTACCTCAGTGAGCAAAATAAACAGTTCAGTTTGACATTCCAACCACCTGAAGAAGGCCAGAGCGTACAACAGCCGAAATGTTGTAATAAATATGGCGACAAAGATGAGGACAATAGTCCAAATAATGTAAATAGTGTACATAATACCTCATCTCAGAAATATAGACAGATACTGAAGGGCCAAAACGTTGTAATAAATATGGCGACAAAGATGAGGACAATAGTCCAAATAATGTAAATAGTGTACATAATACCTCATCTCTTCTGTTAGGCAGGGTGCAATCCAAAGCTAAAGAGAGCAGTCTACCCTGCTATTTCCTGCCTTTCCCTAAGAGCATTAGTACAAGAGTGAATGCAACACATGAGGCCAGAATTTGAACTCTCTTCTCCAGTTCCATTTTCTGCACCAATATCCATTACATTAGCAACATATCCTCCACCAGATACTACTGAAGAGAAAAAGTCCAAATGCAATAACCAATTTACCTGGAGGAAAAAATGCATATTTTGTCCTCCAGGATAACAGAAGAATCAATAAAGAAATGTAACTTTATTTTTTATAAATAAAGTAACATTGCCACACCAGAAAGAAAAGGAAAGACAAGGCTACAATTATGAGAATCTTCAAAGAACTTTTGAGAGAAAGAAGAAAAGGAGAAAAAAAAGGAGAGGGAGAGAAAAAGAAACAAAGAAAGAATCGCTTGTTTAAAACTGCAAAGAACGTCTCTACTTTCACAGTCTTGAATTCCATCTTCATGCTTGTGTAGTTTTTATCTTATTACAGAATACAATTAGAGAGATTTTTAACACAAAAATGGCAGAAACGGCACCTAATATGGAAATGTGGAGATAACTTTACCAAAATAGACACTGATTCACCAAGTTTGCAATTCAGATCATTAAATTGATAATTGTTCAAAAAGAGTTTATCTGTTGGGGAACATGACATTGACAATAAAAAATTTAAAAAAAAAAAAAAATACCTAACAATTCACCACTGCTGACCAACGAAATAAGAATTCAAACCCTTCACCAAACACAATTTATCTCATTTCTTTAACTACATTAACCCAAGATACAATTTACAATGTTGGATCAAGAAGAGACATGACAAAATACTGAAAAAGAAAAGCTTTCAACATTATTTTTAAATTGTTGAAATAAAATTAATAATTCACATGAAATATTTCAACAAATGTTTATAACTATTTACACTATTTACATTGTTTGGACTGTTGTCCCCATCTTTGGCATATTCATGACATTTCATCTTTTGTATGCGCCAGCCTTCTTCAGGTGATTGGAATTTCAAACCAAACACTTTATTTCGTTCACTAGTATAGAATGTTCTTGTTCCATGTGCCATGCCTCTTCCAGATATCTGTTTCAGTTATTTCCCTATAGTAACTCAATTTATTTCTGAGAGGAGGTATTGTGACTATTTGCATTGTTCGGACTGTTGTCGTCGTCATATTCACAATGTTTTAGCCACTGTATTCTGCTGAGGTGAACAAAAACAAAACTTGAAGAACTCAATTCTCCAAGTTTTTGTTCACCTCAGCAGAATACAATGGTTCAAACATTGTGAATATGACGACGACAACAGTCCGAACAATGCAAATAGTGTAAATAGTCACAATACCTCCTCTCAGAAATATAGACTGATCTTCAAGCAAGCTGGAGTGTACAATGACCAAAACATTGTGAATATGACAATAAAGATGAGAACAAGAGTCCGAACAGTGTAAACAGTGTAAATCGTCAAACTACCTCATCTCAGAAATATAGACAGAAAAAGTTTCTAAGTTCTAAAAATCATGATTCTATATATATTTTTCAGAGTATAGCACAAAACATGCAACTCTTGAGCAGTTTTTCCAGTTTCCTAATTTTTCTTTACATACAGGCAAAGGCCCAGTGGATATTAAGAATACTTCAGCAAGAAAAGAAAAATCAATATGCTGGATTCCCATACCACTATAGGTGAAACTTAAGACATCTTTGCAGCTACATCTGTTTTCTCTCATGACAGACTAATGGAGCAGATCTTCCGAATAATTGCTACTCTCTCTGGCTTCAACAAGGGGAAGAAGAATTAGTTGCATTTCCCTAAAAAAAATGTGATATTACAATCTGAGGGAGGGGAAAGACTCTGAACTTCAAACATTTTGGTATTCTAATAGAAAAAAAAAAGGAGTTTGAATAAGCAAGATAGATTTTCTTCTAAAGTTTAGTTTGAAATTTATTTGTTTTCTTATTTATCTATACTTGCTTAAAGGCTGTCTTTATGCCCTTTATAAAAATTATATTAGAATTATTTTCAAATGATAATTATCCTGAAACTTTATTATTATTAAAAGAAGTATTGGTATGCCACTATGACTAATGGAGGAGAATGCAGATGGGTCATATATTCTTTTTTGCTTTTTCTAATTCAGTGAAAGACTATTATTAGCAATTAATAAATCTGGAGTCATCTCCTTTAATCAGACCATGAGAAAAAAAATAAGAATAATAGTCAGAATAGTTCAGTGTATAACTAAATTCACTGACATCTAAATGAACAATATATATATATACACAAATTTTACTCATATTAATCCTATATATATATATAGGATTAATATGAGTAAAATTTGTTACTCAGCTGATTGATGTTACCTTCATCATCACAACCCAAAAGTTTTGTCCACTCCTCAGGAGGTATCAGCAATTTACTATATATATATATATATATATATATATATATATATATATATATATATATATATATATATATATATATATATATATATATATATATATATATATATATTTTTTCCATATACTATTTTACACACTATAAAACTTACAGCCTGATAAACCAACAGCGGAAAGTGTACAAACTAGAAGTTGCCATAACAACAATTTAACTTCATATTTTTTATTGATCATGCAGCTGATTTCCCTTATTCAATAATCAGATAGCCCATCTTCATGATAACAATAAGCCTTATTCAATGCCAATAATAGAATGCAAGTACAGAAGATCAGTCTGCTAATACATTGCTTTATTTATTTTGCTTCAGATTGGCTTTCATTAGCTACTTTTACTTTTAATGATTTTAAAAAAAGCAAAATTCTTTCTTACATGCAACAAGAGTGTTAATTGTATAGATAGATACGAAAATGTAACCAATACAGTTGCAAAATTACTTAAATAATGTTGACATTTTGTTGGTATGGGTAAATTAGTATGTGTATGTACAATCAAACACAAGAACTTCAACAAGTCCTTACCAATAGCACAAAGTGTTATATTAGGTTGTCACATCAAATGCCACACTTTATAGGAAATGAATAAAATGCTTCTGAAATGTTAAATAACTAATTTATTTAGTTAAAATAGGCACCATGTTGATGACTGTTCTCCAATGTACCTCTAAATTCTTGATCCCATCTTTAAAAAAAATTCTCACCCTTTGATGTGGCAAACAGTTCAAATGCTATGATTACCTCTTCCTTATTGGAGAATGTGCCGAGAAACAGTTGTGTGAGATGTTTTGAGTTCTGATGTAAGTTTTTGGATTTTGATCGACCAAAGCATTCAAGTGAACATGTGTGATAACTGGTCGTTGTCTTCCCCTTGGTTTATTTTCAAGATTATAACCTCCCAAACAAAACTTCTGAAACCATTTCTGTAGAGTTCTGATTTCAAGAATACAATTACCGAAGGCTGCTTTGATATTCCAAAATGCTTCAGAGGCCAAATAACTCGGTTTGTACTCAAAGTAAGATTACTTGACATTGTTTCATTGTAATTATTTTTATTGGGCTTATGAGTAACAGAGAATTGAAAGAAAAATTATCTGGAAAGAAAAAGAGTCAGGAATAAGTCAAGATTTTTCTTATATAATAAAGGAGGTTATTTTGTTAGACAACCGAATCAACAATCAACCAAAAAATGTGTCATTTCAATACTTATTCATATTTCGGTGATGGTTATCATATTTGTTTAGTTTAAAGTATTGGTTTTGTCCAAAATATTTTATATTATAGAATTGGGATAGCGAAAGATGCCTTCTAAAACTAAGCAAAGCATGAAAAAAAAAAAAAAAATATATTTCATTAAAACAAAGAAAAGAGTAATGGACTATTATGCAATATCAGTTGTCCTATATGCCATTGAGCATCCTGGGTAAACTACATCTGTGTCCAAGGTAAGACTATAAACTATGTCCAACAGCAAGGCCTCTGATCAGGAGGTTTTGAGGAGCATGGAACAACCTCTTAATTGCTGGTGATCCCAGGGTCCACCATGACCCCGGGGTGGTAGCACCTGTTAGGGTCCCAGCTATAGGCAAATAGTTAACTCCTAAACTGAGGTAAAAAGCATTCTAAAAGTGTAAAAAATAGGTTTTAATACTAAAAATACTTTGTAAAAAATTATTACCATAAATAATTTTTTGAAGAAAAAACTATTACCAGCAATATGTTTTTGAAAATAATATTACCATATATATATTTTAGCTATATATTTTTGAGGAAAAAAATATTACCAGAAATAGATTTTTGACAAAACAAAATATTACCAGGAAAAAAAGGTTGTCGGCATTAAATAACCCATTGAGCTTGATATACTGTAAAACAAACCAAAAATATATGCCATTAAATGTGGGACCATCTTTTCACAGATAAAAAAGAAACTTAAGATGATATGTGGTTCTACATAAGGATGCTGAGAATGTCACAGGTATTGTTTTGGTGATTCACTTGCATCTAAGCACTGGCCTACTCTCTTACTGTTGTCAAAGAGTATCCATTCGTCATCGCCTGTAATGATTCGATACAAAAATGGTTCTTTTTCCCAGTTTGTACTCATACAGTAAGATTACTCGACATTGTTTCATTGTAATCATATTCATTGGGGTTATTGAAAGAAAAATTATTTGGAAAGAAAAAGAATTAGGAATAAGTCAAGATTTTTTTTATATAATAAGGAGGTTACTTCATTAGATGACCAGATCAACAATCAACCAATAACGGTGTCATTTCATGTGTGACAATCTAATATCACAGACTGTAAAAAATGACTACAAATATTGGAAGCATTAATCATAAAAAACAAACACAACATCAATAAATGAGGACAATATTCCATATGCAAATAGTATAAATAATAATAATCAATAAAGTGGTTATGAATGAAATTTAGGGACAAACATATTAAACATATTGAAATAATAAAAAACAAAAAGGTTTAAATTAAAACTGACAATATGAACAGTTACATGAAGACGCAGGAAACACGATGTTTGAAAATGAAGAAACTGACATAGCAAAATATTTTTGATAATGGCTTATGAAAGCTGAAAGTAATCAGACATTGGACAATCTATATAAATATATACCGGAAACCAGGAAAATGATTTGAAGTATAGAAAAAAAGTAAATGTAAAAAAATCCGTAACAAACACTATTCATTGGTCTTTAACAAAACTTATATAAATAAGCATACATACATACATATCTTGCACAAATCAGACTGAATTTTTCATTTCATTCAAATGCTCGCCCCCGCACTCGACAGGCAGCAATTGTTTTTATTGGATTTGTTTTTCCTTTTTTAAATTGCCAACAATTTCCTTTCTCTTTACAAAAGTGCACCAAGTTTCACTTCCTCTCTTATGACATTTCTGGACAAAAGAATGAAAAGCATGCCTCAGATTCCAACAACAGATATCAACATTTTGCAGTTGGCCTGGTGGCTTCTTTCAAACCCCACCCACCCCTAAGAACTTGTGATAGGCATTTTTTTTTTTTCCCCTCATATTTATTCTAAAGTTAAAAACAAAACCTTCCATTTCCACATCTCTCATAGTCACATTTGTGTAAGGCATGGCATCCAATATCATCCGTGGCAAATAACTCCCTACCGCTTGTAGTTGAAGGCACCCCCATAAGTATTTTTATAGAGTCACAAATGTCTGGGAAGAGAGAGCAGGATAAATTGGAAGATAAAGTTTGCAAAGTTTATCAGATTTGGGGAGAAAAAAAAGAAAAAAAAAAGATTTCAGCCTAAGCAAGGCAATAAAGCCACTAAGATGCAAGAGGTGACAGTTTGAGAGAATGAGAAAAAAGTAAACACTGTTACAGGGAGGGAACAATAAAAAAGAAATTAAGACAGAAGATAATTTTCATTGCATTTAAATTTTAATCGTTTCATTCCAAGCAAGGCAATAAAGCCACTAAGATGCAAGGGGTTACTGAGTGTGAAAGAATATGAGAAAAAGAAAAATATTATTAAGGAAAGAGAACAATAAAAGAGGAATTAGGAAGACAGAAGATAATTGACATTGCCTTTAATTTTTTGAAGATAAAAGTTGACTGGAAAGCAAGAAGCAGGAAGAGAGTTCCACAAGCAAAAAGTATGAGAGAAGATACTGTTAGCATATATCTTTATATGACTACGATAATATCTACCTTCCTATTAAGATGGTTTGGTTGAGTGATTTTGTTTAGTCATGTCAACCTCCAGAAATTATTTAATGCCGAAATGTAAATAATTTGAACACAATTTTATGGCTTCAACTAAATATATTTTGAATGCAATTCTATGCCTTCGACTACAGATAAAATGTATTGTTGGTCATTTTGCTTTAAATATGTATTGCTGGTATTGTTACTAGAAAAATGTATTTTATACTTTCATAGCGTTTTTGTTTGAATGGCACCATTTGCCCATAGTTGAGACCCGAACAGGTGCTACCACCTCAGGTCAGGGTGGACCTGGGAACAGTAGCAATTAGGTATTAAGGTGGAATCCAGATCAAAAAGAAAAATAAAGCATCACTCACTTTAGAAGATTAAGAGGGTAAAGGAATAACAAAATTGAAGAGAGTAAATCTGTCTAAATGTCTTGCTTCCATAGCTTCGCCTTTTCATCTGCTATTCTTCTCATTTTTCTACAGCTTTATTTACTTACCCTTTACTTTTTCTCAGTCTGCATTTTTCTCTCGCTTCTTTCTCTCCTTTACCCCCCCCCAATTCTGTTGTGTAGAAATGAACAAACAGTTAATGACTATTGTATATAACACTTACCAGCTGTGGACAGAAGACTCAAGTCCTAAGCAGAAGTGCTGATCCAGATTATAAAAAAAAATCATTTTTGGTGGGTACTATGCTAGTTTTATAAAAAGTTATTTCAGTCCAGAATAGTTCTGTAGACGGTAAAAACAAGTACGAAAAAATTCTATTCCGCAACTTTCATGTCAATGTGACGAAAGCTGTTCTTCTCTGCCGTCGCTACAAAGAAAGAGATTGCAAGACTCCTTTCCTTGGCCGTTACACAGTTGTGAAACGGACACCCAAATCAAACGTACCGGCTATAACTGCCTCGTAGTACGCCAGTCAGTTCGCACGTCCGACTCTGTTTCACGAAGTCCGCCGAAAGACTGGTGCTGTCTGTGCCGCTAACGTCTCCTTTTTATGGCACTCCAACACTACCAAAATTTGCATGTGTTGTTACGCAATCTCGTTCTGAACGAGACCAGCGTGCATAAAACGCGTCTTCACAAGCGGCCATGTTTCTTGCAGGATTCGCCACGCAGGCAAGACACGTTCGTACGCGTTTCGAGTTCCGGGGTAAGTCATCACAAGTTCAGTGTGACTTAATTAGCAGACAAGAGAATCACTTTTTTTCTGCTGCTAACAAGTTGACCATGGCTAGATTCAAACCTAAACCTCACAGTTAGAAAATTAATGTTTTAACCATTGGTCTTGTTCAAACTGCTGGTCAAATCAGATTTTACACTCACTCCATAAAACTGTAACTAAGGTCCACTCAATATAGTGGCATTATAAACTGCAAGTTTGCTCTGTGAGGGTTGAGCAAAAAACAAATCTTATTGTGTTTAATCTATGAATAAATTAGGCTTTATCAGAAGTATGATTAGCCACTATTTACATTGTTCAGACTGTTGTCTTCATCTTTGTCATATTCACAATGTTTTGGCCATTGTATGCTCCGGCCTTCTTCAGGTGAACCAAACTGTTTATTTAATCCACCAGGGTAGATACTTCTTGTTCCAAGGAACATCTCCGTTTCAGTTGTCTCCCTTTAGTAACTCAACCCTCAAGTTTTTGTTCACCTCTGCTGTGGCCAGGTATTGAACTCACAACTCTTCAGGTCAAGTCACTGGATTAATTCAACCAACGCTTTTATCCACTGGGCCATGTGTCCTTGAGGAATATGACAAAGATAAGGACAACAGTCCGAACAGTGTAAATAGTTACAATACCTCATCTCAGAAATATAGACAGATCCTGAAGAAGGTCTGAGTGTACAACAACTGAAACATCATGAATATAACAATAAAGATGAGGACAACAGTGTAAATAGTTACAATACCTCATCTCAGAAATATAGACAGATCCTGAAGAAGGCCTGAGTGTACAACAACCGAAACATCATGAATATAACAATAAAGATGAGGACAACAGTCCAAATAGTGTAAATAGTTACAATACCTCATCTCAGAAATATAGACAGATCCTGAAGAAGGCCTGAGTGTACAACAACCGAAACATCATGAATATAACAATAAAGATGAGGACAACAGTCCAAATAGTGTAAATAGTTACAATACCTCATCTCAGAAATATAGACAGATCCTGAAGAAGGCCTGAGTGTACAACAACCGAAACATCATGAATATAACAATAAAGATGAGGACAACAGTCCAAATAGTGTAAATAGTTACAATACCTCATCTCAGAAATATAGACAGATCCTGAAGAAGGCCTGAGTGTACAACAACCGAAACATCATGAATATAACAATAAAGATGAGGACAACAGTCCAAATAGTGTAAATAGTTACAATACCTCATCTCAGAAATATAGACAGATCCTGAAGAAGGCCTGAGTGTACAACAACCGAAACATCATGAATATAACAATAAAGATGAGGACAACAGTCCAAATAGTGTAAATAGTTACAATACCTCATCTCAGAAATATAGACAGATCCTGAAGAAGGCCTGAGTGTACAACAACCGAAACATCATGAATATAACAATAAAGATGAGGACAACAGTCCAAATAGTGTAAATAGTTACAATACCTCATCTCAGAAATATAGACAGATCCTGAAGAAGGCCTGAGTGTACAACAACCGAAACATCATGAATATAACAATAAAGATGAGGACAACAGTCCAAATAGTGTAAATAGTTACAATACCTCATCTCAGAAATATAGACAGATCCTGAAGAAGGCCTGAGTGTACAACAACCGAAACATCATGAATATAACAATAAAGATGAGGACAACAGTCCAAATAGTGTAAATAGTTACAATACCTCATCTCAGAAATATAGACAGATCCTGAAGAAGGCCTGAGTGTACAACAACCGAAACATCATGAATATAACAATAAAGATGAGGACAACAGTCCAAATAGTGTAAATAGTTACAATACCTCATCTCAGAAATATAGACAGATCCTGAAGAAGGCCTGAGTGTACAACAACCGAAACATCATGAATATAACAATAAAGATGAGGACAACAGTCCAAATAGTGTAAATAGTTACAATACCTCATCTCAGAAATATAGACAGATATATGATTAGTGGTTGAATTTTTTTTTTTTTTTTTGTTGTTTTTTTTTTATGATTTATCAACTCTTCATAGGTTATTTAAAGCTGAAACACGTTTTGGATTGTAAGAAAAAATGTTTGTTTTTAAAATGAATATTGGAGTTCCCACAATAGAGACCATGTGTCATATCCTATTCCTATGGATGTATAGACTTATTACTTCAAGTATCAATCTATCATGGCAGATTGCCCTGCTTAAACATTTGCAGTATCTTTTACAGATATTTTATGAGGTCATCATTACCTGACAATGACCGAATTTTATTTATATTATTGTAGTTCCCATATCAGTCATTTTAATATCATTAACAGTCGACAAGCCTAAAAACATTACCTGATATTCTTCTTCTATCAAAGAGTAGCAATGAATCTTGATTTAATTACATTTACAGAAAGTAGATAATCTTTGACTATCACTTTTATCTTGTTTCTCTTACCTTTCATCAGAACTGCCCACATCGTAAGCTTACGAGTTTCCAGTAAGTAGCATAAATTTTGAATAGGAATCGTTAATTGATAATCAGGGAATTGCAATAAAAAATTATGGAAATAGGATGGGGGAGGGGCAGTAAGTTTTTTTTTTTTTAAATTATTAATAAAGCCTCCAAGAAATTGAGATGAGTTGATAATTTAGTTTCAGGTTGGGATTGGTGCTCCTTTAGTCAGTTTTATTTCCAATCTTACCTGGATGTGTGGGCGGTGTAATGGATAGTGGCTCAGAATGAGAAATCAGAGAGCAGAGTTTGAATTCCAATCAGGTTCATTACATTAAATTAACTTGCAAATACTCTGAAGAAAGGTATGAATATCTCCTCCCATCAGCTATGGGTTAAATAGTAGTTTTTGCATCTGGAAATATATTATTCTAAAAAATTGTTAACATAATATTCACTCACAAAACAAAACATTCTTACACTCCAAAATATATTTTCAGTTTTAGATAACCCACAAATGGTTGATAAGCAACAAAAAAAACAATTCACTTAATTTAGCCAGTTATTTAATGATCATAAAAGCAAGAGAAATGAAGATGAAAGAAATACTAGTGAATAATGAATAATAATTGACAATGCTTCATCTAAGAAGGCTAACCAGCAGGAGTCATTCAAATTTAGCCATATAGCTATATTCTCTACTTCTACTTCTTATGGATGGCAGTTGCAATAAAAAACAAGAGAAATGAAGATGAAAGAAATACTAGTGAAAAATGAATTATAATTGACAATGCTTCATCTAAGAAGGCTAACCAGCAGGAGTCATTCAAAATTAGCCATATAGCTATATTCTCTACTTCTATTTCTTATGGATGGCAGTTGCAATAAAAAGCAAGAGAAATGAAGATGAAAGAAATACTAGTGAAAAATGAATAATAATTGACAATGCTTCATCTAAAAAGGTTAACCAGCAGGAGTCATTCAAATTTAGCCATATAGCTATATTCTCTACTTCTAATGGATGGCAGTTGCAATAAAATGCAAGAGAAATGAAGATGAAAGAAATACTAGTGAAAAATGAATTATAATTGACAATGCTTCATCTAAGAAGGCTAACCAGCAAGAGTCATTCAAATTTAGCCATATAGCTATATTCTCTACTTCTACTTCAGTCCAAGTGCTACTGCTCCTTTAGTGGCATATATATATAACACAGAGTTAATCAAACTGAATGAACTGATTGAATCACTCATTGCGTCAGTTCTCAAACATTGTCATGGAATGAGCCAATGACCATTTGAAAGAGGAGTTTTCTAAGTTTTGAATGGCTACCACAGGGGCGCTGTAGTTACATTGTATCTCCAGCAACATTCAGTTGTTTGTTTACCCCCGAAATGGGGAGTCCTCAGCAAAAGGCATTCTGTGTTCTTGAGTTAGGGAAAACAAATTTGGTTGTCACAGTGCAGCATGCTTTTCGAAGTCAATTCGACATTAATCTGCCCTCTCCTAAGAACATTCAACAGTGGTTTAAACAGATTCAAGAGAGTAGATGTCTGTGTACAGGAAAAAGTCCAGTACATTCACAAATTTCAAAGTAAGAAATGGTGAGAATCCGTGCTGCATTTGAGGAGAGTCCCCAAATTGAGCCAGCCATGAGCTTGCAATCTCTCAATCCACTATCTGGCATTTGCGAAGAAGACATCTACATTTAAAACCTTACAGACTATGCCTCGTTCAGGCACTTACCAAGACCTTGCTCTTTGTGCTTGACCTGCAAGATCCCCAGACCTCACCATGTGTGATTTTTTTCTTGTGGGGATATGTAAAAGATCGTGTTTATGTTCCATCACTACCCACTAACCTTGATGACCTTAAACATCAAATAACAACAGCAATCAACTCAGTGGATTGTGATATGCTGTCATGTGTTTGGGAGGAATTCTCTTATTGCATTAATGTTGCCTGTGCTGCAGGTGGTGGCCACATTGACCGCTTGTAAGACAGGAAGTAAAAGTTGATTGCAAGTAGAATACTTGTAACTTGGCTGAAGTTTTCTATTGATTTTCCTTATTAAAATATTGTATAATGAAATCGGTTCATTCTTTTTAAATAACGCTCTGTGTGTATGTATATATATATATATATATATATATATATATATATATATATAGTGGGTTAGGCACATAGTTCACTGGAAGATTAAGAAAGACAGAAAGATGAAACTGGCTTTCCCAGTATCTTGTTTACTTAAATGTTTTGTCTTTTTTTTTTTTCTTTCTTTTAAAGTCTTGTATTTGGAATAAGTTCGAAACTAAGAAAGTTCAGTTTCCTCTTCCCTTAACATATACCAGTGACCTATATAACTAAAAGAGTAGTGGAAGTTGGTCTGATGGTGATGGTACTGAAGTGTGAAATCGACAGTCACCATGCTGTATTGATACTTATGTCCAGACTACCTCTCTTTCTCATATATATATATATATATATATATATATATATATGTGTGTGTGTGTATGTCATATTTGGTACTGTGCTTGTTTGGTGAAAGTTATTAGTCAACACTATTCATAAAGAGAAAAAAAAAAAATTTTTTTAACTCGGTATGTTTCTGCTTGTGGCACACTGAAAATAGCACACAATAGTTCAGCACTCTTCAAATACTTCAATTTAAACAAATAAATCAATTTCCAGCCTAATCATTCTGCCAGTTTCCATTTTGTTTTTTTTTTATTAAGTATAATTTGGAGAAAAAAAATGGGGGGGGGGGATAAGAACATAGAAGTAGAGAGAGAGAATCTGATCAAACAACACAGATACTACACTTTGACCTTAGCTAATGGGCCAAGAAGTGATGGTGACTGTAATAAAAGAGCCATTTTTCAAGTCAGCATCGAACAATGGAAACTGGATAATAAGGCAATCACCAAAAATCCAGTTAGCATAAATAAAATAACATCATCTGTTGAATTATTTCCAAATAATTATCAAGAGAAATGTTTGTAAGACGAGGATCTGGTTAGTAACAATTAATGCCCAACATCCTGAGAATGGGACAAAGGGCATTAATCCGTGGATTTGTCTTGTGATGGTGTTCTGGGCTCGGCCTGGTCACGGCAACCAAATATGGCGGCATTCCGAGTCCGGTCTTCTTCGGTCACCAGGTATGGCAGTACTCAGGGTCAATCCCAGTCTGCCCGCTTGGTCAGGATCGATCATGGTATCAGAGAACAGGCCACCAGCCCACTTGTCGGTCAGTGATGGTGTTTGACACAGCAGCTGGTCTTTAAGTTGGCCTCTTCAACTGTGACCTCTCTTACCCACGTTGTGATTTTGATCTTAAGAGAGTCAAGCCAAATTTCCACTGGGGTGTCTCAACCACGCTAAACTAAGGAGTTGAACATGCGCACACAAAATGGAAAAATAAAGTGGACGACACCCGAATAAGTCACAATATGATGTCTATATCAAAATAACAAAAAAAAAAAAAAATATTTACAGTTCTTTCCTTTTTGTTCTTTTTCTTCTTTTTCCCAAACCGTTCTAATATTTGGCGATGGAACAAAAATTTCGGGTAACTTCTTTAAGGGTGGCCGGACTTAACAACTGGATTTATCTTCAAGTACTGTGATTTGTACTTTCATAGAAGGCACAAGGTTTATCGTCGGAGTCTTTCTTCAGTGACAACTGGATTTACTGCTGAATAAACCCACTCAACCCCAGCAATTCAGTCGGAACAATGTCATATTGTAAAATCCAAGGTATTCAAAATTCTTAAATACAAAATCAAGATGCACAACCAATTTTGTGCATAAAATTGCATATTCCTTCAACCATACAAAAGATACTTAAATAGACTTACAGCGAAGTATTCTTTACTTATATAACCAGGACTCCAAACAAGGACTTACACCACACTTTTGGAGGAAACCACAGCCATGAGTTATTTAACCATTCCCAAATACTTATCTCGTTGGCATATTTTTTTTTAGTTGGCAAACATTTTCACTAATTGTTGTGGGGGTGGAGAGACAGATACTTCAAGTTTTGGCAATTCTACACGGTACAAAACTGCTTTTGGCTTTTCAGAGAACTGGCAGGATGCCCTTGTTTTTGTAATTCATCAAAACTCTGCAGCCGCATATTGGTGTCGGCAGTGGCTGCTGCAGCTGCTTTGGGGGCAGAGTTACTTTAAAGAGCTTTTCTTTCCTTTCACTCAGACCAATGCAGACATCTTATCTACTAAAGTTACCAAAACGCATTGCCAACCTGAACTAAATCTTATCATCAAGTGACAAAATATAAATCCTCGTCTTACCTGGAAAATCTGTTTCCAGAATAACACTTTTTTTAAATTTTTTTTTTGTCTTTACATCATTTCAGAAATTTAGACAATCATCAAGATATTTACATTATTTACATATGGACCATTGTCATTGCTATCAGAATGTTTCAGCTGTTGTGCCCTCAGGCCTTCCTCAGTTATATGCCAATCTGGGTAAACTTCAGGGAATTTTGAAGTTAAACCGATTGTTCTCATTCCACCACCCATGTCTAGGGATATCTCATCTAGTTCTTATTTTTAGTACTGACCAATTATTGCTCACCCGTTTCCACCTAGTCCAAGTACACACTGTTCCACCGCCCATGTCTAGGGATATCTCATCTAGTTCTTATTTTTAGTACTGACCAATTATTGCTCACCCGTTTCCACCTAGTCCAAGTACACACTGTTCCACCGCCCATGTCTAGGGATATCTCATCTAGTTCTTATTTTTAGTACTGACCAATTATTGCTCACCTGTTTCCACCTAGTCCAAGTACACACTGTTCCACCGCCCATGTCTAGGGATATCTCATCTAGTTCTTATTTTTAGTACTGACCAATTATTGCTCACCTGTTTCCACCTAGTCCAAGTACACACTGTTCCACCACCCATGTCTAGGGATATCTCATCTAGTTCTTATTTTTAGTACTGACCAATTATTGCTCACCCGTTCCCACCTAGTCCAAGTACACACTGTTCCACCGCCCATGTCTAGGGATATCTCATCTAGTTCTTATTTTTAGTACTGACCAATTATTGCTCACCCGTTCCCACCTAGTCCAAGTACACACTGTTCCACCGCCCATGTCTAGGGATATCTCATCTAGTTCTTATTTTTAGTACTGACCAATTATTGCTCACCCGTTCCCACCTAGTCCAAGTACACACTGTTCCACCGCCCATGTCTAGGGATATCTCATCTAGTTCTTATTTTTAGTACTGACCAATTATTGCTCACCCGTTTCCACCTAGTCCAAGTACACACTGTTCCACCGCCCATGTCTAGGGATATCTCATCTAGTTCTTATTTTTAGTACTGACCAATTATTGCTCACCCGTTTCCACCTAGTCCAAGTACACACTGTTCCACCGCCCATGTCTAGGGATATCTCATCTAGTTCTTATTTTTAGTACTGACCAATTATTGCTCACCCGTTTCCACCTAGTCCAAGTACACACTGTTCCACCGCCCATGTCTAGGGATATCTCATCTAGTTCTTATTTTTAGTACTGACCAATTATTGCTCACCCGTTTCCACCTAGTCCAAGTACACACTGTTCCACCGCCCATGTCTAGGGATATGTAATGATTAGACATAATTTTGGTTGTGATTTCATTGAAGAACGAGTCCATTTGCAACGTCACGTGGAATGGTTGGATTTTCTTTCATTCAGAATTCGACCTTTGACTTTATTGCCATCATATTTTGGTTGTAGCACATACTGGAAAAAGTACTTTGTCTTTTCAACAAACTTTTTTTTCTAACAGATCATGGCAGCTATTAGGGAGATGTGATTAAATATACTTTAATGTTTAAAAAACATTTATTCAGTATTATTATTATTATTTTAATAAGCATTATAACATAGCACAATATGTGCGCATGGCCAAGTGGTTCAACGGTAAGCATTCTGACCATGAGACCCAGGTTCAAATCTCACCAGGGTCGATTCACCAGACATTGCCCCATCCAATTATCACTTGTTCTGGTCGATGGCACATGATGTGCCTGAGCAGCACTTTCATCATTTTTCCAATGTGAAATTCAAATGCTGCTAAAAAGATGTGAAAAAGTAGTGGCTAGCAATAGACAATACTTTCAATCACATGTTTCTTACTAATTTTTGTAAATAAAACATTACTTTTCATGAAAAATCAGCAAGAACATATTCAAGATCCTTATATATATATATATATATATATATATATATATATATATATAAGGCTCTTGAATAAGTTCTCGCGGATTTTTCATGAAAAGTAATGTTTTATATATAATCATTGATATATGTGTGTATCTTATCCCCATTGTATTAATTTGAATTTCCCCCTTTTTAGTTTTGGGGGTATTGCTGTTTTTCCCCCCCACCTCGATCAAAGCTCTGAAGAGCGAACAATTATCAGTCATTATTTCTTTTTTTCCCCTATTCACTTCCTTTTTCTGTAGTTTTTTTTTTGTTTTTCAACTGCCACTTGTGATGACAAGACCCTTTCTTGTTTTCTGCCAATTTTATTGAATAGATCTCTTTTAACCCAATTTTATAACCCCTGGAAAAAGATGTGAAGACACAAGCTGCCAACCTGAAGACCTAGCAGGTGCAATGGATGATCACGAAGGCTAGAGAGGAAGAATTGTGATGCAGGCCCTGAGTAAACTGTAGTTACATAATATCGCATGATCAGTAGATGAACACGGTCAATACACTAACCCTCGGTCACGATGACTTGTAACTGCACTCATTTTGTAGTAATACCCTTTGAAAAGGGTATAATCTTGCACCCCTTGCCCGACATCTTGATAAAAGGTCTCATCACTGACATGCCAGGATAGCTAACAGGAAAGACAACAACCAAATGATAGATTCTTCTGTTAGTGGTACCATGTAACTAAATAGTATGTATCTCATCTGGAGGACTCAACATGACATTGCAATCATCTTAGAAGCCAAGAAGGTACCATGTAGCTAAATAGTATGTATCTCATCTGGAGGACTCAACATGACATTGCAATCATCTTAGAAGCCAAGAATGTAGTCAAATCAGAAGTTCTTCTCTTACTATCATTGAAAAAATTTGAGTTGTTTATATAAGCTGAGAAAAATTAACTGGAATTATGAAGACAGTTTTAGACAGTCAAAAGATCTAAATGATTGATACGACTGCACTGGCCTTTCTTTATAGAAACCCCCACATTCAATCATCCAAACAAGTGAGCTGTCTGCTTTATTTGTGCACTGTGATGACATCTAAATAAACAGTGGTTATGAAAGAGCAGAAGTTCAGGTTATATTTTTACATCAGCATCGTGGAACTCTTTCAAGAAATAAATTTGTCCTAAAAAAAAAAAAAAAAACTTTAAAGCACTCCACAATCAAAATGTTTGGGTTTTTTTTATTTATTAATGTTTAGGAAATAAATAGTTATGTTGTTTCATTCAATCATTAATTATTTTAATTTAATGCAGATCGTACAGGTTGCAACAAAAACTAAAATATTAGTTTGTTTTTTAAATGAATACAAAAACTAATTAGTTAAATTTTACTGTAAATTTGATGAAAATTACATCATTATTTTGGTTAAATCACCATGAATAATTTTATACGGATTTCTTAAATCTTTTTTTCTCGGATCATTTTAATCTTGTAGGGATACAGAAGGCGATTATCTCCCTTTGGTGTAGATAGATCACATGTGTCATGTGATGGCTACTTAATGACATCACTCTATACAGCGATGAAAGTGTCAATCAATTTCAGTTCATTTTACAGCAGCCTAAGGAAAGGTTGCTTTCTCTTGCCCAGACCCGATATGGCATGGGAAGAGGCTAAATCTGCCTCCCCAACAGCTTACTAGCATATGGTGCCATTTCCTTTCGGGGATATATTTTTCCCGGATATAGAAAGAAACTCCAACTCGCAGTCCTCAGTTGGGGGAAAACCTAAAGCTAGCCGTTTCCTGTTTGTGGAATATGTCCTTACCTGGGACATAGATGAATCCAGCCCATTTGAATCTGGAATCCTAAACATGACTTCTTCAGACACAGGAGTATCTCCATATTATATCTAAGACCTTTTGTTTTTGTTTCTCCTTATACTCTGCTTTGCTGTATATATATATATATATATATGTGTGATATATTATTCTCCACATGTGACACTTGTCTATATGTTTATATAGTTTTGTGTATGTTGTAGTTTATATTCAAAGTCTCTGAGAACAAAGCATGTTTGTCATTCTTTTTTCCTTTCAACCATTCCGTTCTGTCCATAAAGTAATGTGTTGCTATATCATAGCTATAATAATTGCATTCCAACTATTCACAATCAAAAATGTTTAAAAAAAAAAATAAATAAAAAAATAAAGTTCATTTAACAGGGCTGGTCTTGGGACAAACTTTTCCATGTCCATTTTTAAAATTCTTCCTTGTATAATGGATAATGGCTCACAACAAGAAATCAAAATTCCAAGTTCGAATTCCAGTCAGATTCATTACAATGACTTACATGTAAATGCCCTTGGGAAACATATGAATCAATCTCTACTCCCCCAAGCTATGGGTTGACTAGCAGCACAGACTGGGTCTTATAGCTTTGCTTGGCAACCAGTCTATCACAGAAAGAAATGGCAACCTACTGCAAGAAAACCTGCCTAGTCAGTCATGAATCAAGACATGATTACTCAATTGTGTAACGTGTATGGCACTTAACTGACTATTTTCAATTTTGTCTATGATAAACAGAAAACAATGTTTGTCAATGGCTCAGTCAATATTTAATGACAAATTGACACAAAAAATATAAAATTTCTTGTTTTGTTTATTAAAGTAAAATTCAATCATCCAATCAGATCTTAATGTTTTTCACATTTAGAGATAAATAATAGAAATATCTAAATTTAAGTCTTTCAACCTTCATTTTTAATTTACCAGTTTAAAAAGAAGCAATTACCATAATTCTCCAATGTATAATATGCCATCATCCATAATACACATACCTAAAATTGTGCTGAACGTGTGAGAAAATGCTTCTACTCATGCATAATACTCACCCCTTGTTTGGTCATCAAACCCTATAAATTGTACCTCTCCAATTTCATTACAGCCAGTGTTTCCCACTCTTATTAAAAGAAATTGGTTTTAAACATAGAATAACATTATCCTAATTTAGTTTTATGATAATTCTTTTTTTTTTTTATAACCGTGCTTATATTTTTTTTAGAAAAAAAAAATGCGTATTATACAGGGGGAATTGTGGTAAGTTTTTATTTTTTTCTATTTATCACCGTTTTCTAGAATTGGTGAAAGGTAAGAATTTATTTTTTATTTTTAAAAATCAGTTGCTTTTATAAAAAAAATATAACAGAACTTTAATAAAAGAAATATTGTGCTGTCTTCATTTTGAGATGCTTTCTTTGGCATTATTATTAAATCTGTCATAATTCAAGAAAAACAAGCATTGCTCTTTGACCAAAGCCAAAACGGTCACATTTCTTAATGATGCCAAATAAATTCAGTAGGCAACAATACAATTTGATTAAAAATTTATAATGACTGATATTTTCATGGTAACATTTCTAGGCAATTTTTTCAATTTTAAAGTAACTTCTTAGCTTGACATTTTAGAGTTGATAGTGAAAGAAGAAAAAACACCCACTATTCAGATTCAAAGAGTCAAAATTTTAATGGCTGATATCAGAAACTTGAATTTAAAAATAAAAATTCATATTCTATATTCAATTTGTTTTTCTATCTCCTCATGTTTAGGGAGGTGGGGTAATGATGCCTTCCAAAAGCTAAGCGAAGTATCAAAAATCAAGATAATTAGAAAAGAGTATTGAAATGTTATGTAATATTAGCCCTCCAACATGGCAGTGGATGCTGGATTATCTCATCACAGATGAAAAAAAGACATCAAGCAACAGAAATGTAATTCTACAGAAGGATGCTGAGAATATCATGGCCTGAACATGTGAGCAATGATAAAGTTTTAGAGAAAATGGAAACAAAAAGGACATTATATTTAAAATCAAAAAGAGATAGCTGAAATTTCTAAGGCAGATAAGGAACGAAGACTTGGAAAATTTGCTACAGGATGGATTGAAGAGAAGAGGGACAGGAAAACAATGAGTAAGAAACCTCTTAACACTTTATTAAAGTGATTGGTAGAACAGGAATTAGGAGAGATAGCAAAAATAAACCTTACTTAGATCTACAAAGAACAGGTAAATGAGGAGAGTCATGATCAAATATGTCCTAAAGGGACACGACACATAGAAAAAAAAGAAATAACATTTCAGCTGGCTGAATCTGAAACAGGGAATCACCTTCCAGTTTGCAATTTTGTGGGTCTTCTGATTGCTATGCTGTCTTTCATAGACTCTTAAGGACAATGAAACTGCTTGGCAGTGCCTCTCTCCTTTCTAATCGGAATGAGACAAACACTATTGTTTTAACTACTGTCATTTTATGTACTAATAATGATGACACTTTCAAATCTTTTGGTCTCATCAATATGCTTTCATAATTGATAGAGTCTTTCCCACCATTACATGATCAGGATTCAAACGACAAGTTTGCTTGTTTAGTGGCATATCAACACCTTATGGGTCATTTAATACCAAAATTTAATTTTCTTGGGAGAATTAGTAATTTCTTTTACAAAAAATGTATTGCTGTTAACTTTTTTTTTTTTTTTTTTTAAATGTATTACTGATATTTTTTACTATAAAAAAAATCAATTTTTATACTTTCATAGTGTTTTGACCCCAGCTTTGAGGTTAACTATTTGCTCATAGTTGAAACCCTAACAGGTGCTACTGCCTAGAGTCAGGTTGGACCTGGGAACAACAGTAATTAAAGAGTAGTTCCATGCTCCTCAAAACCTCCAATCTCTTGATCCTTGCTGCTGGATGTAGTTTATTTTCATACACAGGATGATCAAACCACAAGTAATCAAAGACTTTCAAATTATTTTCCCATGAGAAATCCTCTCACTCCCGGTGTCTCCCTGAAGATGCTAAACTTTGTAAATATTTCTAAAAATGAAATATATAAAAATTTTGGTTTCTAGTTACAAACTATGATTTAGATTTCATATATCAGTTCAGCACAAATTTCGCTAATGCATACCAACTGTATGTTGGAATGTCTGGTCAAATCATCAGCTGACTTGGTCACAGGACTTTTGAAGCGAGATCTACAGTAAAATATAGCAGCATGTGCTACACACATATCACACCCTTTAAGGGTTCACAGCCAAAATTCAATGACAAGCAGAAGAAAGATGATTGGCAACTGTATCAACAGCAGGTTTACAGAGTGTCCTCACCAAAAGATGCTAGATGTATATTGACCCACATACACATATTACATTCTAAGCTCAAATTTATGGAGCTTGGAGAGATAGAATATAACAAATACTGAATGTGCATTTACTTTTATAAAAGAGAATAGCACTCAAGACTATCACACATTTTCGCTATTGTAAATGGAATGTACTGTCAAATATACACAAGCTGATAGATGCCTAGAGTAGATTAGGTCATCTGAGATAAAAAAAAAAAGATCAGTTTCTGATCTTATTACAGATCAGCTCTGAAGTAACAGCAACAAATCATTGCAACTTCCAATTCTGTAAAATGTTATACATAAAAATGATGAGTCAACCAACTACTGTATGCAATTTCAATTATTGAACTCAGACTAATGGTACAACCTGCAGTAGAATACCACAAAAGCCACCAAAGACAATTTTACTTAGAGAAATATACAACAGGAAGAGTTGCAGAGAATGGTAATCCCCCAAATATGCTTGTAAACCATGTGCCTTTCAGCCCAGCAAATAACGTACATGTTTTATGGCTTGTACAGCACAAACACTTAAAAAATATGAAGAGAAAACAGGGTGACCTTATTTTACAAGCAATAAAAATTATCCACTTTAAAAAAAAGAAGTGTTTCAGTAATTTAATGGCTGCTTTCAAAAACACAGCTGCTTTTGGTACTTTACAGTTGAAAAGATGTTAAAGCCCAATTAAGTGGAAAGAATTCTCAATGATCGAGGATGGTCGGCTTTTATGTCTGAATTTATAAAGTCTCTTCACAATAAATGTCACAGCAAGTTATTGAACATTGAAAAGAGAAGAGTGCAGCAAAAGAAGAAACAAAGAATTTAGCCAATGCAGGTTTGGGAATTTAGAAATTGGATAAAGTCTGCTCAGAGAAAGGTACAGAGAAATTCACATTACACATAAATCAACAAAAACAACCTAATAAATTTCTATTCCCATCATAAAATAAAATCTGGCATAATCATCGGTTTCTACCTAAGAGCACTAAGAATATGCAGCCCATATTATTTCCATGAAGAGGAGAAATACACTGAAAACACTTTCAAACTTCTCCAGTACCCTAATTATTTCATATTCAATGCAAAACAGCCCATAAAATATTCCAAAAACAGAGAACAGCCCCTCGTGTGAAAACCAATGAATCAAAAAATATATTATCTTGCCTACTAATTCTATCATATCTACAATCGAAAACATAGTCAATACTAAACAGAACAATAAGCTTAAAACCTGAAGAAGGAGTTTAATTTATTGCCTGTAATAATTGTCCCAAAAAATACATAGGAGAAACCTCAAGGAATCTAAAAAGATTGTATAAATACAAAAGGGACATTTTACAAAATAATACATCAAATGTGTTGGTTGCCTACCGTAATGAGACTGATCACAATTTTGATATAAAAAATGCTACTCTGATCAAAGGAGAAAAATAATTCACTACAACATAGAGGGAGTGCCTTAATAACAAGCTCCTCTACAGTAAATTTGTGCCATTTCACCATTTCTGGTAGATCTTTTAATATGAGTGTGGAGTACCTACTTACAAAAGTAATGGGAAGAAAAAAAACTAAATGAATTCAGCTAGATAAAAAAAAAAAATTCTAAAATTCCCAGCCCCCCCTCTGTCATGTACATGTGTAGTCCTACAAAGATAAATTTAGTCTGATGACGTCCTGAAGGACGAAACGCGTCACAAGTAAACTTTTTCCACTTTGTCATGCAATTTCTCCCCATATAATTGTAAAGGAATTAATGGATTTTATTTATAATCTGACATCATTTATTACGACTTTAAGACTTATATTTTATGGATATACATGTTCCAATAGACATTTGACTTTTAAAACAACCTAAATCTATGTCTACCCGACTATGTCTCTAGAGATTGACACTGTTTAAAAACAGTGCTGCCTCATTTGGTCTGGTGTCCCTGCTATATATTTAGAGATTCTTGATAAATTCCAAAGGAGAATCAGCAATATTATTGATCTTGACCTGGCGTCTCAGCTTCAGTCACTTGCCCACCACTGTAAAATTGCCTCCCTGTGTCTTTTCTATAAATACTTTCCTGGTAATTGTTCAGATGAGTTCTTCTCTATGGTACGTAGACTTTATTAATTTAAGAACAGTACTAGATTAGAAACAAGGCCTCATCAATTCACAGTGGAGTTGTCTAGATGTAACCATAAGTTCTATGCTAACAGGTTCTTTTCTCACACTTCTTACTTGTGGAACTCTCTTCCGGCTTCATGCTTTCCAGACAACTTTGATCTTAAAAAATTAAATGCAATGTCAATCGTTATCTACTGTCTTCCTGATTACTCTTCTAATGTTCTTGATCCTTAATAAAGTTTTTTTTTTTCATTCTTTAAGACCAAGTAAGCCCTTGTGCCTAAGTGGCTTTATCACCTTGCTTAAACACATGTATTCACATACATATATATATATGTGTGTGTGTGCGTACATTTATACTGGCTCAACAAAAGCATAATATATATACATATATATATATATATATATATATATATATGTATATATATATGTATATATGTATATATATATATGTATATATATATGTATATATGTATATATATATATGTGTATATATATATATATATATATATATATATATATATATATATATATATATATATATATATGGGCTGGGACTTCTAAATCTTCAGAGTTCAAAAACATTTACACAGCCTTGGGGGTGATGAGTTATTTTCCACCTGACAACCTCTTTCCCCACAGACAAAACATTAGTAGTCTCTCGTTACTCTATCGCAAATGCTCAGATGGGCTACATTTCTTAGTTCCACCAGTTCAGACCTTCCATACGATGTACACAAGGTCAACTTGTCCTCATTTCCTCTGTATTCCATTGGTAAGGAGAACGTTCCACCCAGAACCATTACTTTGTGGAAGAAACGTAGATGTGATCTGAGAAGTATCTTTTGAAAAGATACTTCCCAGATCACTAAGATCTTAATCTTTTCACATCTACGATCCTTTCTTGCTTCCTCCTTTTATGCCCTTCAGCAACCCCATTCATTAACCATCAACCTTAAATACTTCTTGGGCCTTGTATTAAGTGAACAACGTTATAGAAAAAGAAAAAAAAAAGAACAGATTTCATAATATACTTCTAATAAAGTTATGAAGCTTAAACCTGTATAAAATGATTACATGATATAAAGTAACAGTACAGATACTCATATTTACAAGTGGTTTATTCCTTATTGTCACCACTGCCCGAAGAATTAAGCCAATCCTTCAAAATTGATCTTGCTCAGATAAATTAAGCCAGGCCTTCAAAAGAGAACATGCTCTTATAAATTAAGCCAGGCCTTCAAAAGAGAACATGCTCTTATAAATTAAGCCAGGCCTTCAAAAGAGAGCATGCTCTTATAAATTAAGCCAGGCCTTCAAAAGAGAGCATGCTCTTATAAATTAAGCCAGGCCTTCAAAAGAGAGCATGCTCTTATAAATTAAGCCAGGCCTTCAAAAGAGAGCATGCTCTTATAAATTAAGCCAGGCCTTCAAAAGAGAGCATGCTCTTATAAATTAAGCCAGGCCTTCAAAAGAGAGCATGCTCTTATAAATTAAGCCAGGCCTTCAAAAGAGAACATGCTCTTATAAATTAAGCCAGTACTTCCAAAGTGATATTGCTGACGAATTAAGATGGTCCTTCCTGATTAATCTTCTTCCAACATTTCCTGTTCCTTAACTTGCCAAACTAACAAAGAAAGAAAAAACTTGGTGAAAAGACCAGGAAAAGATTATTGGATCTTTTTATGGAGAAAGAGAGGGTGGGGGAAAAATGTCAGCAGTTTTTCTGGAAGCAGGAGCAGCAAAGAAAGATGGTAAAAGAAAGCACTGTGAAGTTTCCTTCATACCAAACTTTTTCTCTAGAGTTCCTTCCTTTTTTTTTTGTCCTCTCCCCCATCCAAATTGCAATTTATACCAACAAAATTTTCAGCTTCTCATTTTCTGTGACAATCACTTAAGCAAGCCATCACCTGATTGGATGTTATTTCAAATGCAATATAAAGTTTCTTTGAGGCTCGAGGTACTTACAGACATAAGACAGACAGATTTGGGGATCTTGAGTGCTGTCTCTCTGCAGCAGATGCCAGACTTGTTAGGAAGAGGAGGAGAAGGAGATGCTGTTCATCCTATACTCAACGTGTTTTCATCTTTAAGATACAGAGGTGGGAGGTTATCTAAAATCTGTAGGTGAAAGTGCACTAAATACACATGCGCACAATGCATGGGTCTCACGCTGATAATTAACGAGAGAAAAATACATTTCAGAAGAACGTCTTCACTTAAAGACGAAAAGAACCCAACATAAAAGACAACTGATGACAAGAAAAAAAAAATGGATTCTGGACTTGATGCTCATCATTATCTACACATTATACATAACATTCAGCCATAATTCAGTAAAGGATATTGTTCTAGTGTTCGTCCAAGGCCCAAGAGCCACTCAAGGTAGAAGGCTACTGAATGAAGTTGTATGGATGTAAGAATTAGAGGGATGGAGATATATATATATATATATATATATATATATATATATAAAAGTTGATTCTGGAGTTGAAAAGTTTAAGATGGTAGTGATCAGGGAAGCATCCTCTTGTGAGTGTTCCAAAAAGTCGTGGCTCTTTGGAAGAAACTGTTTGAATCAGACTTCCTCTTTACCAAAGGGCTTATGGCTATATGATGTTGAAACAACAGTTCCTGTATAATCACCAAAGTTAAGCAAGTATGTCAGTATCTAGATAGGTAACCACTTGGAATAACCAGGTGCTGCAAGCTTGGATGTGTGGCTGGTGTAATGGATAATGGCTTGAAATTGTTAATCCCTAATGGAATTATGTTTAGGTTATCAACTAATTTAGCTGACGTCAACATCTTCAACCAAAGCAAATATGATTATGAGAAGGCATTTGAAAACGATGAATACAAAACCAAACTCGTCTATGTAAATACGGACAAATCTTTTATCGCACATGTTAGGAGGAAAAATAGAACAGAGAAAATATTATGGTTTAAGCCATCATATAACTTAGCCATAAGCACCAAAATAGGGAAGAAATTTTTTAGAATAGCAAAAAGAATTCTCCACCATCAAATGTCTTAGATAAGATTTTCAACAAGAACACAATTAAATTAAGCTATAGTTGTAGGCCAAATATGGCTAATTGGATTAATAAATACAATACTAAAAGGATTAAAAATAAAAAAAATATACAAATCCACCCAAATATAACTGTGTAAATAAGACTACTTGCCCTCTTAAAGGCAAATGTCAGAATGAACGTGTTGTATATAAAGTAGAGATACATAGAAATATACCTAACAATGGTCAGGGAGATAAAAACTAGACATCGCTACTTTTAGTAACCCCAGCATGTTACTTCACCAAAGGTCAGAAATCCTCAATGAGTGAAAACATAAGAAAGCCTGGTTACTGGTATAAAAAAATAATATTCTTTGTATTTTTTTTATGCTTATTTTATACTTTTACCTTTTATGGTTTTATGCTAATTTTAGTCCCCAGTGGTTGTTTTTACCAATAAAGATGTCGCTTTGAACCCACCCTCTTTAGCCAGTTTTACCCTGAAGATCCGTTAGGTGAAACCTTGGTAGGTAGATACTGGCTCACTACGTTTATAACCCTAACAAATAAATGTCTATCTTAATGACAATTGTTTGGAATAGCTTAATCCGAAACAAAGCCACTTGTACCGAGCAAATTCATTGTACTAATAAATTGGTGCACAACAAGAACCCTAAAATTTATATTTCTCAAGCTAACCTTAGTCTGGCACAAGGCCACAATTGTAGAGCACTCACCAAAGATTGAATTCACTACATAGCAGCATTAGTCTGCTTGACAAACTCATTGATCCTTACATCTCTTAATGTGCTTCAGGTAATTTGGCTTTTGTTTTCATGAATGGTTATGGGTCAGTTCCTCATGAGCTAATTCAAATGTCCCTCAAGTTTTTCAATTTCCCTAGTAAGGTTAAGGAAATTATAATGATATATTTTAGAACAGTGTTTATGCAGTCCACTGTTGGTAACTACACCACCAAGTGGCAAGCCCTCAAGGTCGGCATCGTGATCGGATGTGTGATTTCACCACTTCTTGGAACTCGCATTACAGGGTGCAGTGGACACAGCAAAGGGCGTGACGACAAAGGAACAAATGGTCCTTCCTTCTTCCAGAGTGTTCATGGATGACATCACCATTTTGGTCCTGTCTAAGGTCACTACGAACGAACTGCTGCAGTGCTACCATAAGCTCTTCCCGTTGGCAAAAATGAAGGCTAAACCCAAGAAGAGCCAGAGCTTATCATTACTCAGAGGCTGTCAGGGAGATTCATTTCTACATTGACTGTTCTGATCATGTCACCCCCTCCCCCAAAGAGAAGACAGTGAAGAGTCTTAGATGGCTGATCAGCACCGAGATAAAGGGGTGCAAAAAGTGGCAATAGATGGACTTTAATCCTTCGGCAGAACCCCTCTCCCCAGCAAACCGAAGGCTCGGTGCTACCAACATGGTTGGGCTGCCCCAACTTCTTTGGCCATTGCAAGTGTATAATACTCTGTCTTGCATTCAGCAGATGCAACAGTGTATCAACAAGTAGCTACACAAGTGGCTTGGAGTCCCCCCCCCCTATCAATACTGGAAAGAGCGACAACATCTACTGGATTTGAGAAACCTATTTCCCTGAAAAATTGTTTCAAAAGAAAGATTTTAAAAATTTGAACTGAAAGTAGTACTAGTTGCTCAGGCAAATGCCAAATGTTTCCTTATAAAGAAACTCCAAGCTTATTGCTATTTCCATGGCAAATCTTCAAATGAGCTACATTTTTCAGTTCCACCAATTCAGACATTTATAGCTAGGGCATGCCATGATACATCTAAATCATCCTTATTTCCTCTGTATTCCAATTGTAAGAAAGAAGTTCCACTTAGGCAGCTTCCCCACCTCCCCAAAAAACTACTTTGTGGATACTTCTCTGAACACTGCATTCATATCACACTATTCATTAACCTCTACCCTGTGTGGCTTTTGAGCCTTATGTTAAATTTACCTGTAAGATTTTTTTATAAAAACAATGGATCGGTTTTTGATAGTCTGTAGAATAAAAAGGCAGAGACAAAATCAGGCTTCTTCTTATATAAGAACATCAGTAGAATTGAGAAACAGATTAAAAAAAAAAAAATTATCTATATAAATAAAACGCAGTGTACGTGTGTCCATCTGTCTGTCCATTTTTTGATCTCACCAAACCTGAAGTAACATTTGATTAAAAATTAAATAAACAACTCATTTAAAGTTAAATATTGAACAGAATGAAAGGTTTAAAAAAACAACTTTTTATTAAAGATTTAACTTCAATTTCGCTTTTCATCACAATCGCAATTGATACCATCTAATTAAACCAGAATTAAAACTTAAGTGAGGCATGGTACATTGCTCATGCGTTTTTTTTCTTTCTTCTAGCACGTGTTTTGTGACATATTCGAAATATTACTGGTTCGGGTTTCCCGATATCTTGTAAGAGTGACTTTATATGAAGGGATCCTAAAGAATGGTGATTTAAAAAGAAAAGAAAAATTATGCACAAAATAAATGTAAACAAACTACCGAGATTGGTTGCATATATGAAGTTTGGTTCGTTTTATTTTATGGCATATCAACACCTCAATGGGTTATTTAATGCCGACAAGATTTTTATTGCTGGTAATTATTTTTTTTTCAGAAATATATTGCTGGTAATATTTTTTTTTATTCAAAAATGTATTGCAGGTATTAAAACCTATTTTTACACTTTCATAATGTTTTGACCACAGTTTGGGGGGGGGGTAACTATTTACCCATAGCTGGGACCCTAACAGGTGCTACCATTCAGGGTCAGAGTGGACCTGGGAACACGAGCAATTAAGAAGTAGTTCCATGCTCTTCAAAACCTCCTGATCAGAGGCCTCGCTGTTGGATGCAGTTTATCGTCATACACAGGACAGGCATATATGAAGGAAGATTATGCCGAATTAAGGTGTCAAATAAAGATAAAATAATTTTACTATTTCTAAATTCTTATAACTTATGTATATAGGATGCTGAAGGTAAAAGGCTGAAGGCTCAAAATCCCTCTGCAGGTGCTAGATTAAAGTCCACCCAAAGGGCGGCTTCTAGGCTAGTAGATAATAAAATATTAAAAATGCAATTTGTTTTACCATTTTTGTTTTTGGGTTGGTGGAGAGGCGGCTCTGATGTAAACAGTTTCTGGAATCTTCTCCAGATTGGATGGATGCAGAGTTCTTATTCCAAATAAATTCCTATAAAATAGGTGACATAATGGCAAACCAATTTTTCTGTGTTCCAATGAAATGTCTCCTATGATGAAATGTCTCCTATGATGAAATGTCTCCTATGATGAAATGTCTCCTATGATGAAATGTCTCCTATGATGAAATGTCTCCTATGATGAAATGTCTCCTATGATGAAATGTCTCCTATGATGAAATGTCTCCTATGATGAAATGTCTCCTATGATGAAATGTCTCCTATGATGAAATGTCTCCTATGATGAAATGTCTCCTATGATGAAATGTCTCCTATGATGAAATGTCTCCTATGATGAAATGTCTCCTATGATGAAATGTCTCCTATGATGAAATGTCTCCTATGATGAAATGTCTCCTATGATGAAATGTCTCCTATGATGAAATGTCTCCTATGATGAAATGTCTCCTATGATGAAATGTCTCCTATGATGAAATGTCTCCTATGATGAAATGTCTCCTATGATGAAATGTCTCCTATGATGAAATGTCTCCTATGATGAAATGTCTCCTATGATTGACTGCTGCAAATAATTGCAGAAACACATGATTTTAATCTTGAAAGCGCATGTAAAATTTAGGGCAGATCCAGAGAATGCTTCAATGCCTAGAAAGAAGTGGAGGGGTAGAAAAAAAAACATATCGCCGTGGGGTTAAGCATTCAAACATACTGCAATATTTCATGTCATACACATCAGTTAGAGCAGTAAATGAACCTCAACCGTTAATACTGAAGAACGCAAATACAAGCTCTTTTGGGAGTCTGAGAACACTCAAAACTTTTCAAAATATAAATTAATAGTAATTTCTTGATGTGACATTATGGTTGAGGCACCCACATAGCAGTGAAAGGTGTGATTTTTATCTCAAATTGGATAAATAAATAAATGAAAGCCTTTGGGGGTCAAGTGACAACAAAGCCGGAAACTGATGATATCCAACTGCTAGTCTATATTAATGCCACCCATTTATTTATGCCAATCTTAAATTCATAAAAGTTTAGTTATTCTCCATTGCCTTCTTGATTTTGAATTCAGAGTTATCCTTCTCCTAGACTTGTTGCCAGCCAAGCCTAGAGAATCTAGTCTACTGTGCTATTTAACTCATGGAAGACATTAGCATGAAGTGTATGCAGCAGATAAAGTTGGAATTTTTTCAATAATTCCACTTTCCGGGCTGGTAACTGTAGTGCTACAGTTCAGACCAGACATCATGTCCATTCTCAGGGTGCAGCTTCTTCCATTCAAACAACCCATTCAAACAGTTGTGGCTTAAACATAACCCTTCGACCAGACTGTCACCCACAAATTAAGACCATGAGAATTTGTAACACTAAGCAGATTTTATTCTTGGGTTGTAACCGACTGGTATAGATGAGCAAAGCGGAAATGAAACCTAGATGAGAATGGAAGTGAACAGTCTAACGGGTGTGTTCCCTTTCGCCATCGATGTAAGGCAATCTTCTTGTCACTCTGCGCTATTGCCTTTTTCACAGGTAGTGACTAGTGTCTTATAGAGAACATTGTTTTGTCATCCTTGTCTAAACAAGTGACTTATCCTCATTCAATGACTTTCTTTGTCTGAGTGGTTTGCTATTAGTCCTTGTAAAGACCGATTCACTTAGCTGATAGTCACTAGGTGGAAAATAAATGTCTGAATTCATTTCTGTGACATCTCAGCTGTTTTCCATTTAACAAGATATCAGCTGATACTGATATCAATACATAGCCCTTACACTAGCCACACATCCTTTAGATAATTCAAGACAACTTTCATTTAGTTTTTGAATTTTTCCAATGGAAAAGATTTGTGGAGAGTTTGTAATGATAAAACCAAATATTAATGACCTGAATGCTTATTATACTCATGACAAAAAAAAAAAAAAAAAAAACGTTATGTAAAAGAGTAAAAAAAAAAAAAAAAAAAAAAAAAAATTATATATATATATATATATATATATATATATATATATATATATATGCTAACAGTTACTGAACTTTTAGTGCTAAGCACAGAAAATGGCATTAACAAAACATACATACCTACGTGCACTTGAGAGCCACACTTATTATTTTTTTTTTTTTTTTTTTTTTTTTCAGAATGAGTTATTTCATAAAGCAATTAGCTAAAATATCAAACGAGTGAAGAAGATAGAAAGAAAAAAGAAGAAACACGGTCATTTGTTGGTTACACACATCGTCTTTACAGGAAAGAGTGATGTCATTAGAAGGGAAGATTATTTAGAAAACAAGTCTTGGGTTTGATCGACCTGGTTTCATAGCAAGCAGGCAGTAGCAGAAATGGTAATAATAATGAGAAGTAGGAGGAAGCAGAATCCAATTTCACAGACTGTACCAGAGAGTTCCCAAAGCAACAAACAGACAGAAGAAGAAGAAAAGGACAAAGAATATCAGTCTGAAGAGAAGAAGAGGGGAAAATATGATATAAATAATATTGCACAAAAATAAAAATAACTTCAATACAAATAAAAGCCAACACGCTGTAGACATGAAGACAGTAAATTGGAGAGATTGTTAAATGCGTCAATAAATGTAGGAGTGCCTACCAATATAAATGCAGATGAATACCGAAAGTAAAAATAAACAAGAAGAAATAACGATGGGAAAAGCTTGGAGCAGGGATGTTGCGCATGGGCAAGGCTAAAAATAATTAACAAGTCAATTTCAATTCAAATAAATTACAGTAAAATAAATAAGTTCAGAAGATATTTTCACATGGAGGTAGGAGAGGAAACCAAAGAAGCAAAAGGAAAAGCAACTGGCTTCAATGATGACGGCTGGCCAAAGCAGCAGCAGCAGTTACGTATCATTAATCCTATACTTGAGCTCTCTATCTCAACTGTCCCAGCTGGAGCTTGAAATGAGAACAGAGTTCAAACTCCAGATGGGACAGTTTGTATTTACTTTGGACTTCTCTCCCTACGTGTACTCTTGTGTACAAATATAAGGGCTGGCTTCTTCAATCCCCCACCCACAGGCATGGGGGCCTTTTACTATGGCATGTTTATTTCATTCCATTTTATTTATCATCAGTCCCGTGACCAGGCTTGGTCACAGGTTCACTGCAAAGCCGAACACCTGAGCAGTTCATTCCTTATATCTGGATTGAAAGCCAGAGGAGTATTCATTTATGCATAGCATGTCTTGGGCACTGGCAGAACCTATCCCTCTCCAAGTCGAATCACACTTTGGTCACAGGCACATGACCACCAATTCCATCGGGGGGACCTTCCGTCCTGGCCATTGACTTTAGTCGAGAGAGCCCTTCACCCAACACTTCCATATCATTGCACTTGCTGCATGTATAATGTGCAGATAGAAGCTCTTCAGCCTTGGTTGGCAACCAGTCTAGTATCTTGCTAAAAACATCCACCCCACAACAGTCTGGGCCACATATAAGGATGTGTCAGCCAATAATAAAATCCACAATGATTGAAATTCAAGTTATGGGAGTTGTACAATCTGTTGCAAGGAGAGATAATGTCTTTTTCTATGTGCTGTGTCCCTTCACACAGTTGGCGATCATGGCTCTCCACAATTTCCTGTCTTAATAAATTTTGTCTTTTTGTTATCTCTCCTAATCCCTGTTCTGCTATCCATTTACTCAAGCTCACTAGGTAGGTTATGCGTTGCTTTCCTCTACCCCTCTTGCCTTCAATCTGTCCTGTGAGTATCAAAATCTCCAAGCCCTCTTTCCTCATTATGTGTCCTAGAATGTTCAACTGTCTCTTCCTGATGTTATGTATGTGTCCTTTTTGTTTCTATTTTCTCTAAAACTGTCTTTGCCCACATGTTCGGTTCATAGCATCCTCAGCATCCTTCTGTAGAACATTTCTGTTGCTTCAAGTTTCTTCTTCATGTTTGGAGAGATTGTCCAGCATTCACTGTCATACAGGAGGACTGATATTATGTAACAGTTCAGAACTCTTTTCTTTTACTTTTTTAAAAGCATGAAAATGGACTTTTACATCTTCCAATCTCATATTTACAAGAGAGAGAGAGAGAGAGAAATTTGTCTTTGCACTCTATAGAAAATTAACAAATAAAACTTCTATTTTAACAGAAATTGGAAATTTGTTTTTTTGCTCTTTCAATTTTCTATATATTCTAGATCCATGCATGGGTTTGTTAGTCGATCCTCAAATGAGAGCGGCTGCTGTGGCTAATCTAACAAGAGCTGCAGTTTACGGAATGTCTAACGGCATATCAACTCCTTATGGGTCACTTAATGCTGGAATTTAATTTTATTGGGAGCATTAGTGATTTCTTTTACAAAAAATGTATTGTTGGTAATCCCTTTACCGTGAAAATACATTGCTGGCACTTCTACTGCAACAAGTACATTGATGCCCAGAGCTGGAAGCCTAACAGGTGCTGCCACCTCAAGTCAGTGTAGACCTGTAAACAAAAGCAATTAAGAGGTGGTTCCATGCTCTTCAAAACCTCCTAGAGGCCTTGCTGCTGGATGTAGTTTATCATCATACCCAGAACGGATAGAATGTCTGAATAAACTACAGCTCATTAATCTAAATGCTAATACAAGAGACATTGAGAAAATTCTTCAAAAATGATTAATCAAAAAACATTTATTCGAATTGTAGATTGTTTGAATGAAAATTAATTGAAAGGACAATTATGCTAAATGATAATTATTCAAAATACCTATGTTTGAAATATATTTGCAGTCTTGCTTTGAGAGAGTCAATGCTGATTTACCTAAAACTAATAATGCCCTTAAAGGAAGGCATATGGATTTTTTGCAGCAAGTGTCATTCTGTCATCCCAATATGGAAATTCTTAGACGCTCTTAAAAGAGAAAAGGGCTTCTGTAGAAATCAAAAATCTATCAGAAAAAAAGAGTCAAAGGTCATGATATTTATTGTAAGTATTACTTTCATTGTCATTCTTATTGATATCAAAATCAAGTACAGAAATTAAACAATCTGGGAAATGTTTGAACAGAAAATGCAACACAGAAATCCAAAGGCACATTGGAATTGCGAAAGATGTCTTCTAAAAACTAAAAGTATTAAGAAACAGGAAAATTTCATTAGAAACCAAGAAAAGAGTGTTCAATGGCTATATAATATCAATCCTCCTATATAACAGTGTATTCACTGCTATATAGAAGGATGAATATCAACTGGACAATTTCCTCACAGATGAAGAGGAGGCCTGAAGCAACAGAAACCAAGAAAAGAGGGTTCAATGGCTATATAATATCAATCCTATCTGGCCGTGAATGCTGCACACTTTCTTTACAGGTGAAGTGGGAACTGGAAGCAAAAGAGATGTGGTTCTACAGAACACTACTGAGAATACCATAGATGGAACATGTGAGCAGTGAGGAACTTTTACGGAAAATGGAAACATTTGTACTTAGAATCAGAAAGAGAGTGTTGAAATTTCTGGGACACATAATGAGGAAAAATGCCTTGGAGAATTTGAAACTCACAGGACATACTCAAGGCAAGAGGGAGACATCTAGTAACTTACCTAACAAGTAAAATGATGGCAAATCAGGAAGGATAGTAAGGGAACAAATATTGCTTAGAGCTGTAAAGGATAGGTAGTTGTGGAGAGCCATGATCAACCTACCTAATGAGTTTCTGCAAATCAATGACAAGACAGGAACTAGATAGGATAGTAAGGGACAAATATTTCTCAGAGCTACAAAGGATAGGAAGTTATGGAGAGCCATGATCAGCATACATAATGAGCTTGTATAAATGGAAGGTAGAACAGAGACTAGGAAGGATAGTAAGAGAATAAACATTGTTTAGAGCTACAAAGGATAGGAAGTTGTGGAGAACCATGATTGTCTACATCCTGAAGGGACACAACACAAAGTTATTTTCTTTAAAACTTTTTCATTGTTCATATGTCCTGTCAATGTTATTCTCAGCATTCATTGGTTGGACCACAACTCTTGCTTGAAGTCGTTTATTTATTTGTAAGGAGATTGCTCAGCATTTACTGGTATATCTTGGAGATTAGACATTTGTCCAAAGATGATAAAATTTTCTCCATTTCACCAGCAGAAAGCCAATTGGATTTTATTATTTTCTCCTCTAAAAAAGATATGAAAAAAAAAAAGTTTTTTTTCTTGACCTTGAACTATTGCCAAACCAAGTCTGGAACACGCTACAATGGATAGGAAAAGAAAATGAAAAGAATCACATTCATTTGCACGCAGGAACAAATATGTCCAGAAAACACACACACACACGCATGCACTCTACATGAAGGAAATGTCTATAATTACCAAGTGCTGGCTTATTTTCAGTCATTCTTTAATTACTATCAATCAGAACTGTGGTGCACTGCAGTATGTTAGTCAGAAATAAATTGAGGTCTGATCCTGTGACTTGGCCAACCATTTGGGTGTGGGAAACAACAACAACAAAAAATGTGGTATCATCTCAAAGGAAGGAAAAAAAAATTATAGAATTCTTTCAGGAGACTCAAATAGAACTTTAACAAAAAAAAAAAAAAAGTTAATTATTTCAACTGTTTGTTAGAATCCGACTGTTGAGAAACAACAAAAAAAACAAACCTTTCCTATTTTTCAATTTTAACATGTTCAAATACTAACTTGTTAAGATGCCCAGATCAATTTTAACAAGGCCTGCACAACTTAAAAATGTGAAGGGCCACATTGATCACAAAAAATTATCCACAGGCCACAAGAGTAATTTTTTTTAGAGTAAGTGACTGATATAGAGAGAGGGTGATGAGAAAATTTCTGCACTTTTTTTTTCTTTCTAAAGCAAGTTAAAAGGGTTAATTAGTTATACAGACAGTGAAATATTTGTTGAACAAAGTCAAGCGCCTACAAAACTGAATTTTTCCTACACAATCAGTCACCAAAGGTATACTGAAGAAGACAAAAATTGACAATTCTGAAAACCCTTTGGTTAGTCTCAAGGGTTGCATTTTGTTTTAACCAAACCTAAAACTATTATATCAAGTAAAGGGCTATTTTCTTTTAAGATTAATTTATAGCAGCAAAAAAAATATGAACCTTATATCAACAAAAGATCAAAATGTAAACTTAAAGTATTAAAACTGTATTTTCTCATTAATGAGATTTGGTTATTCCAGAAATATAGAAGTGACATAAAGCCTACATAATGTCGCTGTTACAATCAACATTTGAAGCTGTTTCCCCAATTGTTTTTTGACTCAACACTGAGTCACCACCGGATTTATATGATAAATACATTAAGGCATTCAAATGCTAAGTGAAAAGATTAACCAATTTGCTTAGCAGCAGGAATTTAAAAAATATCAGCCAGTTTTCTTCCCAAACACTGACAATCCCTTACTTCCTCATTTTCAATGCTTTCCTATAGTAAAATCATTAGCAATGCATTTCCATTGTACATATAATCGCCCTATTCTATCAGTAATGCTTGCCTTCATTCCTGACCACTGACAATCCCTTTCTTCCTGATTTTCAATGCATTCCTATAGTAAAATCATTAGCAATGCATTGACATTATACACAAAATCGCCCTATTCTATCAGTAATGCTTGCCTTCATTCCTGACCACTGACAATCCCTTTCTTCCTGATTTTCAATGCATTCCTATAGTAAAATCATTAGCAATGCATTGACATTATACACAAAATAGCCCTATTTTATCAGTAATGCTTGCCTTCATTCCTGACCACTGACTATCCCTTTCTTCCTGATTTTCAATGCATTCCTATAGTAAAATCATTAGCAATGCATTTACATTATACATATAATAGCCCTATTCTATCAGTAATGCTTGCATTCATTCCTGACCACTGACAATCCCTTACTTCCTCATTTTTAATGCATTCCTATAGTAAAATCATTAGCAATGCATTTCCATTATACATATAATAACTCTATCCTATCAGTAATGCTTGCATTCATTCCTGACCACTGACAATCCCTTTCTTCCTGATTTTCAATGCATTCCTATAGTAAAATCATTAACAATATATTTACATTCTATATATTGTACCACTATTCTATCAGAAATGCTTCCCCCACTCCAATCACCAGAAACAATTCTTAAAGCAACAAGTGACTGAAGTTGAGTAAATGTAAAGTTAGTGGATATCAAAAAAAAAAAAAAAAAAAAAAAAAAACTGAAATTCTGCCTCTAGTTATCAAATTCAAATCAAATCAGTGCTAAAACGAGATCCTTGTCCCACTACCCACCCTATCACTAGCAATTTGCTATATATAATAATTATTGAAAGTTTGGATGTATTTTATTTAATAAATCCTACCAAGGATATTCAAGATTACATAAAAAGCCAATATTAAAATAATGTATAGTGAATTTCTATAGCAAAACCACTAACAATTCATTTATATAATAATATAATTTACTATATTTCTATAGTAAAATAATTTCCAATGGATTCCTGGAAAAGGTTTTTCAATATTTGCTGTATCATTCTCTATGTAAGGAGGTGTTAATAGTATAACAGTTATTGATACAAAAAGTGAAATTGGCATGCTGAGTTCAATTCCTATTGAATTCCATTTTGTTCACTTCATACTAATGCCCTTGGAAAAGGAATGAATCTATCCTCCTCTATCTATATGTTAAATAGTAGGGTAAATTGGATTTTGTTGCCATGAGGTGGCAACCAGTCTAGGAGAAGGAAAATTGAATTCAAAAGAGCAAGGGCAAGGTAACCTGACGGAGCCCATCCCTGAAGAGGGATGGGCTCCGTCAGGTCACCTTGCCCTAGACACACCACTGTTGCTATGGCTGCAGTACATGTGGTATGACCAATCTAATGGTTTGGTTTGGTTTGGTTTATTTTGTTTTACGGCATATCAACCTCAACAGGTTATTTAATGCCGACAACATTTTTTATTGTTGGTAATATTTTGTTTTGTCAAAAATCTGTTTCTGGTAATATATTTCCTTCAAAATTGTATTGCTGGTAATAATTTTTTTTCAAAAAAGTATTGCTGGTAATAGTAAACTATTTGCTCATAGCTGGGACCCTAACAGGTGCTACCACCCCGGGTCAGGGTGGACCTGGGAACATCAGCAATTAAGAGGTGGTTCCACGCTCCTCAAAACCTCCTGATCAGAGGCCTTGCTGCTGGACGTAGTTTAACGTCTTACCCAGGACGACCAATCTAATGGGTACAGTACTCATGACATGAAGTATACCAGGTGTAACAGCATAAGTGCCCATTCCACAAAATATTTAATATCACTAAACTAATCAAGTTTCTTTTTCACAGGTTTTCATATAAGACGTTTAGCCACCTTGACATCATTTGTTGTAAAAAAACCTTTTGAGTTATTTGGCTAGAAAGAGAGCCGGTTAAAATCATTTTGTGTCAGTCCCACTATGTCTTCCCAACTGAGCAATGGTGAGAGGAAAAAGATCATTCATGCCTTCAGTAATGGTACCGACATTCATACTCTGGCTTCCATCTTCAAAATCCATTCAAGAACCATCAAGAGAACAATGAATAAGCTTAAAATAGAGAGATGATCCCTCTTGCTGTTGTGACTTCCTGAATCAGCAATTAAGAGGTGGTTCCATGCTCCTCAAAACCTCCTGATCAGAGGCCTTGCTGCTGGACGTAATTTAAAAGTGTCTACACGGCCTTGTGGATAATGAATTATTTTCTACCTTACAACACCTTTTGCACAGATGAAATGTTGCAAGCCTCTTGCTACTCTACCACTATTTAAAAAAAGTGTTCAAATGAGCTCCATTATTTAGTTCCCCCAACTCTCATCCTCCCAGGTAAGATCCGCCACACTATGTATATTGAAGCAAACCACCCTCATTCTCTTTGTATTCCAATAGTAAGGAGCAAGTTCCACTCAGTTTGCTTTGTGCAACAGAATCCCTGGAAGATGATTTCCCAACTACTACAATTTTAACCTCTTCAAGTCTAGGGTAACCGTTATCTTTCCCACATATCTCCATAAACTGTGTCCTTTGCTCTTACCGCTCACCCAACAATTGCCTTCACTAAATATCTACCTTGAGTGGCTCTTGGGGCTTGTATCAGGTGAATATTAGTATTAGCAAAAACATTTGCTTAATAAATCTTACAAATGATACCATAAATTATATAAACTGCTAATATCATAATGTAAAATTAATTTCTATAGTAAAACCATTTACAATGCAGTTACATATTAATATAGTCTGCTAGATTTCTATAGTAAAATAATTTTCAATTGATTCTTAAAAATGCCTTCAATATTTGCAGCATTATTCTAGCCATAGTCATTGTCTATTGAATAATACCTGAAAACAAAATGTTCAGGACTGCTTTCATAAAATAACTTCCTTTTTGCTAGAGTTTAACGTTTTAATAATTATACTCTTCAAACAGTTTCAAGCCGATGTGTATGCTCATCTAAACTAACACCAAAGTCGTTAGTACATTGCAATTTGTGACACATTCGTTTGCAAGTTTTCAACGGCTCTGCAAAACAGGTATTTCCAGTTTGTCACCAAACGGCTGCAAACATTAACTAAGCTACCAACAAACAATGGGTAAATCTGCAGCCAGCAGGGGGGTGGAGCAATGGAGGCTTACCCTCAAGGAAAGAAACTTTTTCTTTTTTTTTTTTTCTTTCTAAACGAGATGTCAGCCTCAAGGACAGAAAATAAAACTCCTTCCCACAATACTTATGACAGTTTGAAAAGCTGGATATTGGAAGATAAAGAAAAAAAAAAACTTTGAAAACTTTAAGAGACAAGTGCAAATAAAAATGAATATTGCAACTCCTTATCTGACAATTACTTTTCAATTATATTAGACTATTTTCTTGCAAAAAATCATGTATGAATTGTTATTTAAATTCTTAGATGTTTCACTTATGCATTGAGTTGGCCAAAAAAATTTGCTCAGTTTCTTAAGAAAACAAACTTTTCAGCCAACCCAATATTTCTTGGGACATGTTTTCTATCTTCTAAATTCTTACTTCAGGTTTAATATGTCTATATTTCTGAGATGAGGTATTATGTACACTATTTACATTATTCGGACTATTGTCCTCATCTTTGTCACCATATTTATTACAACGTTTCGGCCTTTCAGTATCTGTCTATATTTCTGAGATGAGGTATTATGTACACTATTTACATTATTCGGACTATGGTCCCCCATCTTTGTCACCATATTTATTACGTTTCGGTCAGTGTACACTCCGGCCTGAAGAAGGCCGAAACGTAATAAATATGGCAACAAAGATGAGGACAATAGTCTGAATAATGTAACTAGCGTTCAGGTTTAATGTTGTCATTATTTTGTGTTGATTAGTTGTGTTCCATCATCACCAATCAAAACCTTCACTACTGCCAGTCACAATGAATGGATGTTCCCTCAGGGAAGACCCCATGCCTTGAATGACTATAGGGCCTCAAACTTAACCCAAATCTCAAGTGGGACTCGTACATACAATTCATCACTAAAGATGCAGGAAACATGGTCAGTTCCCTGTACCACACCAGTAAATACCTAACACCTCATGGTAACCCCAACCTTTACAAAAGACAGATCAGGCCGGAAATGAAGTCCTGCTGTCATATTTGGCCAGGAGTGTCCCAGACCTCAATTTCCAGTCTTGATAGAGTCCAAAAGTGTCTACGTGTCCTTCTGGGTGACAAATTATTTTCCACCACTTTCAGCCCCTTTCTCACAGATGAAGCATCGCAAGCCTCTCGTCGCTCTATCACCATTTCCACAGAAAGTGTTCCGACAAACTACATTTCTTAGTACCATCAGTTCCAGCCTTGACGGCTAAGACCCACCCTATCATGCACATTCAAGTGAACCATCCTCATTCTCTGCATATTCCACTGGTGAGATGCAAGTTCCACTCTGTGGAAGTACTGCCCTGTGGAACCAACTCCCAAGGGGATGTTTTCTGTGACCACTACAATCTTAACCTGTTATGTCCGGGGTTAACCGTTATCTTCCCTACATATCCCTATAAACTGTGCCTCTTACTCTGTAACCCTCTACCTCGAGTGCCTCCCGGGATTTGTACAGTGTGAACCTCATTGTTTTAAATAAAATAATTTTTTTTCTCTAGAATCTACCTTGTATATCTATAAGTCTACCATTCATCCATGCTTAGAATATTGCTGCTACATATGGTCCGGTGTTCCTGCTATATATCTAGAGATCCTTGATAAAATTCAAAGAAGAATCAGCAATATTATCAGTCCTGACATGGCACCTCGCCATCAGTCACTTTTCCAACCACCATAAAGTTGCTTCCCTTTTCCCATAAATACTTTCATGGTAATTGTTTGGATTAGCTCTTCATTATGACACCTAGACTTTAAGCGCAGTACTCGACTGGCAATGGGGTCTCAACTATTTACAGTCGACTTGGTTAGATGTAACATTAAGGTCTTTTCTAATAGTTTCTTTTCTTGCACTTTTCACTTGTGGACCTCTCTTCTGGCTCCATGCTTTCCAGTCAACTTTAATCATCAAAAATTTAAATGCAATGTCAATCGTTATCTGTCTTCCTGATTATTCTTCTATTGTTTTCGCTCCTTAGTAATGTTGCCATTTTCTAATTCTTCCACATTCAGTAACCCCTTGCATCTTAGTGGCTTTATTGCCTTGCACTAGATATAAAAAAAATTTTAAAAAAAAGATATCAAATCCTTATAAATTAACATATCTGTTCTATGTACTGTATCCCTTCAGAATGTGCGCAATCATGGCTCTCCACAACCTCTTGCCCCGTGCAGCTCTTAATAATGTTCATACTTTTAGCATTCCTCCCATACGCCACTCTGCCATCCATTCGCATAAGCTTGTCAGGCAGCTCCCTTCTGTCTCTTACCTTCAATATGTCGTCCTGTGAAAATCAAATTCTCCAAGACCTCTTTATGTGCCCAAAACTTTCAGTTCTCTGATTCTGAGTATTTTATTTCCATTTTCTTTAAGACTTCCTCATTGTTTACATGCTCTGTCCATGGTATTAACATCCTTTTGCAGGACCATATCTCTGTTGCCACCAGTCACCTCTTCATTTGTGAGGAGATTGCCCAACATTTATGTTTCTTAGTATTTAGCATCTTTTGCTATTCCAATGTACATTTGGATTTCCATCTTCTGTTAAAACCCTTCCCAGATTACGTAATACAACATTTATGTTTAAAAAAATGATTAAATCTAAAGAAGCATCGAGAAAGTAAAAGAAAAATGATGAGTTAGAAGCCATTGTTAAAATGCAAGATAAATAGCACGATCCAAATTAATAAAGTTTGCAATGAAAAGAAAAAAGGATCGAAGAAGATGAAACGGCAACAATCATGGAAGGAAATGAACAAAATAACTAAAGCAAATCAAAATTGATAAGAAGGAAAAAGAATTCACAAACTAGGAGTTCATATTTGTATAAAAGAGAAAAATCAAACAAGCGAACACATTATGTCTGTCTAGTAATTAAGACAGATCTGGACTGAGCCATGTTAAAACGCAAGCCGACCCATTTTATTGGCTAAGAAAAATGTCCCAGCATGCATTCTGTGTCCTGACTATAAGAAGGGGAGGAGGGAAAACCTTTTCAATCATTCCCATTGGGAAATCAACAGAGAACATCACTGGAAAATCAGAAAACTTAAGGAATCAACACATGTGCTAGGCCACAAAAATCTCCTCAGCTGATCCAGCATAGAAATGAATACAATATGGGGACCAGTAAAACAGAGAGAGAAAAACAACAATATATTGAAAGAAAAGAGAAATTACTGCTCTCTGTGGGATAAAGTTGAAATAATAGACAATCATTCCCATCTTGGGTACCAAAAAAAGACATTATAATTTTGTTTACATCATGGGGTGTTTGGTAGGCCCTTGTGAATATGTAGTATTTTGGTACATGTAGGATTGGAGGGTGATGGACAAGTTCTTGTGGTGATTGAGTATAATATATTGAATGGATGGGTCGTGATTGTAGTTAAGTAGGACTAGGATAGTCAGTGAAGACCGGCATTTCCCCACTTCCCCTTCGGCCTTGTGCCAAAATTTCTGTATTTGATCAGGAATAAATAGACATTCCCAATCAACAAAAAGAAAACCCACATTATTGAATTATAAAAATATGTGAACCAAATATGAGATATTTATTATTTTTCTTTTATAAAGATTTATTATTTACCATTTTATAAAAGAAAGAAATTTGAAAAGAAATCTTTATTCAAAGAGTTATTTAAAAAAAAAAAAAAAAAACACAAAATTATCAAAATGCTTAGTTTAGAGAATTTATCAGTTACTCATCATTAGGTGGTTATTTAAATTTTCTTGTTCATAAACATTTTTGTAATTTTATGAACAAAAAATTTCTTTTTACATTTGTTTTTTTTTTTTATAAAATGATAGATTATAAATATAATTTCATAGTTTGTTCACATATTTTTATAATCTTGAAAATATAAAATTATTGTAGATAAGCAATCCAATAATGAATGTCGTCAATTCTCAAGAATAAAGAAAATGTATAAATTCATTTTCATATCTCTGGGTTTTTATTTAAAATTCTAATCATTTTTTTTTTTTTTTTTTTTAAACAAACATTACTGAGAGAATCAAAAGTGTATACAATAATAGCAGTGTCAAAGGAATAATCATTTTTTTTAACTGGCTGTTTTTTTTTGTTTGTTTTTTTTTTTGCAGACATGAACATTGTCAAAATTTGCTTCTTAAATTTTTTTTGGCAAAAATTTTATTTCTTTAAATATCATAATTATCATTTTCACTAAAAATATTTTATTACCTGAAATTAAAAAATAAATATATTTGAGACATTTTTATTTTATGAGAGAGAATGGGTTCCAGAATTAACAAAAAGCAGTAATTGTTCTACTTTATAAAATGCTGATGATCAACAAAAAAAGAAAATTACAGGAAAATAATTTGCTTACGAAAATAAAACATCGATTTGTTTCTTGTAGGCCACCAAAGCAAATCGGTTTACTTTAGTGTTGTAAACTGTCGTCAACCGATAATACAAAATCACCTCACTCACCCAAATTGACCTTTAACTCTTACTGTGATGCCACCTAACCGTGTTGAATACATTTCGTAAAGTTTATTTTCTTTTAATTGGGAATTTTAGGAGAGTAATTATATTGAGTAAAGATTTTAGTGTCTTTAAATCTTTCCATAAAATTATTTTTAATAGATTTTTTACTAGCTTCGAGTTTTCTGTCAATTAGAAAAACGAATAATGCCACTGCCAGTGGCCATTGTTTTTTTTGTTGATTAAAGAAATATTATGCCTTTTATAGTTGTTTAATTCGACTTCAATTAATTTTTTTACTTACGTTTCTTGTGAAAGTGAGAAAAATCATAATTCACTTCATTTTTTAATTAATATCTTTCGACAAGAGAAGACATTTAAGATTTGGGTTGGCGACACAGAGTGAAAGGGTGGTCCAAGGTATTGTCATCCCTACATAATTTTCTGTTTCAGATGGCTGACACACAAAAATGATGTTCATACAGACATTCTTGTTGTGTGACAGCGTCAATGAAAGTGAATAAAATGAATCCAGTCCATGTGCTTTGAATTATTACTATATTATTACTTGTTCTTTTTTTAGTTCATTTTACTTTTTAGGGGTGGCAAGACTTTCGGACTAACCCTAAAAGGAATCAGGACAATACCAATAAGTGAACAAGCAAGATATGGACACTGGAAAAAAAATCTACCCCTAAAAAGGGTTCAGTTTGCGAGTCTTTGAACATTACCAAGATCAACAACGGAAGAAGGCTGTAGAGCACAACGTCCGAAATGTTATGAAAATGAAATTAACAAAGTCGAGGGCAATTAGTCCGACTGCAAATGATATAAATAATAGAAATATTTTGGAAAGTTTCTTCGACATGAACCTACACAGTGATACACCAGAAACTTTTGGAATTTGGTAAAAAAATATTTTAAATTTTAAATATCAACAACAAAAATGGACGACGCTAAAAAACTAAAACAGCGTAAAAATTATAGTTGTGAGTAAAAAAAACTACACTAATCGCTCATTTATTAAAAGAATCAGTAAAAAATTAAAATTAACCTCACAAATGTTGTTTTTTTGTTGTTTTTTGTAGTCCATTTTGTAAAAATTTTTAAAAATCATCACAAGACAAATAAATAATCAAAGCAAAGTGAAGTGACGTAACATTAAAACCGGCTTTCCATAATGGAATTATAAAACCTAAGGAAAAAAAAATAATAAAAAGGTACAAGAAGGAACCATTTATTAATTTTTAACGTTTTTTTTTTTACAAATCAGAAAACACATGGAAAAAAGAGTTTAAAAAAAAAAAATGAAAAAGAAACTTTAATAATTAATAATAATAATCATCTCACCTCATGGTTATCTCCCTTGACTCGTTGGCTTCACGTATTAAAAATTCAACATTTCTTTCCTACAGCCGAGGACAGACTGTACAAAAGGAGGGACACTTATCAATAAAATAAACCGATTTCTATTATCTAATCATTCAGACAAAAGTTAAGTGGCTAAGGCAAAGACCTTGACATTCTTTTCTTATTTCATAAGGCGTCAGTTCACTTGATAAAACATCCTGCTTTGCTATTTTTAAACGACTAAAAAACTCAAATTATATTGTCATCTCTGACACAAAATTAAAAAAAAAAAATCTTTCATTACCTAAGTGGCGAAAAATCAGCCAAAATAAATACATAAAAAATAAAATAATGACAGAGCAAATTTAATTTGAAAAAATAGGTTGAAGAAATCAGATATATATTTTAATAAAGTTACTCAGTTTTTTAACGCTTTTTACAAGTCACTTTATAAACAAACATGGAAATAAATAAAATTTAAATTTTTTTAAACAAATCTAAGGGAGATAATTCAAGGGAGACTATTCCTAACTACTAAAAATGGCATTCAAAAGTTAATATTTGTCTACAAATTAAACATTAAAAATGTCATTTTTGTTCGAGACCTAAACAGAAATAAAAATTTCTGTGCAACTATTTTCTTACTTTATGTACACTTCACGTGAAGGAAAATTTTCAGAAAGTTTAATATTCATTACTTCAGCCATAAAGAGATAATATTGAAGTCATTTTGCAATATAAAAAAAACTGTGTTGCTCTCTAAATTTTTGTTTGTTTTCAATTTTCATCATCACCTGAATAAACCAATAACATTCTGTTGACAAATGAATAATTATAAAATTCATTTATCAATTTTGACAACATAAAATGTTATTTCTCCTACATAACAAGAAAAATCAGTAACAAAGATTGATGACTACGCCACCAGAAGTGTCCAACACATAATTGTAAAGTTTGTAAACCGAATCCTGTTACACAAGAAAAAGACACATTGCGTTTTATTATGTGGAATGAGTGTGCAGGAAGGCACATTTCCCTTGTTAAACCTCAAATGCACACGCTGGTAGACGCAAATTTATAGTTCTGTGTTTAAAAACAGTAATGTTTATTCAAACACGTGTATCCACAAAATATATCATGTTTTTAAAAAATCTTAAATAACAGAAAAATATATGTGGATACAAAGTAAGTCTCCTGGTTACGACAGTACCGACCTACGACGATCTGTGATTACGATGCAATCTCCATTAATCTTGTTTTCAACTTATGCCGTTTGCCTCGTACATACGACGTAAATATTGAATTTATGACCTTTGTGTGTTTTAAGTCTTATTAACGTATGTCCTAGATTATTACTACTATTACATTAGTACAGGTGAGTGACAAACATCGCGTGTACGTTCCGACTGACACGGAAAATCGCGTTACGAGACATCGTAGGAACAGAACTCCGTCGTAAGTCGAGGACACCCCATTTATAGTTTGTAAAGAGCCAAGGGGAAACTACTTTTAAATAAATTACATAGAAAAAAATTTTCTAAATAAATATTTCTAAGAAATTGACATTTACAGAATATGGAACCAAACCATAAAAAATAAATAAAAATTCTTCAGTTAAATTAATTTTTGACTATTCAATACCCTAAATCACACAGGTTACCAGCTATAATTAAAATCTAATACTGCAGATAATATAGTGAGTTTAAGGTCCGAGATTAATTCAAAGACATAAAAAAAATATCGCTAAAGTAAAGATTAACATTCATACCCACAAAAATACTGTGTGCCAAATGGTCGTTTTGGGGGGGGGGGGAGTTCACCCCTCTCTTGATGCTCCCTTGGTAAATTTTGATGTTTAAAAAGCCATTTTTATAATTTTAACTAAATTTTTTGGTAAATTTGCTTTTTAATGCCCGTGCTAAATATCTCTTAAAATTTCCCCAAATCATCATAATTCCATATAAATGTACATGCTGAACTAAAATTAACAATTAAATTATGAAAAAACCTACCGTTTTGGAGTTAATGTTAGAAAAAAAAAATCAGACTTCTTATTGGTCATTCGTCCACCATTACTGCCATAATGTTTGGTAATTTACTGCGGGATACATCCGGAGGCGAAAGCACAAATTTTGGCATATTTACAGTACTTCTTTTACAGACTTTGGGTGCAAAAAATCACTATGCACTATCGTGCGTAAAGCAATGACAAATTTAAAAAATAAATTAAATAATAAAACATTTTCTTTTAATTGAAAGCAGACAAACTGAAAAAAAAAAAAAATTAAATAATACAATAAACCCTTATTTCGTTTCTAGCATTTTTTTTTATTTTGTAATTTTATTTTGTATGGTTATGGCTTAAGTTTAGGGTTAGGTGTTAGGGGTTGTGTTTGGCTTCTTTCCATGTAGAAAAAGGGACAAATTAAAAAAAAAAAAAAAAACATTAAATCATAGTACAATCAACCCGTATTTTGTTTCTACTTTACCAAGTTTAAAATATAAAAATGCTTCATTGTATTATTTAATTTGTTCTTTTGTCATTGCTATTCTACACAGAAAAGCAAGGTTTTATTGTATTATTGAATTTGTTTTTTTTTAAAAGTTTTTTGTTATAAATAAAACTACACTTATCAAAAAAAAATGCTTTACGATAATGCGTAGTGATTTCAAAAAAGATATAGCTGTAAAAGAAGTAAATAGGCCACAATTTATGCTTACGCTACTGGATGTACCCCGCAGTGAATTAGTGAACATTACGGCAGTAATGGCAGACGAGTTACGAACAAGAAGTCTGATTTTTTCTTGTTGATAAACTCCAAAACGGTAGGTTTTTTTCATAATTTAATTGTTAATTCGAGTTCAGCATGTACATTTACACGGAACTATGATGATTTGGGAAAATTTTAAGAGATATTTAGCGCGGGGATTAAAAAATAAATTTACCAATTTTAGAATGAACTCGATTTATGCATTATCTGTTTTCTCAAAAATTGACAACAAAAAATAAAAACTTAAACATTTTAATTTATTAGATTGTTTATTTACAAGAATAATTTAACATTTAAAAGTTTCTAAAAGATATATGAACCAACTCCGATGCAATATTTATCATAACATATAAAGAAATATGAAAACGTTTTTTATTATTAATAAACTTAAAAATATCCGAACAAGAGAACAATTAGATTTAACTCATAACAATGAGTTATAAATTTTTTTTAAAAATGCATTTGCCGGGTATTTTCATTTGCTCTTGCCACAAAGTCACTAAGTTATGAGCATCTGGATTTTTTAAATTCTTTTTCTGGAAAAATGACAATAAAAACATGTACTTCCGCTCCTGCAAAAGTCAAAAGGACAGTTCTTTGGCTTTTTGCCATGTTTTTATTTTAACAACGTTCACTCAAGCAATGTTTATGGTTTTAAAAAGCGACGATTAGAATTTTAATAACATATGAAAGTGAATTTACAATTTCTTTGTTCTTGAGAATTGACAACAAAAATAATAAACTATTTTATTGTTTATTTTTACACTGTTTATTTATTGAATTAATTGTTTTTGGAATGGTTGGAAAAACATCAGCTAAATGATTCAAACTTTATAAAATGGTAAACAAGGTTTTACTTCTATAGTTGATTCACATATTTTAAGTTAGTAAATCTTTATAAATTCATGAGTAAAAAATTGTTTTCATATTTATTTCTTTATAAAAAGATAAATATTGCATTATTGGTTATAACAACATTCTAAAAATTAATACAATAAAATTTTTATTGTATTATTAATATTTAGAATGTTGTAAATATAAATTATTCTTGTAAATAAACAATCTAATAAATTGTGTTTAATATTTTTGTAGTAAATTCACAAGAACAAAAAACGTGTATATAAATTCACTTTCATCATATGTTCAGATTTTATTACAATTCTAATCACCTTTTAAAACAAACATTGAAGAAGAGTGAAGGAAGTTAAAATAAAAGGTGTCATCGGAAAAACGTCCTTTTGCAGGCATGAAGGTTCATGTTTGCCAAAAAATGTTAACCATTATTTATTTATTAGACTATTTACAAGTAATGTTGTCAGTTCTCAAAAAAAAAATTAAAAAAATGGATAAAAATCTAGTTTCAGATGTTTGGGTTTTATTCACTTTTTAAAACAATAAAATTGCTTAAGGTGTGATACAGTCGTATCAGTGTCAAGAGAAAAAAAACGTCTTGACAAACCGTTTTTTTTCCAGACACGAATGTTAAACTTCAAAAATTATTCTTCAATTGGCTGTAATTTTAAGCGACAGCTGGAGAAAGGAATGAAACTATCTTCCCTTTCTCAAGAGCATTAATATGAAGTGAACACGAATCAACTATTCCACACCAATAGCTGTTATATAACCTTCCCATCCATATTATATAATGAAATGGAAAACAGTATTCAGATAAACCATATCCAATAAATATTTTCCTTCTAATTTTCAATCTGTACCATTTCCCTTTAAAGCAAAAGTTATCTTGGCTCTCCACAGCTTCCTTTATTCTTTAATATCTGTAAAATGTCTATGGCTATGATTGTTCTTGGTAAATATAGTGGTTTCTCATTGACGCTTTCTCCACGGTTTTGAATTCCAAATTGTTCTTCTCCAATGGTTACTAAGACTAGAGTTTGTCTTGATATTTTACGTATAATTCAAGGGAGAATATGGTTCATGCCTTCCCCAAGGGTATTATTGCAGAGAAAAAAAAGGGTTTGTTCATTCACAAATTTTGAGAATTAGACCACAAAATTTTCAGCACCACTGGAATTTGGACGGAGAAAATTACTTGATAGTTTGTCATTGCTTTCAGGTTCACTCTGATCTAGAATGGCAATACTTGTTAGGGTCCCATCTATGGGTTAAATAGATCTATGAAAAACCAGATATATTTACTTGGCTTCCCTATCAAGGCTTGATGTGACAAGATTGTTTTAACACGGGGAGCACCATACACATACTTATGCATACGAGCCAAGGACAAAATTCTGTCCTATACTATATTAGCTTAAAAAGGGCTTTATCAGTTTTATTACAATTTCCTACTTATTATTAAGCTTCTCAACCTTAAAAAACATCAAAAATAAGAAGCGAGAAAGATTACGCTCAACTGAAGAAGAAATGAGGGTCTGCTTATCGCCCATTCATACATTTTGGATTTCAATACAAAAGGAATATCCCACATTAGCTAAAAAGGCTTCATCAGTTTTATTGCAATTTTCTACTTCTTATTTATGGGAATTGGGCTTCTCATCCCTAAATAACATAAAAAATAAGAAGCAAGAAAGACTACGCTTAACTGAAGAAATATGAGAGTCTGCTTATTGCACATTTGACCAAACATTGAAGAAATCGCAAAAAAAAAAAACCCCCAAAAAAAGCCCACCAGGCACAGGTTTCAAACTAAAGCTGCACAAATAGTTGAATAGAAAAATTGAAATAAACTAAGTTCATATTTGTGTATATATTTTTTAAATCTATGGTTTTATTTCATAACATTTATATATACCATTTAAAAGTGTTGAAAATTGTGCCATGACATTTTAATTTGCTCTTAAGCATACTGTTGCTTAAAAAGGTTGAAAAACATTACTCGAGGAGTTGGTACTCTGATATAAAATTTACAACTTTGATTATATCCACCGACGTACACTAGTTCTTTGTTCTCGAGTTCTGTTGTTGTTTAGAAAGCAGGATTGAAAAGATTCAAGCAGAAGTGTTAGTTAAAATTATCGTCAGTAGAGAATCTGTGTAACTAAAGGCATGAACACAATTTGCTATATACATGCCAAGTCAAGTGTTGCATCCACCATGATGGTAATGTATTTTACAGCTTCTCGTTCCTTTATGATGATTGGCTACAGCTTACACACAACGCTCGATAAACTCATTCTGGATTTCTGTGCAAACTTGACTTAATGATTGGAAAATCTTTTACTTTGCATAAATTTTCTTCTACAGGGCACCCAGTAAAAAAGCAACAAATTTATTATCACTGTCTTATCTCTCTGGAATAATTGACCTTGACTAAATTTCTTGAATATTCATGACCTTGAATAATCATTCGACTCTCGCGTAATTACTTAACTCTGATTGGTTCTTTTATTACTGATTAATCGCTGCTCAATCTTGTCACTCATTTAAAAGGTTATCTGTAGACAACTTTTGTCTTTTGTTCTACCCTTCACGTATGGCTAAACAAACAGATTTTGAGTGTCAAATTATTGTACTTTTCAAAGTAGAATATCCATTGTGGGGATTGACAAAATGTGTAGAAATTCTTAGTGAATTTTTCTGCCACATCAGTCATCATCAGTTTTTCAACAGTTGTCTCACATCTTTCTAAATTTACCACTTTTTTTTTTTTTACTGGGAAACATGTAAATTGGATCATCATAGCTAATTAATTCTAAAATAACAAAGAAATTACCATTGTGCTCTTTGATGAGAAGCCTCTTTTCTTAATTTTAAATCTATACTCAAGTTCAAGGCTTCAAAAGGCATTCTTAAATTTTATTGTGAGTAATTTCAAAATGAATTTTTAACCTTCCAAGATCAAAAAAGGAGAAACTGCAGTAGTAACTGTTAGTTCCAATTCAAAATGAATGGTGATTTACTAAATGCAGTTTGGGTGTGGCACAAGGCAGAGATTAAAGAGCACACACTGAGGATTGAACTCACTATTCAGTTGTAATTGATCTAGCGAGACAAGCTTGCTAACCACTACACCACATTGAAGTGTTTTCAATCTCTTGGAATGACGGAGATATATCTCCTCCCCAAATTTATTAAAAAAAAATAAAAAATAAAAAAATCCTCCAAATGCATGCTGGGATTTCTTCCTAACCAATAAAAATGGACAATTCTTAGTCTCATGCCCCATATTTTAGTATTTGGAAGGCATCTTTCACTATTTCAATTTGCCTTTTGGATTTTTGTGTTGCATTTCATGTTATCTTTATGCATTCAAGTCTTTTAAAAAAACATTATTATAATTTGTGGCATTCTGAATTCAAAGACAGATGACATGTCCATTTTAACCAATAAAAATGGATCACTTCTCAGTCTCATTCACCATATTCTTTCTTCTCTTAAAATCAGAACACTAGGATCATTTGACTGTATCCCTTTTGCGTGTGTGAATGCCATTCTGACTTTGTGAACTTTTTGCCTTTATTATTGTTGCTTTGACTAATTTTGACTTGCATATTATTTTATTTTTTTAATCATTTCACCCCAAGCAAGGCAATAATGCCACCAAGATCCAAGGGGATGCTTTTGGTGAAATAAAATAAGATTCTAGTAGAAGGAAACCAGAAACCCAATCCTAAGCTGGAAACAAGAGTTAAACCTCTACTCCTGTTCAAAATACCGCAGAGGAGTGTGAACCGGGCGATAGGCAAACCTCTCCTTTATAAAACAAAAAAATAAAGGACATTTATTTATATTAGAACAATGACAAAACTTCATGAAAATATATTGTTTGCTTGGTATTATTTTGCTCTTCTTTTTCTTATTGTTTATTGAAAACTTTGTCAGTTCCATTTCTTGAGCATTTTTGCTAATTATGCTTAGCAAAGGCCAATTACTTCTTGGTTTCATCTGCCATATTTTTGTTATTTCTTATCTTGAAGTCAGAAAGCTACAATCAGTTTTGCTTTGTGAATTGTTTGCCTTATTACTGCTGCCCTGCCTACTTTTGACTTGCATATATGTTGTTTGCTTTGTATTATTTTGCCCTGTTCTTTGTCCTCCTTTTCTTACTGCTTGAGAATTTCATCAATTACGCCACTGTAACAGAATTCCAAAACATGCTAAAAAGGAACTTAAATTAACTTTTTGATGGCACCTTGAGGCTTGAGCTAATATTAATTTCAGCTTTCCCAGCAGAATTCTATAAAATTAAGCTGATTTTCTAAGTGTAGCTTAGATGTGGCACAGGGCCAAAAGTAAGAGGCACCCAGTGAAGATCAAACTCACTATTCAGTTATAATTGAATGAGTAAGACAAGCTTGCTAACCATTACACCAAGATGTGTAAATTCAAGTTCTAAGTCTAAGAAATGATAAGAATTTTTAAACTGCATAATAATTTTCTAAAAGCATATTGAAATAAATATTTCATCTATGATAGTTATTTTTAATTCATCTTCTTTGTCAAAATCCAGTCATAAGTGAGAAAACCTAAAGCGTTCATAATAATAAGCATTGTTGTCATCTGGCATTTCATGTGACTACAAATTAGTTGATTGGAGCTGGAAAGAATTATGGAATTAACAACTGAAAAAATGTTAAGTTTGCTTAATTAATTAGGCATAATGGAGTAATAAATATTCGCTCAGATTGAGGAATCAGAGGGCTAATTTCAAATTTCAGTCAAGGTCAAAATCGGGAGCACCTAGTGAGTATGATACTCAACTGATCTATCAAGACAAGCATGCTGATCATTGCAATGTACTATCAGTTTTATAAAACTAAAAATGGTGTTTACAACATAAGCAGGATTATTTCATTTGCATATCAATTTTTAAAAGCATATGTTAATAAATATTTCATGTGTGTTTTTTAATTTACATTTTAAAAATTGCTGTATATAAGCAATGTTTCTGTGGATAATTGTTTTTTAAATTCATCCTATTTGTATAAAAAGAATTTATATCTACCTTGTCAAAATTTAGTCCTAAGTTAGAAACCTACAACGTTCATAATAAGCATTGTTGTCATCTGATGTTTCACACAAATTAGTCAAACAGCAGAACAAAACATTTATCTAAATAAGTCAAAATAATCTGTTTAATTAGATTTTCTTAAAACTGTACAAATTATTTAAACAAGTGAAAAAATACTAAGTTTACTGAATCAGTTTTTATTATTACTGCAAACATTAGAAAATTATTTAGTACATTAGTACATTTGGAAAGTGCCTGAAAACCATACCACAGGTTGACCAAAGCCTTGTGAGTGAAATTGGGTAGATGGAACACTTGGGGGCTGTCAACAGCTGTGCTAGCATGAAGTCAAAAGTCAACATGGCCGAGGACTTGAGTGTGCTGGCCTTGTTCAAATTGTTGATCACACTAGATAACACGTTCTTTTCCAGAAACTGTAACTAAGGTCTGCTTAGTGTAGTTGCAGTATAAACCAGAGCAGGCATCTGCAATAGGGATTGGCTAGTTGTCCTAGTAAATGGGTATCCTCAAATATGAGTGGCCTGCTATTATTATTATAATATATATTTTAATTTAAAGAAAACCAAACAACTTTAAGACTCCATAAGACTATAATTTATTTCTTGTTCTCTCGATCATCAGGTCTCACATCCAAGGATGAAAGAACTGAATTTAAATACATAAAAAAAAAAAAAAAGTGTAAGTTCAGTTTTTTCATCCTTGGAAGTGAAACCTGATGATCCAGAGATCTCTGGGGAAATAAATTATAGCCTTATGGAGCCTTAAAGTTGTCTGGTTTTCTTAAAATTAAATTATTCGCTCTGATTTAACATTGAGCTCTCTGGATTTCATCCTCCTTGGGATTATCCATACAGATTACCAAGATTTTAATTACTTAAACACACACACACATATATATAGATATATATATATAGGTCAGTGATTCAGTAGCGAATTATCCATCGAAAAATAATTCATATTTATCTGTATCTCACTCATTTAAACCGTTATTTAACTCCTCTCCTTAAAACTTCTGTTAAATTTTAATCCCCACCTTCACCTTTAGGCCTTCTTGTTCCTCTTTCTTCTATTCCACCCTCTATCTAGAGCTTTCATACATTTCACTTTCACACTTGTTTCCCACTCCCGCACATACACTCTCACTAAAATTTTGTTTTTTTATACCTGGAGTTATATTTTTTCTGATCTCTTTTTGAATTTGTAGGTCTGATGAATTGGATTGTCATTATGATTCCAATGTAATAAATTATAACCATGGAATATTAGTGATTGAGCCTTCTATAATATATTCTTACTCTGTCCTGAATATTGAGTTCTACCTGGATTCTATCCTCTTGGGAATTTATATATATATATATATATATATATATATATATATATTGACCACTAATATATATATATATATATTGACCACTAATATATATATATATATTGACCACTAATATATATATATATATTGACCACTAATATATATATATATATATATATATATTGACCACTAATATATATATATATATATATATATATATTGACCACTAATATATATATATATATATATATATATATTGACCACTAATATATATATATATATATATATATATATTGACCACTAATATATATATATATATATATATATTGACCACTAATATATATATATATATATATATATTGACCACTTATATATATATATATATATATATTGACCACTTATATATATATATATATATATATTGACCACTTATATATATATATATATATATATATATATATATTGACCACTTATATATATATATATATATATATTGACCACTTATATATATATATATATATATATATATATATATATATATTGACCAATATATATATATATATATTGACCAATATATATATATATTGACCAATATATATATATATATATATATATATATATATTGACCACTAATATATATATATATATATATATATATATATATATATATTGACCACTAATATATATATATATATATATATTGACCACTAATATATATATATATATTGACCACTAATATATATATATATATATATTGACCACTAATATATATATATATATATATATATATTGACCACTAATATATATATATTGACCACTAATATATATATATATTGACCACTAATATATATATATATTGACCACTAATATATATATATATATATATATATATTGACCACTAATATATATATATATTGACCACTAATATATATATATATATATTGACCACTAATATATATATATATATATTGACCACTAATATATATATATATATATTGACCACTAATATATATATATATATATTGACCACTAATATATATATATTGACCACTAATATATATATATTGACCACTAATATATATATATTGACCACTAATATATATATATTGACCACTAATATATATATATTGACCACTAATATATATATATTGACCACTAATATATATATATATATTGACCACTAATATATATATATATATTGACCACTAATATATATATATATTGACCACTAATATATATATATATTGACCACTAATATATATATATATTGACCACTAATATATATATATATTGACCACTAATATATATATATTGACCACTAATATATATATATATTGACCACTAATATATATATATATTGACCACTAATATATATATATATTGACCACTAATATATATATATATTGACCACTAATATATATATATATATTGACCACTAATATATATATATATATATATATATATATATATATATATATACTTTTGAAGATTAATGTTGTTATAGAGATGATAGACTATTGGTTTTGGATGACTGATTAGCCGTTCAAGACAAAAGATCGTAAAAGAACGGCTGGAATCTCCAATTTTGGTCAAACCCCCTACAGTTCTTTCTACTACTAGTGTATATAAAAAGTATCAAATATGCCGACATTTGGCTTCTTGTCTTCGTAGCAACTACAATCTTCAAAGATTTAAATGCAACGTTAATATAGTCTTCTTTCTCCTTGAATCCATCTCTTTTTATTGTCAAGTTTCTTTTACTCTCAGTAATCCTTGCACCTTCACGTATTACCTTGCTTGGGGTGACATGTTTAAAAAAAAAAAAAAAAATATCACATGTGAATGACTTTTGAGCTTTATACTAAATGAAGTTTAGCATTAAAAAAAATCCTCATCTTCTGTCTTCCTGAATCCTGTTCTTTTATTTTCCTTTCTCCTCAATAACATTGTGTCTTAGTGGCTTTATTGCCTTATTTGGGGGTCTTCTTTGTGTCATGCCCCCTCAAGATGTAGAATTTCTTGTCTTGTAGCTCTTAATAAATTGTGTTTTCGTTATTTCTCCTAGACCTTGTTCTGCCATCCATTTACTTATACTCATCAAGTATATTATTATGCATCGTTTTCCTCTGTACCTCAATCTGCTCTGTGAGTATCAAATTTTCCAAGCCCTCCTTCCTCATTACATGCCCCAGAAATTTCAACTGCCTCTTCCTGATGTTAAGTATAACTTTCATTTTTGTTTCCATTTTCTCTAAAACCTCGCCGTTGCTCACATGTTTGATCCATGATATCCTCAGCATCCTTCTGTAGAACTATATTTCTGTTGTTTCAAGTCTCTTCTTCATCTTTTAGGAGATTGTCCAGCATTCACTGCCTAACTCTGTCTGAACACTTTCCAGATATTTAAATTTTTGTACTCGTTTGATTTTGGTATCTCCAATTCGTAATTTGCATTCGGGGCTCATCCTTTTTCTAACAACCACACATCCGTTCTTCTTGCCGTTTATGTTTACTCCTTTCTTCGTGATTTCCTTCACTATCTTCTGTAGGAGTTTTTGTAGTTTCCTTTCCATGCCTGCTATCAACATTGAATCATTTGCACATTTTATTTTGCTAAGATTGTGGCCGCCAATAAAGAATTCTGGTAAGAATTCTAATTCTCTCAGAATGGGCCCACTGTATAGGTTAAATAACTTCAGTGGAGAGAGAAAAGAAAAAAAACAAACAAAGAAAATGAGTTTACACCGTCTTTTTCTTCACAAAAGGCAGTATTTACCGTTTTTTGTTCTGTGTATTTGTTTTTGGCTATAATTAGTTTTATTTATATGTTGTTTTTAACAAAATGGCCACCAGCCTCATAATTCTGTATTCATTCATTGGCAAGACTGATTAGTAAAAAGTGGAGAAATTCCAGAAGATATTGGGATCAGAACTGGATTCCAGTAAGGGTGTACAGATGTTAATTTTAAGGTATGTGCCCCTCCCCCCAAAGTCCGAACATCAAATAACTTGCAAATTTAATCCTATCTAGCTGGCTTGTTTGACTGGCACCACCATTCCCTCACAATCCCCACCATCTACCCTTGAAAGCAGATACTTTCTTTTTATAGATACACAAAAACGGTATGGCAGAAAAATTATGCCAAAGATCTAAAAGGCCATTCCTTGTTGTCTGAGGCAGCCAGATAAATGATTAGCCCAAGTGCACAGACGTATTGCACATCTAACACGAGAACAAAGTTTCTAGTTTTATCAATTTTGCAAAGAGTGGGAAAAAGAATCTTTAAATGTAATGAAAATAATTTTTTTTTTCTTCATGATAGTAAAGACATGATTAAAACAAGGAAGCAGACAGGTTGTTTTGTTTTATAATTAATCGCCAATAAATCTATAATCATAATAATGATGATAATAATTATGATGATGATGATAATAATATGTGCGCTTGGAATGATGAAAAAAGGAACACAACAACACATTGAAAAAATCCCTGGAAATCCCTACTTAAGAGAAATTTTAAAAAATTGTCTTGATAAGTACAGCCCACACACCAAGAACACCTTTGTCCATGTAATGCTCGTGATGTTACGTGAGTTGGAAAAACAAATCATGACATGTAACCACAACACACCACTACCTGCCTTAGGTCTTCCTGCTGATTTAGTAGGTAGTGTAACCATAGCAGAAATCGAAATATATAATAATTATAATAATAACAATACAACTGAAAAATATATGAAAATTATAAGAATTTAACATGTTTTTTTGTTTTTTGTTTTTCAGGCTACCAGAACTACATAGTTAACACATCATCAGCATCAGTCCTTTGACTGGTCCAATTGTCGGGGGTGGGGACAACCACCTCCAGGGTGATCTGTTGGCAGTGGCTCTCAGGAATTCTGGCATTGCCATCTCCGTCCACTCTTTGACGTTGTCTGATCAGATTTTGCGTTGCCATCTATGCATGCATCCACCTTCAACACCGCCTTACACGATGGTTTTGTAGAGGCTGTTATGCGATGTGACATAGCCAGACAATGATATCTTCCATCGCTTTATGGTGGTGAGGAGAAATTTCTGTTGATCCATGAGACTTTTGACCTTGCTCTGGATATAGTCATTAGTTTCGTGCTCCCAGAAGGAGATGCAGAGGAGCTTTCTCAAGCATTTGTTCTCGGACACCTGCACCTTTTTCCTTGCTTCAACCAGAAGTGTCCAAGTCTCATGCCCATAGACGGGGATGGAGACAGCCAGCAATTTGTAGAACTAGAGCCATAATATTGAATAAATCAAAAAAACATTCAAATGACTTATATTTTGATAAATCAAACATCTGGCTTGACCTGATGAGCTTTTTAACACAAAACTCTTAAGTCGGCAAACCAGATAAGTCACTTGAACTTTTCTTGATTTCTTGAATACATCTGTCCGAGTCGATTTTCTGTCCATTACACACTGTCTGACTTTGCACATAAGTAAATATATATGCATATGTCATGTGCAAGTGACTTACATGGGTTTATGCCATTTAATGTGTGCACACACACAATTTGACAAAGTTTGAAATAAGACATTGGAATAATACATTCTCCTATCACTCAGTTTGAACAGTCCCTACCCTGAGCTGGCCAATAAAATGTTTAATAATAAAAAAAAAAAAAAATAAATAAAAAATTCATTGAACTTTTGGGAAATTATTTGGTAATAAATAATATTGCTTTTTGAAGTTTTATTTTTTTGTAGAAATATTTTTACGTTGGTCACTGAATTCAAATATGCAAACACACACATACTAAACGTACACACAGATGCACAAAATTTGAATGAAACCGAAATGGAAATCTGTCATCAGGGTTAATTTCCCTGTCTGCCAACAACCCCTGGATAACTGGAAAGGATATACCCAAAATATGCAACCCTTTGAAGTCACACTATTTACATTATTTGGACTACTGTCCTCATCTTTGTCACCATATTTATTACAACATTTTGGCCGTTGTACACTCCGGCATTCTTCAGGTGGTTGGAATATCAAACTGAACCATTTATTTCGCTCGTTGGGGTAGACTGTTTTAGTTCCATGGGCCATGGTTAATGGATGTCAGTTATTAGTTATCTCCTGTTAATTCCCCTCTCCAAGTTCTCCACTGCCTTAACCGAGTATTGAACTGTTTGGGTCCTGTAACTGGATCTAACCAACGATCTTTATCCACTGTGCCATGTAAAGGCGTCCGAATAATGTAAATAGTGTACATAATACCTCATTTCAGAAATATAGACAGATACCTTTGAAGTCAGTTTTAAATTTGACATCTTTCTACAGGTATTGAAACAATTAAAATAAAAAGGTAAAATATGAAAAAAGCCACAAGATGGATAACATTTGAAATTCTAATAAAATGGAAAAGAGAAATCTTATAAAACAATTCCCTTTGTTAATGTCTGAATAATAAATAATTTCATGTACGTGTAAAATATCATGGCTTTCGTTGTCCATTTTAACACTTTCATTGGTTATTTGTTTTTCTCATGCCTGGTCGATTAAGACTCCATTAAGGACCAATCAAAAAACAGCCGAACGCTTCAAACACTCCAAATGCATTATGGGTAGAAAAAGAAAGCAAAGGACACAGATTTTAGGGATCACTTATTTCATGCAACAATAAACCATAGAAAACCAGTTTATCCAAACAAAGCCCTTATAGCTGAGAGACGATACGAGCTGATAATTATAACCATGGAGGGGGCTGTGGGAAAGCAGTTTGACAGGTTCCAACCTGTAACAGCTCATAAATGAAATGGATGAGACAAAGAAAAAAAGATGGTGACCGGGCCGGGGGGGGTGTAGACACAAAGAACAAAAAAAAAGAAAAAGAAAAAAAAACCAGGAAGAACAGGACGGAGAGAAAACAAAGCAATCATTGGCCAGTCAGGCATGTGTGATTTGATCACTAATGAAACACGGGCACAATAATGGATAAATGTTCATGCACACGTACACATTGTAAACATGAAAATAATAGACTACTGAAGAGACAACGTCCTGCTCATGTGAAACAAGTCTCTCTCGGTTTTTGTAACTTCAAGAAAATACAATAACAAGCATACATGTAAATTTATGATTGCCTCCTTCTGTAGATAAAATACTTTTCTGAGGTTTGCATCAATGAGGAATTATAATAGCCTATAGAAAGGCAGAAATTCATCTTAAATTATTTTACAAACTTATGAGGCTTGTCTGAAAATGATCCAATCATTAAATATTAATTAGAAATACCCATGAAAATTGCTATTTTAATTTTCTGATTAATCAATTTTACAAACTTTCACCTCAAAATGAAGTCTCAAAAGGACAGTTTTTCCATTGACAGCTATTATTTTAACTACCTTTACTCCTCTTTTAAAAGAGGGAATTAGAGAGGGGGGCAGAGAAAAGGAGGGAATTAGGGGGGAGGGGGACAGAGAAAAGGAGGGAATTAGGGGGGAGGGGACAGAGAAAAGGAGGGAATCAGGGGGAGGGGACAGAGAAAAGGAGGGAATTAGGGGGAGGGGACAGAGAAAAGGAGGGAATTAGGGGGGAGGGGACAGAGAAAAGGAGGGAATTAGGGGGGAGGGGACAGAGAAAAGGAGGGAATTAGGGGGGAGGGGACAGAGAAAAGGAGGGAATTAGGGGGGAGGGGACAGAGAAAAGGAGGGAATTAGGGGGGAGGGGACAGAGAAAAGGAGGGAATTAGGGGGGAGGGGACAGAGAAAAGGAGGGAATTAGGGGGGAGGGGACAGAGAAAAGGAGGGAATTAGGGGGAGGGGACGGAGGGAATTAGGGGGGAGGGGACAGAGAAAAGGAGGGAATTAGGGGGGAGGGGGCAGAGAAAAGGAGGGAATTAGTGGGGAGGGGACAGAGAAAAGGAGGGAATTAGTGGGGAGGGGACAGAGAAAAGGAGGGAATTAAAGAGGGGGCAGAGAAAAGGTGGGAATTAAAGAGGGGGGCAGAGAAAAGGAGGGAATTAGAGAGGGGGGCAGAGAAAAGGAGGGAATTAGAGAGGGGGGTAGGGAGCAATCTATAGAAAGTGCTTAAAGAGGCGAAGAGAGAGATATACGACTGTGGTAGCAAACAGGAGACATGTTGTTGGATTGTTTGACTTATGCTACTCTGTTGGTTGATGGAAACAGATTAAGTAACTTTATTACAAGCCAGAAGAAACTGACTACAGATTTACTGATACAACTTCTAATTAACCCATAGCTGGGGAGGAGAAGTGGATTCATGCCTTTTCCCTTTACATAAGTAAATAAAATGAACCCAACTGGAATTGGAACTCAGCTCTCCAATTTCAAGACATTATCCTTTACACCATTTACACACAGTATCTGATATTCCCATGTGGTTACCCATCTTGGTATTGATCAGGCTCAACATTACTTAACTCTGGTGATCAGACGGCTGTAAGAAGGCCAGCAATATACTTGGGATGTTTTCCTGCATCCACTATCTAGTTCTGACTTGACTCCATCAGCCCTTAATTTGTTTGGGGCCATCAAATAAAAATGATCCAGAAAGAGTTCAAGAGAGGATGAGAGTCACTGTAGAGGTGCAAGAATGTGTCCAATTTGCTTAACACAACTTTTGAGGAGGGCATTCTTCAAGGATTCAAATGGACATACACACATAATTTAGATATTTTCATCTGCTAAGTATTTTGTTTCAATGTCTTTTACTTTGCCCAGTTTGTCACTGGGCAGTGTGGCCTTGGACTCAATGGAAACAGGACAAGCAATAACTGAACAGCATTACAAATAAGAACTAAACAAGATATTGTTAGTTGTAGTAGAAACGACAAAACTGGGGTCACACGTCCAATCTTCACTTCTCGCTAGCTAAAACGCGTGTTCGTCCCACATTTCAGTAGACACTGGTAAATATACAGCTCACTCTATCGGTAGGTTGAAGCTAGCGTCCAGCTTCCAGACAAAAATAAACAGAGTCGTAACTTAATACGAACCTCTATACTAGTGCACGTCACCACGGTCCCGACCGCACTGCCTGCCAATGTCCCAGACCGTTTTTATTGACTGAAAATACGGCCAACACACCAATCATTGCCGTTGGCCTCGCTCTCAATCAGAGTCCCCAACTCATCCAATCAGCATGCAGACAGCCACTAGACAAATCGTGCCAAGCAGCATAAAATAACAAATGTCGGAGAATGTACTTTTCTTTTACAAAACAGCAGCCCGACAAGCAAAACATCTTGGGCGCTTTGACTCCGGTAAGTGCGAATATTTATCGTCACAGATATCCATAGACATGGGCAGCAGAAAGAGAACAGTTTATCCCCATAGATTAAATAAAGGATTCAGTTCAGAATTTCCTGTAGGTTCCCCGGATCAACATACACCTGATGAAGGCTGTCAGTTTTGTTAACAACAACAAAGATGAGAAACAGTCCACATGTAAAATTGCTTTAAAAAAATAACCTGAAAGTGGTAACCACCTTAGCATTTAGATCACAGCTTGAGTGAATAAAAGAAAGTAAGCAATATCCATTAGTCCTTTCTTCTTGCTTTCCTTTGCTATTTCTGTAGGAGCTTTTATACTTTCCTTTCTGTGTCTGATATCAATACTGTGTCATGACAATGTATGGTCATCAGCAAAAGGGGGAAAGCCCAAAACGCAAATTACAAATCGGGGACACTAAAATCAAACAAGTACAGAAATTTAAATATCTGGGAAGTGTTCTAACATAGGACGGAAAGTGCGGCAGTGAGATCCGAAGACATTATTGAGTTGGCCAAAGATGCCTTCCAAAAGCTAAGCAGAGTATTAAGAGACAGAAAAAATTTTGTTAGAAACAAAGAAAACATTATTGAAGTGTTACGTGATATCTGTCCTCCAGTGTGCCAGCAAATGCTAGACAATCTCCTCAAAGATGAAGAAGAGACATGAAGTAACAGAAATGTGGTTCTACAGAAAGATGCTGAGGATACCATGGACTCATCATGTGAGCAACAACAAGGTTTTGGAGAAAATTGAAACAAAAAGGAAACATACTTAATATCAGGAAGAGTCAGTTGAAATTTCTGAGACACATAAGAAAGGGCTTGGAGAAAGTGATACTCACAGGGCAGATTGAGGGGAAAGAGAGACAGAGGAAAAGAGCACGTAACATACTTGATAAGTTTGAGCTAATGGATTGTAGAACAGGGTTTGGGAGAAATAGCAAAAAAACAAAACTTATTAAGAGGTATAAGAGACAGAAAGATGTGGAGGGCCATGACTGCCTACATCCTGAAGAGACACAGCACATAAAAGCAGCAGCAATGTCCCCATTTTTAATATTATTTTGAAAATCTGACAGATGAACAATAACTTGCTGTATTTTATTTATTTTTTTTTATTTTTTTAAGCATTTCACCCCAAGCAAGGCTGGAAGCCACTAGCACGCAAGGGGTTACAGAAGGTTTGGAGGAAGAGCAGATAGGAGTGGTAGAGGAAAGGATGTGGAGAAAGATAGTGGATCGATCAAGGCAAGGGGGTTACAGAAGATTTGGAGCGAGAGCAGATAGGAATGAAAGGTGAAAGGATGTGGAGAAGGGAAGTGGATAGATTAAGGCAACTGGAGATGTCAAGTGATGTTACACTTAAATAGTTGGAGATTATATTTGTCAGGGAAACAGGAATAAGGAAGGGAGTTCCACAGGCGAGATGTGCGAGACATGAAGCTATCGGAGTAGAAGAGACGTCTACATCTAACAGTTTCAACAGTGAAGGGGTGGGAACAGGATGCCAGCCTCGTAGGACGCTTAAATTCATGAGTCCTCGGAATCAGCGAAAGCAGCTTATTGGAGCAATTACCGTGTAAGTATATAAAATACACGACTGTCAAAATGTTTAACATTTTTGAATGACTTTAACCCTTTCAGCCGTGTGTTCCTGAACGATTTTAACCCTTCTGCCTGAGCTCCTGAGACAAAATTTGCAAATAATTGCTATGTAATGTTTCACGGTAGAAATAAAAATAGTTACAAGTGTTTATCCACCGTTCACCCAGTGGTTGGGAATTACATCATTTTTCTCTCCCACTGGTAAAGCAGTGGACGGGGCTCAAAGGGTTAATGAATGAAATTTATGAAGAATTATTTTATATTTTCATATTTTGTGGAAGTATTTCTTCATGTCGGGTATACCCACTTTTACTCAAGTCGTTAGTGAATTTTAGATGTTGCTCCTTTTGAAATTTTTAGAAAGCTAAATCATCGAAGTTTTATATCAGAAGAAAAGTTTAATATGGAATGTAAATATCCAGAATGTGATCAAAAAAGAATTTCAGAAATCACAAAACTTATTTTTGGTTTGGTTTGTTTAGGTTTGTTTTGGTTTGGTTTGTTTTGGTTTACGGCATATCAACCTCAATGGGTTATTTAATGCCTACAAGATTTTTGGGTTGATTTGTTTTGCTTTACAGCATATCAACCTCAATGGGTTATTTAATGCCAACAAGATTTTTATTGCTGGTAATATTTTTGGTTTGGTTTGTTTTACAGCATATCAACCTCAATGGGTTATTTAATGCCAACAAGATTTTTATTGCTGGTAATATTTTTGGTTTGGTTTGTTTTACAGCATATCAACCTCAATGGGTTATTTAATGCCAACAACATTTTTATTGCTGGTAATATTTTTGGTTTGGTTTGTTTTACAGCATATCAACCTCAATGGGTTATTTAATGCCAACAACATTTTTATTGCTGGTAATATTCTTGGTTTAGTTTGTTTTACAGCATATCAACCTCAATGGGTTATTTAATGCCAACAAGATTTTTATTGCTGGTAATATTTTTTCCTTCAAAAATGTGTTGGAATTCATTTTTTAGCCCTTAGATTCCTGTGTTCTTGAATAATTTTAACCCTTCTGCCCGAGTGCCTGCTTCGAAATTCACAAATAATTGGTATATAATTGTCCTGGTAGATATAAATATATTTACAAGTGTTTACCAACCATTCACCTGTTGTCTGGGCATTCCATCATTTTTATCTACCACCATTAAAGCAGTGGTCAGGGCTCAAAGGGTTTAACTAATGGCAATTTTATACACTCCATTTTATACACTCCATTTTATACACTCCATTTTACAGCCTAGGCAAATCTTTCAAAGAAATGACTCAATAGTGCAACAAAGCAAATGGAATTCGACCGATGCATTGCTTGGTAGAAAACATTAAAAGAAACCTCCATAGATTGTATAAGAATTGGCATTTATTTTTTTAACTGCTGTATATTAAGACAAAAAAAGAAAAAAAGTGGATTATTTTAATCTTCATGAAACTGAGTTTCTACAAAACAACTAGTATATTATCTTTCTCCATGATAAACAGACAGAAATGTTTCACAGATCTGAAAATGATACCATCTTTCATAGTTCCGCATGAGCAAGCTTATCTCTGCCTGGTATATTCATTGCGAGAGTAACACCCAGGCAAACATCCTGTTTCATGAAGCCATCTGTGATTGTCTTTGTAAATCCAATAGTAAAGACTGGCTGTGGGGTGAAGAGGAAACACAAGAACTCCAAAATGTTTCATAGAACCCCCTACTGGTGGTGGTGAGGGCAAGTTAGAAAAAAACAGACAAATCCTACTTCAGCCTTCCGCCTCTTTTATGTAAATACCATCAGGCCAAAGACAAGTAATCAATTTATTAGCGTCTGAGACAGTAAGAATCTCAAGGCATCTTTAGAATTCAAAGGACAAACTGAATGCAAGACAAAAAAAGTCAAATTATGATATTAGCATCAATTATTATTAAAAGCTTTAAATACAGAATAACAAAAATGTCCTCATCTTTGTTGTTATTATCACAAAGATTGCCATCTTCTGTCGCCTTGATCCCTGTTCTTCTTTTATCCTTTCCTCAATCCCCACCATACAGTCTTCTCCCTTACTTTCACCTTCTGTAACTCCCTGTGTGCTAGTGGCACTCCTGCCTTGCTTGGGGTGAAAAAAAAATATAGCAATGGTACTCTACAGCCTTTTTCAAGTGACTGTCAATCCAGATAACCTTTGAACCAAACTGAATTTGGTGACATAGTAATTGTAAGTTCAATCCCTGAGCCAGATAATACAGACTCACTGGAAACAGGCGATTAATAACTGAATGGTACAAAAAAATGAACATGACGAGTTATCTCCCCTACACATGAACAAAACCAATCTAGCCCTGCAGATTAACTACAGAATTCAGCTCTAAATTTCCATAAGTTAACTCAGATGATTGACAAACACATTAAGGCCATAGGACAAAGAGTCCGAAATATTGGGGACAATGTCAACAAAGATGAGAACATTGGGATATAAAAAAATAACTCATCATCATAGAAATTCTGACAAAAATGGTTTTCTTCTGATATATATTTTTCTGAAGAGAGTTATCAAATTACTGATGAAATATTATACAGTCATATATTGACTTATATAATGCTATCAGTCTTTCCAGGCATTTTGAACCAATAACGAAGAGAGAGAGAGAGAGGTAGAGGTAAGTAGAGAGAGAGAGAGAGGTAGAGGTAAGTAGAGAGAGAGAGAGAGGTAGAGGTAAGTAGAGAGAGAGAGAGAGGTAGAGGTAAGTAGAGAGAGAGAGAGAGGTAGAGGTAAGTAGAGAGAGAGAGAGAGGTAGAGGTAAGTAGAGAGAGAGAGGTAGAGGTAAGTAGAGAGAGAGAGGTAGAGGTAAGTAGAGAGAGAGAGGTAGAGGTAAGTAGAGAGAGAGAGGTAGAGGTAAGTAGAGAGAGAGAGGTAGAGGTAAGTAGAGAGAGAGAGAGAGAGAGAGAGGTAGAGGCAAGTAGAGAGAGAGAGAGAGAGAGGTAGAGGCAAGTAGAGAGAGAGAGGTAGAGGCAAGTAGAGAGAGAGAGGTAGAGGCAAGTAGAGAGAGAGAGAGAGAGGTAGAGGCAAGTAGAGAGAGAGAGGTAGAGGCAAGTAGAGAGAGAGAGAGAGGTAGAGGCAAGTAGAGAGAGAGAGAGGTAGAGGCAAGTAGAGAGAGAGAGAGAGAGGTAGAGGCAAGTAGAGAGAGAGAGAGAGAGGTAGAGGCAAGTAGAGAGAGAGAGAGAGAGGTAGAGGCAAGTAGAGAGAGAGAGAGGTAGAGGCAAGTAGAGAGAGAGAGAGAGGTAGAGGCAAGTAGAGAGAGAGAGAGAGAGAGGTAGAGGCAAGTAGAGAGAGAGAGAGAGAGGTAGAGGCAAGTAGAGAGAGAGAGAGGTAGAGGCAAGTAGAGAGAGAGAGAGAGGTAGAGGCAAGTAGAGAGAGAGGTAGAGAGAGGGTAGGTAGGTATGTGTGCATGCATATATATATATATATATATATATATATATATAGTGAGAAAGAGATAAAGAGATGTATGGTTTCAAAAGAAAAGATGTTCGAAAGAGGATGTAAATAAACAATGAAATATCAACAAAAATCTAAACCATTTTTTTTCTATATTTATCAAATATTGATGCCTGATTGATTTTTTAGACTTGTTTTTAAAACTTTATCCAGATAGCCTTCAATGGATAATAGCTTTCTTCTTTTAAAGGAATGGAAAGCTAGCATTTTATTTTGTACAATATAAATAGGTTAGGAAACTCCGCTTTGTTTATATATTTGGAAACACGCTGAACAATACTGTTAATTTGTTGCCTCTTCTGAATCTGCGAATTCGATTTATGAATATATTATTTGTGCATACCCCAACAAGTGAGAACAGTATAATGAAGTCATATACTCAGATTTGGCCACTTGCCATGGCATAGCAGTTATCAACCCTGTCTCGGCGTTGGGCACCTGCCGTAGTAAAACAATTAGCAACCCTGTCTCGGCTTTGGACACCTGCTGTGGCATCATGCTTAGCCGCAACCTTGTCTCCAAAACCAAGTAGCTAGTATTGTTTGTTCAATCTTCAAAGGTGCCCAATACTGATGGCTTTGTTCCAAATGAAGCTCAACTTAGTCGATACCTACTTGCGTATATCCTGGTACAAGTTCAGAAAAAAGATTGCCACTTCTTGGTAGAAGGCGGCCATCTCTTCAATATTGGACTGAGCAGCCATGACCATGCATAAAGATTTTACTTTTACTACTTTGAAAATGTCAGCCTCGAATAAATATTTAATCACCTAGGTTGTTTTTTTTTTGTTTTTTTTTAATACACGTTCTTTTGAGAGAGGTGTATTTTTATGAAGGTCAGATGGTTTGTGTTAAAAATTGTTACACTCGTGTATCTTTTTTCAGCTCAGTTATTAAAACCTGCCAAAATTTGTGAAGGATCCATTTCTAGTTTATGGAAAATTACATTTTCATATATACCGACCAATGGGAGACATATCTCAAGCTCTAGTAACAAGTTGAATGTGAGGGGTGCCTTGTGAGCCTAATTTTCCAAATATATAGAGCTTAGGTCAGTAGATACACGAAGACATTTTGATAGCAAGGGGACAAGGCACATGAACATCATGGAGCAGGAAGGCATGAAGAAGGCGCACCAGTTGCCAGCCAGTTACAGAGAGAAAGAATACTGAAGTTCAAGTGAAAATTCTTCTGCAGCTGGACAACAAAGAACGGAAAAAATTCTAAGAAATTTTCCCAAGCATGAACTGTGAATTTAAAAAGGACTTTTCAAAAATTACTAAATGTACCAGAGACACTTGTGGGGAAAGTAAAAATAGGGGTTTTCGTTTTTTTCTCAAAAGGCGGTTTACACCTTTGCTTTTATTGCCTTCTTGTATTGTTTTCTTTTTCTCTTTTTCAAAATCTTTCTTTTTTCCCCAAACTGGAATATTTTCCATTTTTCAATGGTAATTGTTGCATTGAGAGATAAACACGTGTCTCCTGGAATACCCACAACACACATGGCAGACTTGGAATATGAGTCCACATAAAAAAGTGTAAAAACCGAAAAAAGGACCAATATATGTGTGCATGTGTGTGTGTGTGTGTGTGTGTACACAAACAAAGGATTACATACACAATAGAATATTCCTGTGTATGTTACTGAACAATGAACAAAACATTTAAGCTAGTGAATTGTTTGTGTATATGTAGTTTGATGTAGGAGAAAGTCTTAGAAAAAAATGAAATGAAAAGTGTGTGTGTGTGTGTGTGTGTGTGTGTGTGTGTGTGTGTGTGTGTTTTTCGTGTGTTTTTCATGTGTGTTCCAAAAAGGGAACATTTTCTTCAGCAAGAGACTTACATGTTGAGGTATAAACAGAAAAAAATGAGAAAAAGTGGGCAAGAAAAGATCACCGAGTATTTATAGACTGGAAAACATCCCCTAGTAATTAATAAAATTAGGAGGTAACCTGACAGTAATCATTTTTATCAGAAAATTATTATCCTGCCTTATTAAAGTGTGCAAATTTTGTATTTGTACCTTTTTTGTAATTGTGTAATAAATGTTTTCCTTTTAAAATTATTTACGCCATGGTTGAATCGTATTTGTGATTTCGTGCCTATTATGACTTGCTATTTCTACTAACTAAATTTTTGTATTTAACACAAGAACTTAAATTTAGTAAGAAATAAAATTTTAATACATGTAAGTGACTTGAAAGGCCCACTTCAATTCTACACTTTTTCCTGCATATATGATAAACTTGAAAACCATGCACAGGTTTATCTGGTTCTTATGCACTCTTCAATCCTTCTCCTGACCCACATACTTTGCCACAAAACTAACATATTTGCTATAAGCTGTTGTGGATGTAGTTTGCTTGGTATTCTTCACCCTCATGAGATCTTAGATGACTAGCAAGTCCTCATTTGGATATAAAAACCCGACGACAGATGTTGCATGTATACACAGGCTGAAGATTATCTTGGATCGAGGTCATATCCTGATTTCTAAGAGTCTTTTTCAAGCACAGACATTGAAAGGTTGTGGTTACAACAACTCGTCCTCCCAGAAATTCAGACGAAAATGGTTTTCTTTTTATATATGTTTATCTGCAGAGAGTTATCAAGTTACTGATGAAATATTATACAGTCACATATTGACCTATATAATGCTAACACACTTTCTAGACATTTTGAGCCAATAATGAACAAACAAAAATAGTATTGATTAGTATTATTAATTTTATTAACTAGAATTTTTGGAAACATGCTAACATGTGTTGAAATCATCACAGTATTTAGTATTTTTGAAATTATTGCTAACATTTTTTGTTGAGATTTACAAACTCGACGATTTCATATGACTTCATGTTAAACTATATTTTTTAAGAAAATTTCTTTTTAATAGTGAAGAATAAATTCTTAAGATTTCTTACTCTTGAGCATGCAACAGAACTGGGTATGCGTAAATATACATGCATGCTCAAACTGAAGATTATCCAAGATTGATGTTATATCCTGCTTTTTAAGAGTCCATTTCAATCAACCCTCTTTTCCTTGAATGCCTTCCAACAATTGTCTACCATTTTCCTCCATATATAATGATTATCTGTCAATGTTTCACAGCCTTTGGCATCAATACCAAAAATTTTAAGATTGTTTTAGCAGTATTCTTAATAGTTTTTTTTTTTGTCTGATTTTTCAGCATTCACCATATGATAACTCTCCATAATATAACTGCTTGGGTATTCTGTCATCTATTTTCATAAGGTATGATTCCAATATTTGGTATAAGATAAAATGTGCAGACTTCTCAGAGTTTTGCAGAACTGGTATTTACTTACTAGGGAGTTAGAGGGTGGGTTATAAATAAAATTAAATAGTCACTTATCTTGTCCCAATTTACAGTTTTGCAGATACATCCACTCGTCAAGAGATTTCACTATAAAATGAATTTATCCTTTTATTGAAAAAAATAAATAAATAAATAAGTAAATTTACCAATAAGTGGATAAGTAGGAATATGATAATGCAATATTTAATTTTATTTATGACTTAATATTAAGCACACCCTCTAATGAGGTCCTTGCCTTTGTGTATAAACACATGCAGTGAAATAAATCTTACATTTGCTTTAATAAATTCCCTCAGAAGATGAAACAAGTCAATTAAGAATAGTTTTTCCTCTTGTCTTTTTATTCATTAAATAAATTATATATATATATGTATGTATATATATATATATAAAAATTCTAAATATATATATATATATATAAAAATTCTAAATATATATATATATATATAAAAATTCTAAATATATATATATATATATATAAAAATTCTAAATATATATATATATATATATATAAAAATTCTAAATATATATATATATATATAAAAATTCTAAATATATATATATATATATAAAAATTCTAAATATATATATATATATATAAAAATTCTAAATATATATATATATATATAAAAATTCTAAATATATATATATATATATATAAAAATTCTAAATATATATATATATATATAAAAATTCTAAATATATATATATATATATAAAAATTCTAAATATATATATATATATATATATATAAAAATTCTAAATATATATATATATATATATATAAAAATTCTAAATATATATATATATATATATATAAAAATTCTAAATATATATATATATATATATATATAAAAATTCTAAATATATATATATATATATATATATAAAAATTCTAAATATATATATATATATATATATAAAAATTCTAAATATATATATATATATATATAAAAATTCTAAATATATATATATATATATAAAAATTCTAAATATATATATATATATATAAAAATTCTAAATATATATATATATATATATAAAAATTCTAAATATATATATATATAAAAATTCTAAATATATATATATATAAAAATTCTAAATATATATATATATAAAAATTCTAAATATATATATATATAAAAATTCTAAATATATATATATATAAAAATTCTAAATATATATATATATAAAAATTCTAAATATATATATATATAAAAATTCTAAATATATATATATATAAAAATTCTAAATATATATATATATAAAAATTCTAAATATATATATATATAAAAATTCTAAATATATATATATATAAAAATTCTAAATATATATATATATAAAAATTCTAAATATATATATATATAAAAATTCTAAATATATATATATATAAAAATTCTAAATATATATATATATAAAAATTCTAAATATATATATATATATAAAAATTCTAAATATATATATATATAAAAATTCTAAATATATATATATATAAAAATTCTAAATATATATAAAAATTCTAAATATATATAAAAATTCTAAATATATATAAAAATTCTAAATATATATAAAAATTCTAAATATATATAAAAATTCTAAATATATATAAAAATTCTAAATATATATAAAAATTCTAAATATATATAAAAATTCTAAATATATATAAAAATTCTAAATATATATAAAAATTCTAAATATATATAAAAATTCTAAATATATATAAAAATTCTAAATATATATAAAAATTCTAAATATATATAAAAATTCTAAATATATATAAAAATTCTAAATATATATAAAAATTCTAAATATATATAAAAATTCTAAATATATATAAAAATTCTAAATATATATAAAAATTCTAAATATATATAAAAATTCTAAATATATATAAAAATTCTAAATATATATAAAAATTCTAAATATATATAAAAATTCTAAATATATATAAAAATTCTAAATATATATAAAAATTCTAAATATATATAAAAATTCTAAATATATATAAAAATTCTAAATATATATAAAAATTCTAAATATATATAAAAATTCTAAATATATATAAAAATTCTAAATATATATAAAAATTCTAAATATATATATATATAAAAATTCTAAATATATATATATATAAAAATTCTAAATATATATATATATAAAAATTCTAAATATATATATATATAAAAATTCTAAATATATATATATATAAAAATTCTAAATATATATATATATAAAAATTCTAAATATATATATAATATATAAAAATTCTAAATATATATATTATATATAAAAATTCTAAATATATATATATATATAAAAATTCTAAATATATATATATATATAAAAATTCTAAATATATATATATATATAAAAATTCTAAATATATATATATATAAAAATTCTAAATATATATATATATAAAAATTCTAAATATATATATATATAAAAATTCTAAATATATATATATATATAAAAATTCTAAATATATATATAAAAATTCTAAATATATATATATATATAAAAATTCTAAATATATATATATATAAAAATTCTAAATATATATATATATATAAAAATTCTAAATATATATATATATATAAAAATTCTAAATATATATATATATATAAAAATTCTAAATATATATATATATATAAAAATTCTAAATATATATATATATATAAAAATTCTAAATATATATATATATATATATATAAAAATTCTAAATATATATATATACACACACACACACACACACACACATAAAATTCTAAAAATTTATATATACACACACACACACACAAATTTTTGCTCTTATTTTCAAGCACTGTTTTATTATGACCACTAGCATTAAATGTGCAGTAACACACAATTTGAAGAGTTGTAGATATGGAATGACTTCCTTAAATTAAGGAAAATACTGAAAGGAAAATGTGGCTCTTTATTCATGGTGGAGTGATTTTAAGAGATGTGTGAAATCTGCTAAAATGCTGAGTAAACTGACGGAAGAAATGAACTGGTCAATGTGTTCAGATTCTTTAAACATTTAGGGTATATAAACAGTTATCTCCCTTTGTCCACGGAAGCCATGTCCCATGGCTCCTGCCCAGCAAAGGTCAAACAGAAATAAAAGCTGATTAACGAAGTCTAGTACACTGTGAAATTTTTTTATTCACATATACACCTATGATAAAGTTTAATTTGTAAATAGGCCGAAAAGATTAACAACAATAACTGATAATAAAAATATACGACAAAACGTAAAACAATAAAACTAACTAAAAAAAATTATTTCTTACCGTAATGTCAATGACCTCAGCATGTTTCTTTTTTTTTTATCTTTTTCCTTGTTAAGTTGACATCTTAATTCCCCTACTCTTCACTTAAAAAAAGAAAAAGAAAAGCGAACAGTTTTAACTTCTGCTTAGAGGAATGGAACTGCCAGGATCTTTTCGCTTGGGCTTTGATTAATTAATAAGACTGAGAAATGTTTTGTTTGGAGTTGAATGCCGGACGACGAAAAACTGCATATTATTAAGGGAGGACAACTATGTCCAAACACACAAAGGGACAAAATTACCTACCCTCGAAAGGACGAAAAATTAACACAAGTGCTCTATGTCTAAATGACACGGATTATTGCTGTCATATCTGGGCAGGAACCACTTATTTTTCGGTCTTAAGTTCAAAAGCGTCTATGCGGCTTTGTGGGTGATTAATTATTTCCCACTCTACAACCCCTTTTCTCCACAGGCGAAACGTTATTAAACTATTGCTATTTCCATAGCTAATGTTCTAACGAGCAACACTTAGTTCCACCAGTTCAGACCTTCACGGCTAAGAATCTTCATGTCACAAACATTTGAACCGCTACTTTGAGGTACAGACTCCCAGCATGTTTTCCCAATAACTATAATCTTAACCTCTCTAGAGGTTAACAATTACCTTTCTGACAAATCCTCATGAAAACAAATATAAGGGCAATAATCCAAGTGTAAATAGTGTAAATAATGATAACTCTTCATCCCAGAAATTCAGACCGAAGGCAATCAGGTAATAATAACAACAAAGATGAGGATATTAGTCTGAATGTAAATAATGATAAACTTCTCATTCCAGAATTTCAGGTAGAAATCCCCATAAACTACACTTTTACATCCTCCTCTTCTTGCACACATACAACAACTTAATTCAGTATCACTCTTTCCTGAGTGGCTCTTGGGCCCTATATTGGGTAAAAACATTTTAAAATATTAAGAGCTGAAATACTAATTTATTTTATTGCTGTTGCTTCTTTTAGCTGGCCAGAAATGCCAGCAGAACCCAATTTAGACCATTAGAGGACTCTGGACAAATAGTATTTTGGGGCCTGTTTCATAATGTATGACAGCTGCCAACATGATGACAACTATGACCAAAGTTTAAGATGTAAACTGCCAAGCTGAATGATTGTCCTTGGTATAATGATAAACTACATCCGACAGCAAGGCCTCTGATCAGGAGGTTTTGAGGAGCGTGGGACCATCTCTTAATTGCAGTTGTTCCCAGCTCAACCCTGACACAGGGTGGTAGCACCTGTTAGGGTCCCAGGTATGGGAAAATAATTGTCCCCCGAACCGGGGTAAAAACACTATCAAAGTATAAATATAGATTTTTATAGTAAAAATACCAGGAATACATTAAAAAAAAAAAAAAAAAAAAAAAAAATCTGACATTACAAAAACCGTCTTTACAAAAATGTCAGTGAAACCCAATCTACAAAGTGATTTCTTACAAAGAATATATATTCTATCCATATGAACCTATCCAAAAAATCTTGTCCACATTAAATAACCCAATGAGGTATTGATATGGTGTAAAACAAAATAAACCAAACCAAACAAAGGACTCGTTTCAATCAAAGTCAAATAAACAAATATAGTAATTTCTGTTTATACATTTGATTCTTTCTATGCTGAAGTTTCTGATAAAATAAAACAAAGTACTTCTGGCACTTCTCTGCAAACTATTTTATACTTTAAATAAAAAAACGTTGGGGGGGGTAAGATGTGGTCAAATTCTGGGCCAGTTCTTCACTTTCAACTGCCCTTTCGAAAAAGTCATAAATCCACCTCTACACTGAGCTATGAATTACAGCATGGGAAACTGAATATATCTAGCCTTGTTTAGCAGCTAGTCTAAGAGAAAGAAGCATCACTTCCAAACTATAGAAAAAAAAAACCAACAGGAAACCACTCCACTGTCTTTTCCAAGGTGTAGCAATTTACAGATAATAAAAAAAAAAAAATTAAAAAGAAGTCTGTGGAGAGCCATCATCACCCACATTCTGAAGGAAGATGACATTAATAAAAATGAAATGGTAAATTTTTCTCTTAACGAAATTAACCCACATAAATTTGTATATAAGGGCTTCCATATGATTTTTTATCTACAACAGGTACAAGGCCACATCAGCACCCCTGAGAACTAATGTTTCTATGAAATATGGCACATCTCATAATTGCCAATGCTTCATCTAACAAGGCTAACCAGCAGGAGTCATTCATATTTAGCCTTATAGCTACATGGCTAAATTTGAATGTTTTCTATACGGGAATTGTAATAAAAATAGCAAATAAGATGAAATAAAAACTAGTTCAAAACTAATGATTGCAATGGCTTCATTTAATAAATTCAAATAATTTTTTTTTTAAATTTGAGACTTTCAATAAATCTGCATTAAGTAAAAGTTACTTTTCAGATTTAAAGAGTTGAATAATATTTTTTGCATTATATATATATATATATATAAGAGCTTTTCATTCTCAATATCTGCTCCCATTAAAGTATCAAATATATATCAGAAAAAAAAAAAGTATGCAAGTCTTGAAAGGTGAAAGACTACAATAAATGGGCTGGTTGATTTGAGTGGCAAATATGTTAATGAGGAACATCAATATGCAAATTAGTACAGCAGTATTTACCAGGGACCAATCAGAAGAAAACACAAACATACCGCAGTATGTCTGCACCAATGCAATATTTATGCAAATGTCACCACCGCAGTGGAAACAGCAGCAGCAGTGATAGTAGCAAAAGTATTAACTATGCAGTAGTTGCGGGAGACTTTTTTTTCTTTTTTCTCGCCAACGTACCGCAACAGGTCCAAGCACCAATAAAAACTTGTGCATACTAAAATAGTTCCGGTACCAAGGCTTGCTGCATTGCTATGGCAAAATAAGTTCAACTCACATTTCACTCAAGATAGTTTTGGAAGACAAGGGATACTTATGAAGTGGTAGCAGTCAGAGGAGAGATCTGTAAGGTGGAGAGAGGAGCATTGTAAGGTGGGGGTAGGGGAGTGCAGGGTAACGTATCATGGCTGGAATGATTTCAAATATTGATAAATTTAAGTTGGACAGTTGCCACTCTATAAACTGCCTCTGGGCTGAAAGTAAGAGTAAAATTCACAAATATACTTAACTAATGAATAAACATATTTAGGACACTCCAGAGACCCATTTTCTAAGAAAGCGAAACAGAAGCCTTCATCTAAAAATAATGTAGGGACCTATTTTTAAGGGAGAAAGAAAACAGAAACAAAAGGGGTTTCAATTATGTTTAACTGTGATGTGGACAATGTCCACTACTGATGGACGAGTATCGTTGATTTTACAAGTATTGGTCTAAGTAAAAGGTCTGACAAGATTGAAGCAAATCTAAGATAATTTTATCAAAGTTTATGGGTTATTTAAAGCCAAAACAAATTTGTGATTGCAAGAATTTTTTTTTTGCAGAGGAATACATGAAGATTGCATTGAATTGTTTTAGAGACCACAATTTTACTATTTAACCCATATCTGGTGGGAAACAAATAGATTTATACTTTTCCCCAAGAGTATTTGCACGTAAGTGAATGTAACAAATCCAACTGGAATTGGAATTCAAATTCAGCTCTGATTTCTCACCCGAGTCATTATCCATTAGACCACCCACGCATCCTCAGGATAGAGAGATGTTCTTCAATTGGAAGACTGGCACAACATCTTATCTATCCTGTTTCCATCAATTTGGTTTCATGTTGGACAAAACCAAACCATGGAATTGGTCAAGCAAAGTTAAATAGTGACTTTAAACATAGAAACCTCTCAGACTAAAAAAATAATGGTGAAGTAATAAACTATGTTGGATTAAGAAATAAAAAATCCATCCCTTTCTTTAGAAATTGCTTTGTTTACGTTAGGATATGAAACTGAGCAGATATCTGTGTTTAAAGGTGTGTGTGTGTGTGTGTGTGTATGTGTGTGTGTATATATATATATATATATATATATATATATATATATATATATGTGTGTGTGTGTGTGTGTGTGTGTGTGTGTGATTTTTTTTTTTTTTTTTTTTTTTTAAGAATCATTTGTTGCTTGTGTCAACTTGTAGATCCCTGGACATCAAGAAAATGTAGTTTTTAACTTCAATGTCAGTTGACATCAAAATGGAAGACAAAATATTCAAAGGTAAAAGGAATTCTAGTTCTGTTGACAAGCAGTTGTGTTCATTCAAATATCTGCAGAATTGGAAGAAAAAAAAAACAAAAAGAAAAAAAAGTGTGTGGTTATCCCTCTCCACCACTTCCATGTAAATATATTCATGGTAACTAAGAAAAAAACAAAAAAAACAAGCTTGACTACATTGCTTGGATTTTACCAGATAGGGTTGGATTTTAGATTTTATTCTTTTTAAAACATCAAGCCTTAAGTCATTTAAATAATTTCTCATTTTGGACTGAACGAAAAATATTCTAGCTATTCTGTTCCGTTTAGTGTAGGAATCTATCCTAAACTTCTTACACCTGACAACAGCAATTTGATGAGATCACGGGCAACAAGCAGATTTAAAGCTTCTGAGTAAAATGTAGAGTTTTGTAACAGTTATAAAGTAGGAAAAAAAATTCTCAACTTAATGCCCCCCCCCCTACAAATAAATGTGTTTTTATATAAGAACATTCTAGATTTAGGGATGGGAGCTGACAAATTATGGATGCTTGCAAATGGATGCATTTAGAGAAAACAAAAAAAAAAAACACATTTTCCCCTTGATTTCTATAATGTTTATTTCTTGAGGCAACAGAATAATGGTGATACAGAAGGATGCTGAGAATGCCACGAAGAGAGGATGCGAGTAATGAAAAAGTTTTAAAGAAAATGGAAATGAAGAGGACACTTTAGAATCAAAAAGAAACATTTGAAATTTCAGAGATGCATAATGAGAATAGAAGGCATGGTGAATTTAACACTCACAGGATATATTGAAGGCAAAAGGAGCAGAGGGAAAAAGAGAGTAGCCTACCTAACAAGCTTGCATAAATGGATAGTAGGACAAGGAGTGGGAAGGATAGTAAGAGGACAAGCACTACTTCTAGCTACAAAGAATAGGAAGATGTGGAGAACCACGATCGCCTGTCTACTGAAGGAACATAGCACATAGTAGAGAATAGAACTACAATGACACTGAGCAATGATTGTAGCAGTGGAGTCAGGGTACTAGTCCAACACCTGATTTCCAAAGCTAAAGAGTCCCAACTGCCATGGGGGACACAGGTTCAAATCCTGCCAGAGGACACATATTTTTCTCTAAGATTTCTCGAATAATCAGGCTAGTAGATGAAAATAAATATACTGTTTAGTAAATAATCAGAGCATCTACTCTAATATGGTTATTTAGTCTGGTCTTCCCGCAGAGACGGGATGTGAAATAAGGTTGGATTTAACATGGGGAAGCAGAGTGCGTACAAGAACAAAAATTGCCCAACCCCCACAACCTTCAATTGTGCTGGCATCGGTATGACTACATTACCAATTCCCCTTCTTTAGTGCAAAGGGGCAGGGGATACAATCTCAGGCAGCTGTTCCCTAGAACCGGACACCTCACAATATTTATTTTGCTCAGCTGCATACCTCTCCATGGACTGAACCATAGCCGAGTCGCAATCTGCCTGAAGACAGAGATGCAATGCGAGATGATAAAACATACCCAGCACGGTGCCAGGTAAGTGTCTATTCAAATATGGCTATCCACTAAAAGATAACATTTAAGTAACAATATATACAACTAGCATTTACAATGTAAACAGTAACATTTAATTTGCATAAAAAATTTTCAAAAAAATATTTTAATGTCTCATGTGTTATTTATTTTTAATTCAAATTTTTAAAATTGCCATATTTAAGCAAGATGTCTGTCGAAGTTTTTTTTTTTTTTTGATTCATTGTTTCTATACATAGAGTTTATATCTGTCAAAATTCAATCAAAAGTTTGAAAATTAATAGTGTTCATAATAAGCATTGTTGTCATCTGATATTTCACATTACTACAAATTAGTCAGAGTCCAGCAAAAAATTTATATAAGTCAAAATAATTAGATTTTTGAACTGTACTCAATTAGTTAAACAAGTGAAAAAATAGTCAATTTGCTGAATAATTATTATAATGATGATAAATTACAGAAATTTTAGTTAGGTAAGAGAATTTTACAACTTTTCTGTTAGTAAAATGTTTATTTGGCTAGTAAAACAAATTCATTTTGACTATTTGTGCTATTAGTAAAAAGAACAAACTTAGTATAAGACTAAGGATTTATCATCGATGATGGTCGGAAACCATAATAATGAATATAGAAAACTCGTTCTTGGGTATTTAGCATCTCCACATAGTGGGAAGAGGGTCAAGACGCCTGTGGTAAAAAGGTGATAAAAGTTGGGAATTTCTTGAAACAATCATGAGAAAAGGTCTAAGTATTCACATTTGAAAGACCTTATATACATAGACCCCACACACACACACACACACACATAAAAAAAAAGATTTCAGTTTCAAAAAAATACTTTTCTTTAATATTTATATCTCATTTGTATTAGTTTTTTTTTTTTTTAAACTTTGTATCACAATGAACAATCTCAATTTCAAATCAATTTTCCTATATTCAAGTAAATCTAAATTCACCATCATGGCTTTAAAATCCCATTCACCAAAATTTGATCTTTAGTTCTCATCCACTAAGCTGTATTTACAACTGCAAAGTCAGATGAATATAATTTATATTTAAACAAATTGCAACGACTCTCTACGCTATTCACATTGTTCAGACTAGTCCCCTTATCTTTATTGTCACATTCACGGCATTTCAACCATTATACACATGGCTCAGTGAATAAAAGCATTGGTTGATTGATCCAAAAAAAAAAAAAAAAAAAAAAGGTGACTTGACCCAAAGGGTTGTGAGTTCAATCTCTGAGAGAATAAAAACTTGGAGATTTATCAAGGCAAATTAACTAAAACAGAGATATCCATAAAAGGTATGGTACATGGAATTAAAACAATCTACCCTTGTGGACTAAATAAAAGGTTCAATTCATAATTCCAAGAAATGTCACGTGTAATATTTAGCCCTCCCCACAAGGGTTACATGTGGCACAAGGCTGGGTTTAACGTGGGTTTTCCAAGCCCGTAGGCTCGGCCAAAAATATTCCCTTATTGGAACCCGTAAAAACAGGTTCAGGGACAGTCTACCTCCCCAAACGAGACTCTGCCCTTCGGCAGAGCCTCGTCCGGGTTCCTCTCTGCATGAAGACAGAGAGTTCAACTGAATAGCTCGACCCCGGGCCCAAGTTTCAAGTTACAAGAAGGTTGGCATGTACAATGGCTAAACATCATGAACATAAAAAAGATGAGGATAACAGTCTGAACCATGTATATAGTGTAAATAGTTACAATATCTCATCTCAAAAATATAGACAAATTGCAATGGTTACATTATTTTACATATCAAGACAGCTATTAGCGAGATGTGATTAAATATACTTTAATATTTGTAAAAGAAATTTATTCAGTATTATTATTGTTTAGGTAATAAGCATTATAAGATAGCAGAAATAGCTATATACACATTTTTTATGTATTTATGGTTACTTTTTAATTTTTAATATCTGTTAGCATCCCATGGAAAAGCTTGATATAATAGGAATGATATCACATGATGCAATATTTGAAATACTCTCTTTTGTTAGAGATAGATTATCAAAACCAAGGACTGTTGGAAGAGACATTAAGTCATGGCTATCTTAATTTTGATGAAAAAGATTTTAAAGCAAACTTAACTAGACAAAGATTTTTATGAAAATTCAGATACAAAAGCGATTTTGACTTTTCTGATTTTATTAATTAATAAATTTAAAATTCTACATTAATTACTAATTGTTTTAATTAATAACTATTTGTGCTCAGTTGTTGACATTGATAGCTATCTGCTGATGTGTTCAAATTTTGGAATAATGCAATACAAAAGATTTAAATTTCATCTCTCTGATAGATGTGGTGATCTGTAAACAAGATTATTCATTTATCATGTCTTGAACTGAGATCTGAAAGTAAAGGTGATATTTTAAGGGCAAAAATTTGAAAAGTGAAAAGCTCAATGCTGTTTGAACAAGATGATCTTGTAAATGGTTTTTATTTTTATTTCTTTCTTTCTTATTTACAGAGGTGTTAAGAAAAGCCTGGTTACATCAGATAAATTCAAGTTAAAGAAATACACTTGAAGCATTCAGATGGGTCAACACATAATATATCCTGTATTCCCTGACATTAATACTCTTCTCTTAAAAGCTTTAGTTTGAGCACCTCCCCCCCAAAAAATAGTTAAATATAAAAGTAACATCTGTTTGCCAAAAGAACTCCTTGGCACCCCCACCCACAAAAAAATATGTATAATCTATCGTAATAAGATACGTGTTGAACAAAGCTAAGTTTGTTCCTTGAACATTGCTCTTCGACCAGTAAGTAATGAAGATCCTGACATGTATAAAAAAAACATGTCTCATCAGCTTCAAAGACCATAATGGATCAAATTAACTTTAGTTTTTTTTCCTACCAAGTTTCGATCTCCTCCAAGATCATCCTCAGGGGTGAATTACAAAGACAAACTTATTGTAACTGGGATTGTTGTGATGGTGATTTTAAAAAACACATGAACGCGCTGTTATAATTATTTTAAAGAGCCTTCCTTGATGAAGTTCACCTTAACATCAAGAAACTGTTTAGTGAACTAGAAAGGATTATTATAAAAATAAGTAGACACAATATATCTATATTATTCAACGAAACATACTTGAATAAAGAGGATTCCTATATATATATATTTACTGTATTTGTTTAAATGTTATTTTTAATGGATACTCATATTTGTGTAGCGGCTCCATTTATATTTATTTATTAAACAGTATGCTTGTTTATTTACATCGACCAGCCTGAATATTTGAGAAATCTTGCTAGAAAAATATGCGCCCTCTGGCAGGATTTGAACCTAAGTGAAGCCGTCGTTAAATCTGATGTGCCTTGATCTTTTGGCTGCATAGGAACTCCCGATCAAACAATTCTCAAAATATACATATCTGCTGTTTCGTATCCTGTACTTAAATATGAGTATCGATTAAAAATAATGTTTAAACAAATTAAAAATGTCGAATTTAATCCATTTCCTAAAAAATATTATCATATATATAACACATGTTTAGCTGAAGACAACTGACAAGGTACTGTGATGAAGCTTTTTATTTTTCTCGCATTCCTAAAAGTTTTCATAAAGAACTATAAATATATACTTAGTTTTGTTGGTTTTTTCCAATTTATATTTAACCAACAAAATGATCAAAGTGTAGTATCTGTTTCTCTCAATGAAAAAGTCAAATGCATACAATTCTTAACAGTTAACCTGTAAAAGATTTAAGACAATTTGTCAACTGATCATAATTCAAATAGGGTTTCTCATTCACACACACACACACATATATATATATAATATAATATAAATATATTATATATTACATAATATATATAATGTATTATATAATATATATTATATAATATAAATATATCATATAATATATAGTATATAATATATTACTTAATATATATATATTGTATTATATAATATATACTGATATATTATACAATAATATATATTATATAATAATATATTATATAATATATATTATATAATAATATATTATATAATATATAATATATTATATAATGTGATATTATATAATAATATATTATATAATAATATATATTATATAATATAATAATATAATATATTATATAATATATATATATATCAATCAAAGAGCATAACTTTAAATTCCAGGTTGATATAGGGTTAATAACTACATTGTAATAATTAATTCTTAGATGCCTAATAGAGCAGGGGTAACATTGTTTTTGTTTTGTTTTTTTATTGGGGAAATTTTCCAATCCCATACTCTAGCTTATTAAAATCATTGTGTTTACTAATTTTGCGCCTGGACCCTTTAAATGACTTTCCAACAGCTCCATTTATTAAGACCTCCCCCTTGTATTAGGCAGCTGAAACAACACCACTGTACACACTTGGTTTGGTTGTAGTATTATACTTCACACAACAGTTTCACAAAGCAGATTCAGCTATAAATAGTCCTGTCATTTTGTTTTTTTAAAATTAGTTTAAATTATAAATTTTCAAACTTTTTGAAGAAATGTCATTTACCATTTACAAAAACAAATTTGCCTTTTCAGTTCAAAAATGTAAATTGTCAACATTAGAAATATAGCTAAAATAAAGTGCTGAGAATTTGAGCAATTTAATTTTTTTTTAATATGAAGAGTTTCTGCTTGATTAAAACATGTATGGTAATCTTCCAAGATAATACAGGTAGTCAAAGCCAGACAAGACTAAAACCAAATTTGATGGTGTTAAAAAAAAAAAAAAAAAAAAAAAAAAAAAAACTTCATCTCAAAAATTAAAAAAACAAAACCAAAGGACAAATTAAAAAAATAGTGAAACAAATTTAATATTCATTGACTAAAGTTAACTTATTCTCAGTGATAAAGATATTGACAACGATAATTAAAAAAAAAAAAAAAGAAAAAGATTTGTCATTTTCCCATTACTGTAATGTAGCTTCCTTGTGCCTTTCCTGTAAATATTTCTGGATTGGACGATTGGACTCTAAAACTTGACCACTTGTCGATATGCTACCCTGGACATTTCAGGTCAATTTCATTATTTCAGAATTGCCAATACATCCACTTGATACGAGAGACTATCCTCATGATAGTACATGCACTAATTCAAGGTCATTTGAGATCATCTCCATTGGAAAGCATTTCATCGTCACCATTTTCGAGAACATTTTATAAAACTTCTTCAGTGCTTCAGAAGTTTATGTGCCTCCTTTAAATTACTGAATGAGGTTTTTTTTTTAAAATCATTTCAGCCCAAGCAAGGCAATAAAGCCACTAAGATGCAAGTTGTTACTGAGAATGAAAGAATCTGGGAAAAATCATTATTAAGGAGATAGGACAATAAAAGAACAGGATTTAAGCAGGCAAAAGACAACAATTGACATTGCATTTACATTTTCAAAGATAACTTTGGAAAGCAAGAAGCTAAAAGAGATTTCTACAAGTGAGAAGTTCAAGAGAAGAAACTCCTAGCATAGAACTTACGGTTCCATCTCGCCATTTCAAGTGTAAAATGATGAG
>OZ038516.1:69363908-69456408 GCA_964036315.1 Acanthosepion esculentum
TGTGTATTAAGATTGTCCATCTTTCTTCCTTCCCCCTAAATTTATTTCCTATTCTTGTGTGTTGGCAGCTGCAACTGGGTTTAAATTAGTTTTTACGTGTAGCAGCGTTAAAAGAAAAAACAATGAAAGAAATGGCAAAAGATAGGAGAGCTTGGAAAGAAAAAGGTGAGAAAATTTCTTTAAATTTTTTCTTAAAGCAAAAAACATTTTTAAAAATAAAAAAAAGCAAAATCTTTTAAAAATAAAAAAAGCCAAACTTAAAAATAGAACATTTTATTAATTTTTTTTTTTTTCCTTTTCCAATTGGTTTATTTCAACAATTGATTTCAGTTAAATTCAAAAAAGTTTTTTTTTTCCCCTCCTCTAAATAATACCAAAAGAATTTGGTACGGCGGGGGAGCTTAATCTGATAAATATCTATTTAAGTTAACACACAAGAATGTTTTAGACATAAACAAGACTGTTTAAGAGACTTATCTCTACCCAAAGAAAATTAAAAAAAGACAGACGATTTTCTTTTGACAACATGGTTTCTGTTTTACAATAAACTTCATTGTGTAAGTTAAATGAAAGCTATTTTCAAGTCATTTTCAAATAACTTTCGAATATTCTCTTTTCAATTTTTTGCAGTTACAAACAACACTTCTCAACCCTATGTTCTTTTTCAATTAAATGCTACTAGGTCAGCAAAGAAGGAAAAGAACAAAATAAAAAACAAAACAAACATATTGCAAGTCAAAGAGACACTATATCTTTACTCTAACAAATTAATGTTCTTCAGCCGTCTTTGGAAATTTCAGAAGAAACATTTACAGAAATTTGAACAAATTGAAGATGAACCCAAATTCCAAAAATATAAATGTAGTTTTTTTTTCTGTATATTTTAACAGAATTTTTATATATTTATTATGAACTTTCACAAGATTTTTATACCATGGTGTGTGTTTTGTAGTTCCCCTGTGAATGTGTGATATTGTGGTATATGCAGGTTGGTGTGTTGAGGGATGTGTTCTTGTGGTAAATGGATAAATTGTATTGGACGGATGGGTTATAATTGTGATTAACTAGAACTAGGATAGTTAGCAGAGACCAGCATTACCCCATTTCACCCTTTGGCCTTGTGCCAGAATTACTGTACTTTTCAGTAATAAATATATATTTTAACAGATACTTGTAAATATTTTATTTATAAATTGCTTTCAATTTTTTTTTTTTTTTTTTTTTTAGTATACCTTTTTAAGCCCAGATATTTCAGCAATACACCATTTTGGGTCTGATCTGGATCTTGTAAAGATAGAGTATAGCAGTGGAGGCAGGGTCAGTGTGTCTTAACTTTGAAAAACCTCAACTGGCCCCAACCTGCATTTTTTCAGCATTGTTTTATGGCCATCTGCCATTGTTTTTTTTTTAATTATTTTTAAACTGACATTACATTATCAGTGATCAACTAATAATATTCATTGTGTATCTGCATGGCCAGTGCAATGCATCCTACAGAGGGACACCCGACTAGGTTGGCGACCCCAAATGGGATAGTTTCAATAGCATTTTTTGCTTTTCGTACTTTTTTTCTACCCAAGTTATATTGTCAATCATCAACTATAATAATCGACAGGGCCAATGCTTACTACCCCATGCCTACTGTGGAGGGAGGGGGGGGGCAGAAGTGTTAATTTTAGTAGCGCATTTTTTTTTTTTTTTTTTTTTTTTTTTAAATTGTAATTTTCTTTCTAAACAGTTCTTTTAAATAAATCAAGAGGTAATATATTTCGGTAAAATCATTTTTTATTCAGAGGTCATCCACTAAGGAGGATGTCTGATTTTTTTTTTTTTTTACTAATAGTAATACTAACCAGAAGTCCACAGCTAATAATTAAAATAAAATTTCTATTTCCCTATTTTTTATATTTCTAGAAAAATAAAACCAAAAATATGATCACTTAAAAAACAAAAATATTTAAAGATTTCAACACATGAAAAAATTTATGAAAATTGAAATACTGTTTTTAAAAACAAATTTTTAAGACAATCCCTATTTGTGCTGTGTTGGAATCTTTGTAAAAAATTTGTTTTTTTTCCCTAGAAATGCGTAGACAATTAATCTTTATGGAAATATAAAAATTTACAACTTTATATTTTACTTAAAAAATAATAAAAAACTTTTGTCATGAAAATATTGGTGGTTATTACAAAAATAACATTTTCTCAGATATTTTTAAAATAAAAAATATATTCGTTATAAAAAAGTAAATAATGAATATGTACTGAAATTTTCATTTAAATTTGAGTTTTCCCTGAATTTTGGGAATTTAAAAAAGTGCTGCCCTTCCCCCCAAAATTTTGTGAGCCCCCCAGGTTGAGAAACTTTGAAATAGACATGTAGTAGAAGTGAGGCATATCAAAATGGGGGTGGAGATCCTAGCACTGCAGTGTGGGGAGTCAGATACTTATCACTACAGTGAACCAACCGTTTTTTCAGTATCAGATTGGACATATGAGTTCCACTTGAGGTCTGAGGGAGAGCTTGAGTCCCAAGAGACATAGAGAACACACCCATCTATCATGACAGGTGAATGTTCAGGAAAATGGAAAATTAGTTTCATATCTAATTTTGCTCATACATTTATTAACTTACATTACATATGAAAACTTATTTACTATTCACATTATTTGGACTGTTGTCCGCAACTTTGTTGCCCTATTCACAACATTTCAACCATTGTATGCTCCAGACTTCTTCAGGTGATTGAAATTTCGAACTGAACACTTTATTTCATCCACCAGGGTAGATTGTTCTAGTTCCAGTTGCCATGTCTCTTCTGGATGTCTAAGAATCAGTTATCTTCTTTTAACTCAACTCTCCAAGTTTTTGTTCAGTTCTGCTGTAGCCAGGTATTGAACTCACAACTCTGAATGAAGTCACTGGATTCAACCACCACTTTTATCCACTGGGTCATGTGTCCTTGAAACATTGTGAATATGACAACAACAGTCCAAACAATGTAAATAGTATCAGTAATTACAATATCTCATCTCAGATATATAAACAGATATTAAAAGTTATATTACATATTAAAACCTTGCATGACACATTTTAAATTAGAGTTTTTGTTTTTTTTAAAATAGTTTTAATTACAAACAATTAATTAATTATGAAAAATCTAAATAATTGTTTGAGAAATTCTTTGGATGAATAGTATACTGTTTACTAATATATTGTTCAAAAGCAGCTGAATATAAACAGCACATAAGACAAATAGACACACAACACAATAAAAAATCATTTTTCTTTGGTGTAAGGGCATAAAACATTTAATCCTAATACAAGAGATTTTTTTTCTTCATGTTTGTGGTGAGCAGATTAAAAAAAAAAAGAATCATTTTCTGTATACACACATAGTTTGTTTATTTTAATCACTTCACCTCAAGTGATAATGCCACTAAGACGCAAGGGGTTACTGGGAGTGAAAGAGAATGAGAAGACTTTACTGAGGAGAAAGGACAATAAAAGAAGAGGTTTCAGGAAGACAGAAGATGGCGATAATGCCACTAAGCCACAAGGGGTCACTGGGAGTGAAAGAGAATGAGAAGACTTTAGTGAGGAGAAAGGACAATAAAAGAACAGGTTTCAGGAAGACAGAAGATGGCAATAATTCCACTAAGACGCAAGGGGTTACTGGGAGTGAAAGAGAATGAGAAGACTTTAGTGAGGAGAAAGGACAATAAAAGAACAGGTTTCAGGAAGACAGAAGATGGCGATAATGACACCAAGATGCACGGAGTTACTGGGAGTGAAAGAAAAGAAGACTACTTTGTCCGACATATCATGCTTACTCTTAAGACAGGAGTAAATAATTGTGTCATCAGCACAGGGGGAAAAGACCGAGGAGAGAGAGATCGAGAGAAATGGGGAGAGAGACCGAGGAGAGAGAGATCGAGAGAAATGGGGAGAGAGACCGAGGAGAGAGAGATCGAGAGAAATGGGGAGAGAGACCGAGGAGAGAGAGATCGAGAGAAATGGGGAGAGAGACCGAGGAGAGAGAGATCGAGAGAAATGGGGAGAGAGACCGAGGAGAGAGAGATCGAGAGAAATGGGGAGAGAGACCGAGGAGAGAGAGATCGAGAGAAATGGGGAGAGAGACCGAGGAGAGAGAGATCGAGAGAAATGGGGAGAGAGACCGAGGAGAGAGAGATCGAGAGAAATGGGGAGAGAGACCGAGGAGAGAGAGATCGAGAGAAATGGGGAGAGAGACCGAGGAGAGAGAGATCGAGAGAAATGGGGAGAGAGACCGAGGAGAGAGAGATCGAGAGAAATGGGGAGAGAGACCGAGGAGAGAGAGATCGAGAGAAATGGGGAGAGAGACCGAGGAGAGAGAGATCGAGAGAAATGGGGAGAGAGAGATCGAGAGAAATGGGGAGAGAGAGATCGAGAGAAATGGGGAGAGAGAGATCGAGAGAAATGGGGAGAGAGAGATCGAGAGAAATGGGGAGAGAGAGATCGAGAGAAATGGGGAGAGAGAGATCGAGAGAAATGGGGAGAGAGAGATCGAGAGAAATGGGGAGAGAGAGATCGAGAGAAATGGGGAGAGAGAGATCGAGAGAAATGGAGAGAGAGATCGAGAGAAATGGAGAGAGAGATCGAGAGAAATGGGGGGAAAGACCGAGGAGAGAGAGAGAGAGAGAGAGAGAGAAATGGGGGAAAGACCGAGGAGAGAGCGAGATGGAAGAAAGAGAGAGCAATGACGAGCAATAAAAAATTGTGCAAACATCAAAAAAAAAAAAAAAAAAAAAAAAAAAATCACATTTGATAAGTTTTGACATTAGGAAAAAAAAAAATAAGAAAATGTAAGCAATTACTGCAACCACATCCCATTCCCAAAACCAGACCTCCCCTCAGGCAACAGTTTCCCTTTCTCTCGCCAATGTCAATGGTTTCTTCTTCAAATAATCTCAACCTCCTCCTGCTTTGTTAAATAATCTGGCACTCATGAAATATGAGTCAGAAGATGACAAGGTGTTGGCGCAAGAGAGTGAAAGGTGTGAGGTCATTGGGGGGGGAGGGGGTTACACTTTCCTAAAATGACAGTCCATAGGAGTAGGAGCCGAGGTGGGAGAATGGATAACAAATATTATAATTCTCCAACCTTTCCATCTAAAGATATTTAAAATTATTCAAATTAAAATCACCCAGACAAATGTGTTATTTATTTTATTTAGTGTGGAAGAGTGCACACGGCCGATTTTGAATGGGGGAGCGGTTACAGCCAACAGCATATAGTCATCTGTGCTTACTTCACTAGTCATAATAAAAAGAAAATAAAAATAATTCTATTATTACTGATAGTAAAAGCTTAGCTCCCACTAGTCTTTTTAAAAACTAGAGCAAATATGTCTTCTCTTCGCCCTAATTTCAGTACTTGGTAAATATCAAAATTAATACGGTACATGAACAAATGGAGATCAGAAGATTGTGATGCTCCAGTCTTTCAAATAGAAGAAACCTGCCTGCTTTGAAAATCAGTGTTTGAAATCTCCGACTCAAATCCTGATCTGTGGCACCAATGATATATACCCAGCTATATCATCCCTGGTAGAGTAAGGGATTGTGGCTCGGATTGAGGAATCGGAGAGCCGAGTTTGGATTCGGGTTGAGATCATTACATTCAGTTATGTGCTAATAACCTTGGGAAAGGTATGAATCCAGTTCTTTTATGGGTAAATAGTAGGAAAAACTGAGTTCTTTAGCCTTGGGTGGCAACCAGTCTAGAAGAAAGAAAACTCTGAATTTAAAACTGTATGCAGCCCTGGCGAAGCACATATTATGCAGCTAAAGTAAGGTTTGTTTGCATTGACTATGGTTGACTCCTTTATATCATCTGGCAAACAGATCCGTTATGTGCTCATGGATAGTGACAAGATTTTATTGACACAAAACTGTCTACAATTTTAACTGGCGAACAAGACTGTTCTTCAACAAAATATTCGTTCCCTTGAGTAAATTTACTGAACTCTTGAGAAAGTGAGAATCATATTTTTATTGTAATTTATTTGTATTTTAATCAGCAAGATATTAAATTGGCAACGTGAATGATAATGAATGCTGGGGAAAAAATATTAATAAAAATGTTTTCAACAAAAATGGAAATGATTTTATCGATAACCAGAATAGGTCTAAATAATCAAGAAAGAAGAAAAGTGCTAAGAGCAGGAAAATAAAAAAATTAAAAAAAAAGAAGACAAAATTCAAGTATTAACATGAGACGCAATAAAGGTAGTACAAATCACTTTAATTATAGACCAGAAATTTTTGTTGAACAAAAGAAACTTTTTTTTCTCTCTCCACGGAAAGTGGGTGGCAACATTATGCAGAAACGTTTTAGAAAATACGAAATTATTTTAAGAAACAATTTTCGTCAAAAATGTGTACATTGATTAATTAATAGCTGGTTATTATAATTGTCTGCCTGTAAATCTAAACCAGGAAGGCCAACCTGAAGTGCAACAGAATTAAATAACCTTCTTGCATTAAAAATCAATATTATTAAAATTTTAAAATTAAAAAAAAAAAAAAAAAAAAAAAAATCAACATTAAAAAAAAATATCAATGTTATTGCACAAACAATATCTACATCTGCAGGTCATTTTACTTTAACCCCCACATTACACATTTTAAAAATTTGAATATTAAAATAAGCAAACTAAAAAACTAACAGTTACCTATATACGTATATCATGGACAGATTTATTAAACAAATGCATTAAAACTTCCATTCACTTGAATGATGACAAATACAGAGACAGCAAGTAATAAAAGTATTTTAAAAAAATCAATTGGAAATTATTTCACTGTAAAAAATACTTAAATTATATTAATGTATAAATGTATTGCTATTCATATAAGCTGTGGGGTTGTAATATTATGGGTTGGATTTATTCAACAAACACATCAAAACTTTCAATCACTCAAATGATTGCAGATATAGCAACAGAAAATATTACTATCTTATTGGAGAATTTGTTGGAAATGATTTCATGACAGAATTGCTTTGTAAATTATAGTCATATTTAAATTCATTGCATATCGTTTTAATATAACATTATGCAACCACAGGATTTTTTAAAACAAAAACATCAAATCACATGATTATTTATATCAGCACACAGCAAATGCCAAAAAATTATTTTGAGGAATTCATTGAAAATTATCTTAATATAAAAATGCTTTGCAAATTGTATTCATACATTGAATGTTATTTTTTATTGTATTGTGCATTATTTTAATCTATAGCTGGCCACTCATATTTGACGATATCTGTCTACAAGAGCGGCTAGCCATTCCCTATTGCAGATGCTTGCTCAGGCACATTTGTGTTTGTTCAACACCCGCAGAGCCCACCTGTAGTTTATACTGCAATTATGCTAAGCAGACTTTAGTTGCAGTTTCTGGGAAAGTGCATGTTATCTAGCGTAATCAACAATCTGATCAAGGCCAGCATGCTCAAACCCTCGGTCACGATGACTTGTGACTTCATGCTAGCACAGTTATCAACAACCCCAGGGTTCCGTCTACCCAATTTCACTCACAAGGTTTGGGTCAACTCGTGGTCTAGCTTTCAGGCACTTTTGAAAAATGCTGCACCTCTGGGATTGCTACCTCCAGACCGATAACATCAGAAAGTCTCCTTCCTGACAAATTGACCCTGGGGAGATTCAAACCTCGGTCTCATGGTCAGAAAGCAGACGTTCTAACCCTCGGCCATTTGCTCAAACATTATTCTAATACAAATTGCTTATTTAACCTATGGCATTATGGGTAGGAGTTATTAAATATATCAAAACTCATTCACTCTAATGATTACATATACAATGACATCAAATTCTAGCAATAGAAGAAAAAAGATTGATAATCATTTTAACACCAAAACTGCATTTAAATCTCAAATACTAAAAGTTTACTATTTTCTTGTTGATACTGAACAGGTTCATTACTATTCCACCATGTTGCTCTGTTTCTACATGCAACAAATTTCTGAGGGCTATTTTTCTTTTTTAAGACACTATCTCTACACTGGTTGCTAACCAAGGCTAAAGAGTTCTTATTTGCAGATTAAATGAGGACTTGTGACCATGCAAATGCAAGCATAGCTATCAACGTCTTCCAAACAGTTTCAGCTACCAAAATTATCATTCTCAGGCACTTCCTAACCCTGCCATATGCTGGATTTAGTTTGATTTTTTTTTTTTTTTTTACGGCTTATCAACCTTTTACAGGTTATTTAAAGCCAGAAAACATTTTCAGATTGTAAGAATGTTTTGGAGATGATAATGATTTATTGATACAACTCTTACTATTTAACTCATAGCTGGGGGGAGGAAAGGTGGATTTATACCTTTCCCAAAGGTATTTGCATTTAAGTGAATATAATGAACTTGACTGGAATTGGAACTTGTCTCTCCAACTTCCAATTCCAAGCCATAATCCATTACACCACCCACACATCCAAGCTTATAGCACCTGGTATTCCCAAGCAGTCACGCATCTAACTATTACCAAGTTTGGTGTTCGTATCAAAACCGTTGTTTCAACGTGACATGGCTGTAAACTGGATCATCACCAAACCAATATTATCAAGAAATCACCTCCTTCACAAATTGACCATGGCGAGATTGAAACCTGGGTCACATAGTCAAACTGCTGATCAAACACCAACATTAGTACTCTACTATTCCTCCTATTCACTTTAGTTATTTGTACTAAAGAATTGTTGTATCCTTAACGAAGTTACAAACAAAGGTGGTACTCGAGTAAAGGAACAGTAACATATGCTTAGATGAAAGAAAAAGAAGTTTATTGTAAAAGAAAATACACTACTGAAAGACAGGAAATTGGGTGGCAGGCTAGTAATTTCTAAAGCATGGATATCTACCAAAAGCCCCCACGTGGTCAGATGTGGCACTAGGCCAAATTTAACGAAGGGTATCCGAACCCATAGGCTGGGGCAAAAATTCCCAGTATAAAATGGGGTTGGGTAGCTGTTTCCCGAGAAGAGACTACCCGTCAACATAGACTTGTCTGGGGATCCTCTCTGCCCAGAGGCAGAGAATTTGACCAGCACAGCTGGAGACGAATCTCTAACTAATTCCCAAAGAAAGGCTATTTACCTTACCTCCCAGCAAGGCAGGATGTGGCACAAGGCCATTTTTTAATGCGGGGCAAAAAGAGCCCCTTAAGCACAGGCAAAAATTCCCTGTAGACCCTGTTTACATGGGGTCGGGTAGATGTCTACCACCCCAGATGAGACACTGCCCTTCAGCATAGCATTGTCTGGGTTCCTCACTGCCCGAAGGCAGAGAGTTCGACCAGCACAGCTGGAGACAAATTTCCAACTAATTCCTGAAGCAAGCACCCCCCCTCTCCCCAGGTATATCCTGTGCACACTATATATATATAGCTACTGATATAGTCAGTCTCCATAGGCGATAGGGAGTGTGGGACATTCCATTAAAACAAGAATTAAATATTTCTGGCAGATGCAAAAATGCTATTTTTTCTCTTTTCAATATTTTAACCCAAAATTAACTGGCACTCAATTTATATATTGTACATAGAAATGTCAAAAAGGAGTTAAGGGTCAAAGACAGACAGGATAGTGCCATTATATGTACAAGGACTGGATTCTGAAGTTCTTATTCCGGATGGGCCACAGAGGAAGGTCACGAAACCAAGTCTGTGGGTCACTTCCCGGCAAGTTGAAGTCCACCTTAAACAAATTCACATCATCGGCACTTTCTTCTACTCCGATATTCTTCATCCAACTCTTGTAAAGCCAAATGGCAATAGGGAATGGATGGCAGGAAAAGATTTTCGTGAAACTGGAAGCTTTTAGTCCTGAACCAGCACGTTGGCGGGGGAATGTAGTAATAGACACCATCATCGTAAAGGAAGCAATCAGCAAAGAAGAAATTCAATTCTTGGATACGAGATAAAGATGACAATGACAATGTACAAGGAATAAAGTACAAATCATGAAAGGAATTTGTCAACAGAGATTAGACAAAAAAATGTTATCGCATTAAAATCTCACGGAGAAAATGCTACTTTGATTTCTGAATCTTTTTCAGAGCACATCAATATCTTTATCGTTCAAATACAGGGTCTGATCAAAAACTATCAGGACTGCTGCTATAAAAAGAAAACTACAATACATATCAATTCCGCATTTAATCTCCTTCAAAGTAGTCCTCTTCTGAATCTACACACTTTATCTAGTGTCATTTCCATTGATGAAAGCATTCAAAGAACTCCTATTTTGGGATAGTAAGCAGCTGCTTTGCTGCATTCTCTTGGATTTCCTTGACATCTTGGAATCTTGTCCCTTTCAAGTTGGATTTGATTTTTGAAGAGGAAAAATTTGTAAGGGGTTAGATCTGGGGAATATGGCAATTATCGAATCTGGAAAATATTGTGCTTGGCCAAATACTGCTGCACAAGCCATGGTCACTGATGACGATCACATTCTACACCCTTTCCTTCCAAGGACTGCTATAAACAAGAGAAGTGAGCAAGAATGCTATAACTTAGTGTGTATGCTCAACAGAGTTCAAAGTCAATCTGTGCCAAGTTGCTTCACTCTGCATACTTTAGTTCCATTACCATAGCAACAGTCCCGACACTTTTTGATTAAACCTCACATTCCCCAAGAACGCCATTCCAAGCTTTCTGGCCATGATAGCAGAGTGGCCGTTTCCAAGATCACCAAACTCTTTTCTCTTTACAATCTTTTGTAATTAATTCTACTTCCTTGACATCGGATCACTTTGATTCTTTTATTTTGGTATGTTAAAATTACTTTTATCAATTATATTCTGGGAAGCCTGGTGATAGTGTGAGGTATTGGTAGGGTCCTCTAGGTTAGCAGTAATGATGTCTGAGCCCCCAAACCATACCTAACCCTTGAGTCAACATCTGATAAATGCTTTATTGGAGACATAATGCTGTTTTTACAGCAATCCTATGAAATTATAGTGACAGAGGTACTAGAAAATTAAACAACTCTGAAGACAATATCTGAAAAATAATATAAAATAAAACAAAAAGGTAAAGCTAGGAATCTATTTAATAGGGAATCTATTTCATGGTTATAAAGAATTTTCTTGTCTTTTATACATACAGATAAAACATTTTCAAAATTTGAAAATCTTCATGAAGATGACCCCCACACACACTATTATTTAAGATGCTTTAAAAAATAAATTAAGTTTTACCAACATCACAAATGCAATTTTTTGTGCCATGTTCTTCCAGAATATAAGCATTCATGAATCTCCACAGCTTCCTTTTTTATTATATATATATAGATTGCCATACAGTTTTAGGAAAGATAAGTTTGTGGTTTTCATTGCCTTTTCCATGGTTTGAAATTCAATTTTAAACTGTTTGCCATACATGGCTCGAGAGTCCAGCTTAACTATTTAATCCATAGAGAGGAAAGGAAGAGCATTTGTGTGAAAGTGACTAGTATGGAATTTGAACTTGCCAATTCCATTTTCTATCAATATCCATAACATTACCCACACAAATGAACTTTTATATGATATGTCCCTTCAGGATGTGAGTGATCGTAGCTCTCCACAATTTCCTATTCTTACTGAATAATATAAAAGAAGAGATTAACATCAAATGAATTTCAAATGCTTTGATTTATTTAATAAAATTTCAATAGTATCCCAACTCAGTAGATAAAAATAATTGCACACAAAATGGCAGGGGTTTAGTCAAGAGCGAAGAATCTAGAAATAAATTGAAGAAAAACAAACACATAATGATCCAAGCATTTGATGTTTTCTCCCATTACACAACTTCAACAACATAATGGATTAGTTAACACATTCTCCCTGCCGACACTGTTTTTTGTATTCTAGAAAGAAACTAATGAGCAATGGCAATCAATTTATTCACACAGAACTAATTGGTTCATGCAACGTTGATCAAAGCTCAAGCCTTTCACAGGATAATTTATTCCTGGTCGAAGATGATAAACTATTTTTAGCATGTTTCGTAATATAGAAATTCTAGTAACTCTATATCGCAGAAAAAAATAAATAAATAAAAATAAAAAAATAAATAAATAAAAATATGGCTTCATTTTTAAAGACATATTTACAGCACAAAATCATAATTGTGGGACACTAATGTCATTCCAGTTGTCATGGTATGCAAGACTTTTAGATATTTACAAAAATTTAGTCTGGCACAAGGCCACAATTATTGGGAACCCAGTGAGAAAGTACTCGCCACAATAGTAATAGCTATATAGGTTTTCATAATAGGATACACATTGATCATGACTGAAATTAGGTCAAACTGGCACAAGGCTATATCTGATGAGCATCTACTAAAGTTGAACTTGTGACAGTAGCAGTGATAAAAAAAAAAGAAATCCTAATTTTTGAAAGGAACAGATTTCTATGCAGTACTCGTCAACAGAGAGTTTGTCCTCCCCCCCACTCCACCATTGTTTCCTTTCTTTTTATTATACAAGCTCCCTTGGTCGATTTTATTACGCATCAATTAAAGAAAGAAAAGTAAATCTATTAGTAAATACAAAACAAATAAGTAAAAACCCTAAAACTCTCTCGGTAGATGTGTTGCCAAAAAAGAATGACATCAAGAGTGCGAGAATATACGACAAGCAAATATGTATTCTCTATGTTACGGCCATCGATGAATGTAGTTGTCAATAAACTTTGCATTTCTCTAAATATAAGGAGAAGTGGGGGGGAGCCGCATGGTTGGGATGAAGGCCTTTTGTCATTTATCTCTGGAAGAGGCCGATAGAAAAGAGGAAAATAAAATCAATCAAAAGTATTAAAAAACCTGGTGTACATTTAGAAAATTCAGAAAATTTTTTTGATTGCCAAAATGGAAACCCACCGAACAACATGTAGTCTTTACACATTATTTTATCCCTTCATGTCATCACATTAATAGAATCAAAATGCAGACACGAAGGAATATTCAACATAGCAAGGTTACCGGGAAAGAGCTTTTTTTGTGTGTGTGTGGGGGGGGGTGATTGTAGAAGATCTTGAGGATCCGAGTTTTGTGTGTCGAGCCGTTTGTATTCAGACTTGTATCTGAGTGTTCTGAGAACATTTTTTATCAAATCTAAGCAAAACCTCTTTTGCATAAAAAAGAATGATTGTCGGGTCTCAATTTGATCAGTTTGTAATATACAGATACATATGTTAGTATACTATTAATATATGTGTATTCCGCATCATCAATCTCCCCCTCCTCTTAGTTGCTTTGCACAGCTATTTTATAGAGGTCTAAGAAAAAAAAAAAAAAATTTTCCACACACACATTATATATATATATATATATATATATATATATATATATATATATATATATATATATATATATTGCGTATTGGGGCAGCAGACCATTATTCAAACATATATTGTTAAATATGACAGACAATAAATGTCTATTATGTTTGATCATGAGCCGTTCTAAGCTCTGTATATTTGCTTTAATTTCAGGAGAAAATAAAAACAAAAATTGTCCAACATTTATATATTTAATATGCTGTTCCTTGATCTAAGTTTTGTATCCATATAACCACTCTGAAGACGGCTCATGTGAGCCAAAAGCTCAGCTCAAAGAACAACATAATAAAAAATGTTGGTACTTCTCTCATTTTAATAAACGTGTCTCTTTTTAAAGTATTAACTGGCTGATTTTACTTTGTCAATTTAAGCAAATTTCAAAATAGTTTTTTTAAAAAATCCAAACAAGGCAATAAAACCACTAAGACACAAGAGCTTACAGAGTGTCACAGAATAAGAAAAAGAAAACCATTATTAAGGAGCAAGAAAAATAAAAAGAGGAATCAAGAAGACAGTAGTAAGCAACTGACAGAACATTTAAATTTTTGAAGATCAAAATTGGCCAGAAAAAGTTCTTTAGGTGAGATCTTTGAGAAAAATTGTTAGCAAATAACAGATTACATTTTATTCATGAAAAACAAAAATGCAAAACATGAATAAACAAAAAAAAAATAGTTTGCTCAAAACAAAATGTTGAATTTTTCCTTTAAAAAGACCTTTTTTATTTCATAAATAAATTTTATTTACTTCAAGACAGAATCTCGATTTAACAACACTAAAAACTGGAATAAAAAAGAAAGAAAAGAAAATGAAAGAGAGTGAGAGGTCCTAGTAGTTACTGATAGTCTTGCATTACTGAAAATGCCATTTTTATATGTGAAGTGGGTGGTATCTGCTAAATCGTTTTCTAACGACAAAAAATGTAGAGAAGAACCATTCCTCTCAGTGTTACCAAATGTTTCTTTGAGAAGACAAACAATAAGCAAACTTTCTTTCATAAAACAGATAAATAGTTATGGAATCTCTTGGGCTGCCTTTTGATGAAAGAGGACAAACAAGGTGACACATTTGGCAGAAAGGTTTCAGTTGATTTTTTTTTTTAATATAAAAACAAAAAGGAAAGGAAATGTGTAATGTATCAACCAAGATGATGGTCTTGGAGAAAAGAGACAAACACAAGGGTAAAAAAAAAAAAAAAAAAAAAAATTTAATTCTTTCACCAATAAGCCATAACAAAGATAAAGAGATTATCAGAAAATTTTTTTTATTATTTTCAAACATAAATAAAAACAGATACATGAAAAGATTGGTCATAACCGAGAAAAGATTTTTTATGAAAGTCGAGGTGCAGAAATACACAACTAATTTACTATTTAATCGGTATGTTTCTACTAGACACTGTTTAAATATTGACAAAGATAGAAAATTACTATTTTAAATACAAAAAATAAAAAAAAAGAATGTATCGGCTAAAAATTTTTTTTTAATTAAATTTTTTGTAAGAATTTAAATTCTTACAAAAAATTTAATTAAAAAAGGAATTAAAGTAATAAGAAATGAAGTAGAAAAAATAAAAATAATTTGTATTTACAAACACTTCAGCATAAAATAAGTAAAATTATTGACCATTTGGTAAGATTTTTAGAATGGGATCAAGACAAAAACTTTTCAGCATCTCTATAGATATAACATTTGATAGAATTGGCAGGGGAGAAGATTTATTTTCTTATTTTAATCAAAGAACAGTGGTGGGGATGATACTCTTATTTAGAAAAGAACAAACAAAAATTTTTAAAAAATTAATTTTTTGGTAATATTTGAGTTAAATTTTAGAATCATAAAAAAAAAAAAATAAATAAAAAAAACTTTAATAGAAACAAGGAAAAATGTACTACATTGTTACAGGATATCTGGCAGTAAGGACTGGATAATTTCCTTAAAGATGAAAAAGCAATTTGAAGCTAGAGAAATGTGGCTCTACAGAAGGATGCTGAGGATGCCATGGACCAAACATATGAGCAACAATTAAGTTTTAGAGAAAATGGAAACAAAATAAGAAACTTATACTTAACATCAGAAAGAGACAGTTAAAATTTCTAAGGCACATAGTGAGGAAAGAGGGCTTGGAAAATCTGATACTCACAGGACAGATTGAAGACAAGAGAGACAGAAGAAAACACACAACATAGTGAACTTGAGTAAATGGATGGTGGAACAAGGTTTGGGAGAAATAACAAAATTTATTAAGAGCTACAAAGGAGAGGAAATTGTGGAGAGCCATGATCGCCTATACCCTGAGGAGACAAGGCACATAGAAAAAAAAAAAAAAAAAAAAATTTTTTAGAAATGATGTCTGTAGTCTCAAATCCCCCAGCTGAACCATGAGGACATTTCTCAGGATAATGGAACTACTTAACAATGCTGATTCCTCCTCTAAGTAACATGTGACAGGTACCAGAAACAGAGTAATCCTATAGGGAAAGATGAATTCATGCCTTTCCCAAAGAAATTAAATAGCACAACTCAGCCAGCATTTTGAGCCAAATCTATTTCTAGTGCAATTAACCATTAAGCCACCTGGTGTACAAAAATAAACAGTTATTTTGATTGATTAATTTATACAAGTATATACGTAAAAATTGTTGTTTTATCTAAAAAAAAAAAAAATACAAAGAGATAGTAGACGTTTATTAACATATAAACAAGTTCATGTATCGACATACAAATGGATGCTGGAAAATTCTTAAACCAACAAAGAAACGCTTTCATAATAAAATTCAGATGTCTGGTTGAATTTTGAGTAGTGGGTCAAGCTGAGAACATTTTAACATCCCCTTTGCATATAATCCCCCTTCAGTATCCCCTTTTCACCTACATATGATCTTCTTCAGCATCCCCACCTCACCTATATATATTATATTATCTACATGCTTCTTAAATAAGTAAAAGGCTTCAAATTATCAGCTGAAGATTAAATGAACATCAAAATAATTGTTTTTCAACATTAATCTCTCACGCATAAAATTGTTGATATAAAAAGGAAAACCATCAGATACACAAGTATTTAACACCTGAAAAGTGAATTCTCTCATTTTAATTTATTAGGAATTTTCAGAGAAACCATCAAGTATTAGATAAATAAAAGCATTTTACTAAAAATTAAAAAATAAAGAGAAGAGGAGAGAAAGAAAAGTCAGTCTTTTGGTGTCCGTAAAACATAGAAAGCTTCTCAAATAGAAATCACATTAAAACCTGTTGTATGTATGAAGAAGACAAGATAATCCAGCCATAGATAATTTATTAATCTTATTAATCTTATCATTATCAAAAGTAGTACACTTTTTCTCTCTAAATCAACTAATACTTTTTCCTGCTGAATTCAGTAGCCATCTTTATTTTTGTTCAACTGACTCTTCTAGCAGATAATTGAATCATTAAAATGATTAATTGTGTGTGTGGTGTTTTTAAAATAATATACAGAATCCTGACAAAGTTTTTAAGGAATTTTACAAATAGAAAACATTTCATTGAAACTAGATTTGATTACATGTTTTGCCTTTCTAGGTTTCATCAGATCCAAAATCCTGAGAAAGAAACGTGTGTATGTGTATTTGGGTGTATGCTTAAGTAATGAATCTTAGTACTTTTCACCTAAGCTGGTGTTTATGATTAAAGAAGGAAGAAAATGAGTGACTTTTAAAAATGCTGTTAATATTTATTCTGTTTCTTTTCTTTAGAATTCGTAGTTCACGTCGAATGTTGTTAACATATTTTCCCAGCTTTTTTGTATCAAATTAAATGCAAATCCTCATCTCATTTTCAAAATGGCTTGAATGCAAGAAATTCATTTAGCCTTTTCTGAAATGAATCCAAGCAAATCCTCATAGAACCCTTGAGATTGGGTTGAAGGTAAAAGATTTATTTTTTGCTCTATGAGTTTTCCATGTTGGCAATATGTTTTAAAAATAGGATATATATATATATATATATATATATATAGTCAAACCTAATGAGCCAGACAAACCTACCAAGATTTCACTTAGGCAGATCATCAGGATCTATATATATATATATATATATATATATATATATTAAATAAAAATAAAAAACAGACCACTTTAAGGTTCCATGTAATAAATTATTTCACCACAGCCCTTTTAAAGGACCGTGGATCATCAGACTTTACTTCCAAAGGTTGAAAAGAAAAATGAAAAGAAATTTACACATTTTTGATGGGCAGTACTAAGCATATGTGAAGTGAGGAAGTGAGGGGAGAGAAAGACATGATTGAATTATTAGCTCTGATTTACATTGAGCTCTCTGGATTTTATCCTCCTTGGGTTTGCCCATATGGATTAACTAGTTTTTCGTAAACTATATATTATATATGCATTGAAATATTTGTTATATTCTGTAATGTACAAAAGAAGATGTCCTTTACTAATCCATGTGAATTATCTAATTCAGTAATAATCGAATTATGTCATTCAGGACAATACAAACCATCATCAAGTGTAAGGAAATGATTTTACCTTTTGTGAATGTTACAAAAACAATTTTTATTCTTTACAAAATACAGAAATTTTAATTTCACATAAGATGATGTAAATATTTGCTTTTCTAAGTCTTAATTATTGAAAGCATATTTTAATTTTTAAAAATTTTAAGATAAAATAAAATGGCTGGAAACATTATCCAATAATTATCAAATAAGTATGAGTGGGTGTGGAGTTACCAAGTCCAAGTTGAAATTAGTGATGGTCACTTCGAATATTAAAATTAACTATTGTATGTTATATCATACGATACAATTTCACCACCCCACAGACAATAGCTACAAGAATTACATAAATTTATAAATACTTCAAAAAGAAACTAGTTTTGAACTGGACCAAATAGATAAAGTTTAATTCAATGTTTATTCAACAATTTTCTTTTTTTTTATATTCCCTGTTGAAATGGAGGCCAGGATAATTTTTCTGAGACTAAAACAATTTTTACTTCACCCTGTAGTTATAAATATGTAAGTTAATTTAGGTTAAATTTTAAGTTTATTTCACTTCTTTTGATTACAATCATTTCTAAAACCTACAAAATCAACATCATATACAGGTATTTTTTTTTTTTTTTTGCATGTAAAAAGTCCAAAAGAAAGATGTAGGCAGAGTAAAACAAGATGGTGTTTTATAAAAATGTACTTGTGGCAGTCCTAAGTATATTTCAAGAAAGAAAAAGCGGCAAAAACTAAGAAAAAAGAAAGAAAGAAAGAAAGAAAAAGAGAAAGGATTTTTGAGCAGAAGCTTTTACAATTATTAATTGTTGTATTGATTCAATTCCATCCTCAGATTAGCTTATTACACTTGTTCATTATGGATGTACTCAAAAGAAATTCTTTTATGCCACAAAAATAGTACGGAAGTTCCATCTTTGACTTCACTAACAGTGTGAGATTATTTGTTATTATTCGACTTGTTATTCAGACAAATACTCTTCTCATGATGTAACAAGAGAGGCCAATATCAAGCAGGAATTGAAACACAAAATCCCAACATCTCTCATTTAAAAAAAAAAAGAAAAAAGAAAGATGTTCTTATTTGTGAGACATCAAATTATGGCAAAATCTGATTTTTTAAAGCAATGACAAAGTCATGCAAAAAATAAAAAGTAAAATATGCCAACAAAATTTTCCTTAAACAAAGGAAAAAGAATTCAAACTACAACGATAAGGATATTGGTCAAAACAGTTAATAATAGAATAACACTGCAACTTTTAATCAAACCCATGATTTATGAAATGAAAAAAAATTTTTAAAAAAATATGCCAACAAAATTTTCCTTAAACAAGGGAAAAAGAATTCAAACTACAAAGATAAGGATATTGGTAACAAAAAAAATGATTTATGAAAAAAAAAGGTAAATAAAATAAATAGAATACATTAGTTTGAGAAGCAATGGATTTATACCTTTCACAACATTATTTATACATAATCGAGTGTACTGAATTGTAGATCCTAAAAGGAGTGGGAAAGTCTGCTAGGAATTATAAAAGTTGAAGTGGGTGACTGATGAAATTAATAAAAGTTAAATAAAATAAAAGTCCTTCAGATGAGATCATAAATTTTTCAAAATTTTTTTTTTTTTTTAAATGGCATAAAAAGTGATCAGGAATTTGCATTTTCTAGCAGTATTTACTTCTGCAACAATATTATATATATATATATATATATATATATATATATATATACACACACACACACACCTCATTTAATTCTTAATTTTATTTGTTTTTAGTCTTTAGTTTTTCTTTATGGTTTTTACTTCAAAAAAAAAAAAAAAAAAGGAACACTATTAAAAACTGAATTTATCCAAATTTCAAAAGTCGATATAGATAAAAATAAACCTGCTTGCAATTCACACAAAAATATTAACTAAAACCAGAAACTTCTTTTAGTTACTTGATAGATGTATTCAGAAAGCAACTTGACTAATCATGAACATTTATTTGACTTGCTAAATATTACCTAAACATTTTGTAACGAAAATAACCAACAGTTATTACAACTTAAGTAGCTTTAATAAACTAATTTTCCAAGCTACTGTTGGTGACTTAAAAAGCTCACCTTTGTTTCATTATGATGCACAGAGTGTGTGTGTGTGTGTGTGTCACAGTACAAGAGAGTTCCTGAATGGTCAATAACATTCATTCATTCATTCACAACAGAGTTCCTGAAGAGCTATCAATCATTATTATTACACATTTCATGGGGTTTTCAAATATGCCATGGTATAGTATAGCTGGCCACTCATATTCAAGGGCAGCGAGCCAATCTCTATTACAGACGCTTGCTCAGGCGCATTTGTGTTTATTCAACACCCACAGAGCCCACCTGTGGTTTATACTGCAACCATGCTGAGCAGACCTTAGTTACAGTTTCTGGGAAAGAGTGTGTTATCTAGCGTGATCAACAATTTGAACATGGCAAGCACTCTCAAGCCCTCAGCCATGATGATTTGTGATTTTGTACTAGAACAGCTATCGATGGCCCCCAAGGGTTCTGCCTACCCAATTTCACTCACAAGGCTTGAGTTTAAACCATGGCATGGTTTCAGGCACTTTCCAAAGGTGCCCCACGCTGGGATTAAACAATCCAATAACACCAGGGAGTCTTCTTCTTCCTGACAAATTGACCATGGTCAGAAAGAAAACGTTTTAACCACTCAACCATGTGTCAATATGCCATGGTACTAATTAACAATAGCTAAAAACTAAAGTCATAAGTTTAGTATTTTTTTTCTCTATAAAAATGAATTCTGAACTTTGATTTTGACCAGAGAGAATCATATATAAAATTACTTATTTTGCTGAGTATTTATTTCATCTTACAATTATATGTTTTTAAAAATCTAAGTAAAATTACAATATACAAAATGTTTAAAGTATGTCAATAAGTCCATTGTCTTATAATTTGGAGTTATTAAATAAATTCTGATCTAGAATTTTCACTGAAACAAGTTTCTATAGGAAAAATATTAACAATTGAATTAAATGCATTAAGAAAGAAAAACATTTGTTGCTTAAAAATTAAAAATGCTTTTTCCTCATTAAATGGCAGACATTAATTTATCCGTACTTTATGCATCAACAAACGATTTTTTACAATTTTGTTAAAAAGTGAGACATGTAGATAATAATTGCTAAAGCTGCGAGTGACTATAAGTTTGCACAGGTTAATGTTTTATTCACCCACAGAGAGAATTTAAAATTCACAAGTCCCCACTTGTCCAATTTTTTTTGTCTGTTGAAATCACTCTAAACTAAACCAATTTCTTGCTCATGGCAAAAATCTCCCCGGTTTATATTATTATCATCTGCTAAAACTAAAATAGAACAAATTCTAACTATTCAGACCACAGTAATGCTGGTCCCTGCAAGGATATAGGGTAAAGTATCATTGATATGAAGAGGTTTGCCATCATTTATTCTCTAGCAACATCAAAGATATATATATATATATATATATATATATATATATATATATATATATATATATATTGCGTATTGGGGCAGCAGATCATTATTCAAACATATATTGTTAAATATGACAGACAACAAATGTTTATTATGTTTGATCAGGAGCCATTCTAAGCTCTGTATATTTGCTTTAATTTCGGGAGAAAATAAAAACAAAAATTGTCCAACATTTAGATATTTAATATGCTGTTCCTTGATCTAAGTTTTGTATCCATATAACCACTCTGAAGACGGCTCATGTGAGCCAAAAGCTCAGCTCAAAGAACAACATAATAAAAATGTTGATCAATTTTGTCTTTATTTTCTCAAAAAATTAAAGCAAATATACAGTTTAGAATGTCTCATGATCAAACATAAGACATTTGTTGTCTGTTATATTTAACTATATTATATATATATATATATATATATATTTGATGGACTCTCCCGTCGAACTCGACGTATGAGGGTCAGACAGATCAGTTCCCAGAAACTGAAAGCCCGACACCCACACAGGATTTGATTATAGTGGTGAAGGCCTTGTGCAGGGCCATCCACACTTTTTGGAGGAATGAATACAGGGACGTGGTGCAGCGAATGCCACAAGGTCCCCAAATGACCCTCCGCAGGTTTTGAATTCAGAGTTGTCCTTCTCCTAGACCAGTTGCCATCCAAGGCTATAGAACCCAGTCTGTCCTGCTATTTACCCATAGTTGGAGGGAGAAGAAGAGGATTCACACCTTTCCCAAGGGTATTAGCACGTAAGTGAATGTAACGGATTTGACTGGAATTTGAACTCGGCTCTACGATTCCTCAATCCAAGCCGTTATCCATTACTCCACCATGCCTCCTCCATATATATATATATATATATATATATATATATATATATATATATATATATATATATATATATATATATATATATATATGCAAAACTTCATTAAATATGACAGACAAGGTGCTTTGATTAAGTTTTTATATAATTTCTCATATGAACTTCTAACTTTTTTTTCTTTTCAGTAGATAAATTATACAAAAACTGCCCAAACGTTTCATTTTTCCGAGTGCTTTTGGTTATACAATTAGCCATTTTCAAGGATGGAATATATTTACTGTTAACTGGAAATGGATTGTTGTATGTATGTATGTATTTAGTATTATAGAATGTTTTATTTTCAAAACACTGTCAACATATTGTGTCCATGTTCATAGTTGATAATATTGAGTGTTGTTTTTTTGTTTTTATTAATAAGGCTTCCATTATTTTAATCTTTTTTTTTTAACATGTCGACGATGTAATTATATTTGTATTCTCAACAAGTATGTTGAGAATAGTTGCTGGATAATTTATCGACTGAGAAGAAAAAATAAGATCATATTAGAAATTATATAAAAAAACTAAAAGCACCTTGTCCGCCATATTTAAGGAAGCTTACATGAAAGGAGGATTGCTGCCTAAATATGAGCCAATTCATCCGACCTACAAATTTGTAGGTCGGATGAATTGGATCGTAATTACAATTCCAATGTAATAAATTATAACCATGGAATATTAGTGTTTAAGCCTTTTTATTATATTCTTACTCTGTCCTGGACATTGAGTTCTACCTGGATTCTATCCTCTTGGAATTTATATATATATATATATATATATATATATATATATATATATATATATATATATATATTTATATATATATATATATATTTATATATATTTATATATATATATATATATATATATATTATATATATATATATATATATATTATATATATATATATATATATATATATATATATATATATATATATATATATATATATATATATTATATATATATATATATATATATTATATATATATATATATATATATTATATATATATATATATATATATTATATATATATATATATTATATATATATATATATATATATGGGCAGCAGCCTTTCTCTTAAATATCTTTCATTAAATATGGTGAACAAGGAAGATTTAATTAATTTTTCCAGCATCCTTACATTTTGTACGAGTAAAGGAGTAGAGAAATTTCCCATAATTTCCATTGTTCCCAGTGCCCTTGGCCACTTCTTTAGCCATTTTCAAGGTCGTTTTATCTTTGGTGCTGTCAGTTTTTCCTTATCTTTTAAACTGTTTAAGTTGTATTTTATTTTTGTGCCGTTTTGAATAGGGGCATTTATTCAAAACCACTGCGTGTTAAACATGGCTGGAATTCTTTCTAGTTTCTACTTTTAACACTCCATTTCCATTGTTAAATAAGGTGAGGTTGATAGTAGGAGAGAGGTGTTTGATATACAGGGTCTCTCTAATAGTGAAATGTTTCTGGTAATGTGATTTATATAGAATTTTATTGTTTTCAAATTTTTCTTAAGGGTTTTTGTAAATTGTGGGTGGATTGATGTTTTTTTTTTTTATAGCATTTTGATCTGACTAGTGACACTTGAGGAGGTGGTAGTATACATATGTAAACATGGAAATAATAATATGTGTAAACTGTACTTATGGATAAGAATTATTGTATTTGATAGCAAATAAAACCCTTCTTTTCCCTTCAACTCCACCACAAAAAAACCCCACTCAAATCCCTCCCCAGCCTTATCTGCAAAGGTGAGTATCTGATAGGCTAATGCTTATCCAAATACCAAAGACTATCAGTACATCAGCAATACTGTAATATTAAATACAAATTGGAAAGGAGGTGTTTGTATATACTATTGAATACAGTAATTTATATACTATTAAATACAGTAATTTATATGCTATTAAATACAATAAAACAGATTTTACTGATTTTGAATTTGTTTATACAACCATGTCATCCAATTGACAGATATCAATAAAATTAAAATCACTACAATAACTATTGCTGTTTTCATGGAATGTATCCTGATGAGCTACATTCCTTAGTTCCACTGGCCCTGACCTTTGTAGCTGGGACCTGCTATGCCACGTACACAGAGATGAATCATCCAATTTCCCTCCATATTTGATTAGTAAGAGATGAGTTCCACTCGGACAGCTTCTTCTCAAGAACTGCTTCTTTGAGGAACAGACTCTCGTCAAGGTGTTTTCTCAATCACTACAATCTTGAACTCTTCAAAGATTAACCATTATCTCTCCTAAATGAACTTCACTTCTTGCCTTTTCTTACACTCATACACAACAGTAACTCTACCTTGTGTGGCTCATTAGCTTTGTATTGGGTGGCCATTAGTATAAAAAAAAAAAAAAACATGAACTGAAAATACTAAGATTGCTGAGGAGCTCTTAACTAAAATCCTCCAGGTACCAATTTAACCTGACGTGTTCTTTTTCTATATACAGTAAGTCCCCCACCTATTCGCATTTCAGCATTTGTGGGAACACACATTCACGGATTTTTCTTTCGGACATATGTACTTATTAATTGTGGAAACCCCGAATATTCATGTTTTTCTGAAGAACATATGTACAAATTATTCGCTGAGAACTCCATCGATTCGCATATTTTTTCAATAAACCATATTTAAAATATTCTTGTATTATTTTCCTATTATTTAGGTGACTTAAAACATATAACAGTCCATTTTTATGATAAAGATTGGCAGAATTGTACATCTTCATTGTAAAAAACAAACACAAAAACATGCATAGTGCTTGGGCTTTGTCCTTTGCTCTGCAGCCGAGATCTTAAAAGTGCTAAGTCTGGGGGGGGGGGGGACATCATCACAGTTCTGGTTTTGGAAAATCTTTTATTTGTTATATTTTATATCTTGTTACACATATTTTATACAGTATTTTCAATGGTTATATCGATATATACGTAATTAAAAATGGTTATTGTATGTATGAAAGAAAATTTATACTAAGTGTATGGTCACCAATACTATTTTTCAAAAAGGGGTCTGAAATGTTTCTAAAGTGTTTAGGAAGAGAGTTTAAGGCATATGAGGTTTTAACAGTCAAAATAGGGACTTATAAGCACTTTTAGTGGGGGGTTGCAAGTATTCGCGGATTCTAACTATTCGCGGTCGGGTCTGGTCCCTAAACCCCCACAAATACAGGTGACTCACTTTGTGACAATTTTGCACAATGTTTGGATTTTTTTGATTCCAGATAAAAATTTGGAAATCTTCCAACATATTTCTTTGAAATTTTCACTTCTCAAAATTATAAAATTATAATTTAGATATATGAAAAAAAAAAAAAAAAAAAAACCCCAAAAAAACTATCAATTTAAAATGACATAAGAAAATAGGTTAATGACAGGATTCGATAAACTAGTAACTGAAAGGAATTGTTTAGACCTTCCTATGATGTTCTTTTAAACCAACAGTTAAATTCAAAGTTTTTTTTTCCTCTTCTATATTTATGACAAGGTCAAGATACCCACTCTTACCTTCATATCATAAAGCTTAAATATAATCAGATAATTATGAATAATAATGTTAACAATTAAGTCAAATACAATAATTGATATACATAGTTTAAAAAAATAAATAAATAAAAAAAATAAAATGCCATAAAACCATCATTTGACAAAGTTATTTATTCAGAATTTTTAATATAAAGAATGTTCAAGTATTAGCTAATAAGAGGGTGTATCATCTGCTAGGAATTTCCTGCAAATTCCATTTCAGAATAAATCACCTATCTTTATTTAAAATATAAAACAACGGATTAAAACCTTTTGATAGCAGAAACAGACTTTTGTTAATGTATTTTATTAATAATCAAAACATTTGAAAAGTTTTGGTCCAAGCCCAGTTAAAGTAGAATAGAATAATTGTCATATGACTAAATAGAATTTGTAGAGTTGACAATTTTTAAAAATGTTTAGGTTAAGCCCATTTTTAAGACTTGCTCTCATTATGAAAATAATCATATTTTCTAGTTGCTTTCTAGAAATAAAAATAGATAATGAATGCTTATAAAACAAAAATGCATTAAGCTGTTTTACTATGTCAAGTTAATAATAGAACAAAAATAACAGGGTGTGCAATGTGAATGGTCTTGACCTGGCACCTTGACTTCAGTCACATTTTTACCATCATGACATGGCTTCCCTGTGTCTTTTCTACATATATTTTCATGGTAATTGTTCCAATGAGCTTTCGTCCTTGGTACCATGATCACATGAATTGGCTATTAAGTCTCATTTTAGTGCTGAAATAGATGTAACCCTACGTTCTATTCTAATAGAATAGAATCTTTTCTCGCACATCTCACTTGTGGAACTCTTCCAATTTCTTTCTCCCTTGCCACCTACAATCTCCACAAAATGTAAATGCAATGTCAATCGCCATTTTCTATCTTCCTGAAACCTGTTCTTTTATTGTCCTTTCTCCTCATTAATGTCTTATGTCTCAGTAACTCCTTGCATCTTAGTGGCATTATTGCTGGGATGAAATGATTATTAAAAAAAAAAAAAAAAAAAAAAAAAGGTGGTTGCTATTAGCCTGTTACTTACATATAAATCAGTTTCAGAAAGGCTGAGCGAAATTTTGAGATTAACTTTCACTGTTTTTATTGTCGAGAACGAAAGATATAAATAAACAATTATATTTGTCTTTTATTCAAGGACAAAGAAAACGGACACAAACAAGCAATGGCTTTAACAAATTATTAACATATAGAAAAGAAAGAATAGGGAACTTCAAAAAGCAAGTATTTCTTCCTTTTTTTTTATGCTGAACTGCTTTATCAGATCGTATCACTTGGAACTGTTGATTTGCAGATATGATTTTACTGCCAGCGAAGCCATGGGCTGACACCCGCAACAGCCATAATGTTTCGACTAGCTGCAGAAAAGTGTTTATAGTTCTGAATAATGGCATCATTTATGTTTTTGAAAGATGTAAGTCAGGTTTTCCTGTTTTGTTTTTTAAACAGAATATCCAGTCCATATTTGATGCTTTAGGAAAGTAAAGAGCAAAAAGTTAAGCTTTAAGATATTTTCAACAAGCAAATATAGGAAATTATGCTCTCCTAATCTACAAGTAGGAAAGATAAGCAACACAATAAATCTTTTCATCAAAAGATTACAACTAAGAAGTTTTTAATAAAAACAATGTCAAGGTATTTCATGCTTGTGATGTTTAGCATTTTACAAAGATAAAAGTTAAATTAATTCTACTTATTGGAAAATCATGACTAGATATAAAGTACCAAGTCAAAACAAAATGGTAATATTTAAACTTATTAAATATTGTACTTGATTATACAAGGCAGAAATTTGTGGGATAAGCAGAAGAGAAGAATCATTGTTCTTTTAAAATATACTTTATTTGACAAGAACCAAAAAATAAAAAAAAATAAAGTAAGGTCAATGTGGGGGGTGGGGAGAAGAGACAATAAAAGTAGGAAAAAAAAATCCTCAACACCACCAAATTCTACAACTAGCAAATGAAAGTGAAGAATTATTCCTAGAATAAAACAGCAAAATAGAAATAAAAGGAAAAAATATTGATTCTACCCAGGTAGTTACTGCAATAATAATTGATATGACAACAGAGCAAAGAACAAACATCTTCCATTAAACTGGCTACATTCAATTGAGACATTAAGGACCTTTCTTTCTTTCTTTTTTAATGGGGACTAGTTCTGCAGGTTGTTGATGTATGAAGCCATTTACTGAATGAAAAAGTGCGGCAATAAAATCGGCATAAATAGCCAGACAATGTCTACATCATAGATGGGCATAATGTATTGGCATATTTTATCATTGCTTTCTAGAAATGACCTTGCACAGAGAATTCCAACCATAAAACTTGCTGCATAGATAGCCAATCCAGGCTGGAATAGATTTGGTAAATCAACGCCCAGACCACACCCTTTTATGTTAATGAGATAACAATGACGTCATCAGCTCAGCAGTGTGAAAAGTATTCCCTACCCAGCCCCACTTATCAAGTACACTAATATACCTAAGTAGTACATTAGCATAATGTACAGCATAGAGAAAAGATGCAGAAGGAATTGACAAATTATTATTGCAAATGGAAAAAGAAAATTTTTTCTATAAGTTATGTCAACTCAATGACTGAAGAGTAAGAACACACACACAAACTCATACCTTAAAAAGTGAATAATACTTTATCAGCATGAGACATAAGAAACTATTTGATAGAAAAATACCAGGTTTTATCTAATATTTATTTTTGATTATCAATGAAATTATTAGGCATGAAAATGCAATTATCAACAATCAAATTGCGCCCACACACTTTTAGAAGCACTTTGTACACGAATACACCTACACAAGAACCAAAATAAAAGAATTTTAGCCACTTCTTTAAAAGAATAAAAATAAGGAATCAATTCCACTTGGTACCCAAATCAACTTGTCAATATAGCATTAATTAAAATACTCTTTAAAATATAATAAGAAAAAAGGAAACAGCAATTAAAATGGAAGCAGTTTTAATGAATGACAAAACATTACAGGAACCCCAGACATGGCAACACTCAGATGAACAAGCCAAAAATAGCTGAACAACAACAACAACAACAACAACTGGTTGCTATGGCTACCTGAGTTTGGACTCTGTAGCAGAGAAAATGAAGAAATGGCAGAATCCTGTGAAGATATTCAAACAATCTTCAAATCTATTGATTCCTTAAAAATCATGGTAGCATCATCAGAAATTAGAGTATTTCTGAGAATCATGATTGGGTGGGGACAATAGCTTTCAGCTAATATAAACAAGACAATAAAATGCAAACAAGCTATCTCCAATAAATCAAGAAATTAAATTTTGTTTTACATTTTTTTTTTTTAGTTTATTTTTTTTTTAACACTTATGCAATGTCAATGGTTCACGGTTGAGCAGTTTTGTAAAAGTCTGTAACCCCCCCCCCCCCCAAACATCCAACCCCACAATTTGATTTTTCACCATAAATACAATCATCACAAATTTAATCACAATAACAAAAAATGACAGCAAGTTGAATTTTTTCTCCTTTTTTTTGTGAAAACATGTAGAACAGTATGAAACACAATACAAATATTATAATAAATAACAATTTGTTCAATCACAAGCAATTGTTTTTAATTCTTTTTACCATGCAGCTTTTTTTTTTTTGTAAATTAGATTTTTTTTTATTGCTTACAATGAAGAAATCTTTTTACTTTTTACATCAGACATTTTCTTAAAATTAAAATTAATTTGGTAAAGCAACAAATAATGTATTAATTTAATAATGAAAAAAAAAAGCTAGAAATAAAACTTTAAAAAATATATTACAACTTGATTAACTAAGATGTATAACAAAAAGAAATAGTTTTTTCTTTTATTAAATTATGTATTATTGACACCAGAACAATATTAACTACAAAACAGAAAATGCTGATCCTCATTCAAGTTTTACAAAGACTATCAAATATTACAATTTTCTTAACATATATAATACACCAAAACTAATTCATTTGATACTAGTAAAACTATTTATGAATAGTTAAAAATGTATTTTAGTTAATGGGTTCATTTATTTTCTGTAAATTTTGATTAGTGTACTATTAAGATCGATTCATGTATTTAAAACATTATAATTGAGTCAGTCTATTTAAATTTGAATAAAATTTATAAAAAAAAAAAGCTCAAATTTACTTAAAACAGAAAACAAAAAAATATTTAAAAATATTTAATAATTTTGAAATATTAAATACTCTTTTTACACTTCTTTATAAGGATTTTGTTCAGTTATTTTTTTTATTAATAAATTTCCATACCAAATTGATAGATGATTTGACTTCAAATCAATTCAGATTTTAATTTAAAAATAACTAATTTTTATTTTTCCACATTAATATCAACTTTAAATGCCACAAATTTAATGACCACAAAAAATCTTGTGACATTTGTGGAGAAGAAATATTTTTAAATAGATAAGTCAAAAGTAAAAAAAAAAAAGAAAAATGATTTTAATAAAATATAAAAAAATTCTTTATTAAAAAAATTACTTTTCTGAAAATTTTTACTGGAGTTGTAAATTTAATATTAAATTGGAATTTAGAAATATTTTTACATTTTAATTTTATTACCTTTGGGTGAAACAACTGAAACTAAAATTGGTGGCTAAGATTGACACATTTTCTAACTGCTACCCCAGTAAAAATCAAATGAATGCTGATTTTCAAGGTAGACCTGTCTTTGAAGATTTATGCAACAAAATCTTTCAACATAATATTTGGCCTTATACCAGACACATATTTGCATGCTTAATCAGTTTTTAAATAACTTATTTAAAAACTTATGATGACACAAATAGTTTTACCACAAGCTATTGATGGGGGGGTGCAATTATTTGCATTCAGTTACTAAAAACTTAGCCTGTCAATTTTTACACGTTGTTTTCAGAAAGATAGAATATTTTGTCATTCCTTGAAAAACTAGTAAAAGTCAGTATTAAAAATACACAAGTTATCCAAAAAAAAAATAAATACTGAAAATGATTATGTAACTCAGCTGTTCGATTTATTGCAGAAAGAAAGTTTTTATATTATATATTAATTAAAATATGTATTTTAATTATTAATCCCCCCCCACCACAAAAAAAAAGGAATAAAATTAATTCTATTAATATTTTTAATTTGTTACATAATTTAAAATTTTGACAATATCAAATTAGTTACAATAAATATTTAACTTGGAAGGTGAAATGTTTTTTAAAGATTGACCTATATAAGTTAACCCTGCCCTAATTACATACAGTGATCACATTAGGGAAAATAAAAAGAACACCTGAAGTATATTTTTTTATATAAATTTTTTAAAAATACTTTGAGAATAAATAATTTTTTCTATAATTAAAAAAAAATGCATTCCGTTCTAATCATTTTAATTAAAATTTCCTTTTAAATTAGTTATGCTTTCTTATTCTATCGATTACAATTCAAATCGTATAAATAAAATCATGCATCAACACGAAAAGCACACGGCATAAAGCTAACATTATTCATTCTTACCTTTCTTCACGTCTTACTGACGACCAGCAACAAGCGCATCTGCTATGCGAGCTGGGACGCTAGCTGCTTTATATATAAGGAACCAGGCGCAAACCCTCCCCCTGGTGGACGAAAACTACAATTGACAAGGGACGTAACTCTAACGCTTGAACTTTACCTTGACTTGTGAAAAAAAAAGGATTCATTATATTTTGTTGACTTCCCTATTCAACTACGGTAAATGCAAAGTTTTGTTGTCGTTTAATTGTTTGTCCCTAACGTCTTATTATTATTATTGTTATATTATGACTGAGGATTTTATAGCAAACAACAATATGCTTTAGTTTAGTTGATTTATAATTTAAATTACACTTACTTGCAGTTAAAAAAAGTTACACAAAAAAAGAAGTTTTGTTTGATTCGATTAAAAATGAAAATCTCCGGTCCAAATTCTTCATCCAAACTTTTTGTTTTTTTTTTTTACACCCTAAAATCGATTTTGTCTCGTAAGATAAGTAAAGATCGAAAACAATAAATTCATCTGATTTTCGATTTTTACTATTTTGTCAAAATTATTGTGCGAGCATAGTTCCTGGGGGTCTCATCTCCCTAACAATACCTCCCCATTGCATTTTGATTATTATGGGTACGGATTGACGCTTGCGAAACCGGCTAATTTCAGGAAAACAATCTCATTTTCTGTCGATCTCATGAAGGTACCTACATACGAAAATGTGCTGAGCCTTTTTTTTTTTAACGCCTTATACAAAAAAAATTAAAATGGCAACAATTTATTATTTGTTGCATATTTTTATTTTTTATGAGGAAGGTAAATCATCATAAATTCCTCTTAGGATTTTTAACTTTTAGGTGAGACTCTACTGAACTTTTTAATTTTAGCTTAGTTTCTTGTAAAGCCCGATTTTTCGATCGTCAATCTGTTCGGTCATCATTTCATTCTTCAATCTAAAAAGGGAAAGATGACATGAGGATTTTTTTTACTTCTTTACTATTTTTAATTTTATTTTTAAGTTAGTTTTTTTTAGTTAAGTTAGGTTAATTACTTTGACATGAATGTTCATAAACCCAGATTTGGAATTGGGGAAATTTTTTCTTTAAGCAACAGAAATTTATAATTTATTGCTTAATAATTTAATTTTTTTAAAATCGTGATTAAATTATATTTTGGATTTTTTCTAAAAAAAAAAACTTTATTTGAAACTTATGATAAATAAAAATCCACTCCCAGTTAATTATGATCAGTACTTTTTTTTAAATCAAGGAAAATACGATATTTTTTTTTTATTTGATTTGAAATTTCGAAATAATACTTTTTCTAATTTACAAATTTATTTTTTCACATAAAACGCAAGTTATCGGTTATTTTTTTTTCACGCTATTTATTCTTTTTTAAATGTTAAATAAAAATGATAAAAGAATGAATTATCAACTTAATAAGCAAAAGTTCATTTATTTTACAGCCGCTATTAAAAAAAAAAAAAAGAATTCATATTTCAATTTCATACAGACAAAAAATGCTTCCATTTTTTTTTTATTAATATATTTTTTAAGCAAGCTAAGAAAAAAAAAGTAACAATGAAAAATTGAAGATGTTCTGGGAAACATTGGAAGTTCACGCCCACCCCACAGCAAAAAAAAAAAACAAAATGACTATAATTTTTTTTTCTTCTTCATATTAAAAAAAATGTTTTTAATTGCCAGAAAACAGAAATAAGATAGAAACTAAATTGTAAAGTGTGTATGTGATTCATTATTTGACAGTTTGACACTCTCAACGAAATTGGATAATTCATTTTATTTTTTTTCTTGTAGAACACTTGTTTTCTAACCCATACACCCAAAAACTCATTGTAAAATATCCAGGAATGATCTCACTGACAACAACTTCCAAATTAAAAAAACAATCACTCTCTCTATTATTAAGGACCTTAATTTAAGGTACTATTATTCCAAATGAGCGACATTTGGGCCTCGTGCCAGACTAGACAGAAATTTCTAAAACCCTAATTCCTAAACTGAACTTTTAAAAAAACGTGCCAATATCAGATTTTTAAAAAAGCGATTTAACTTTTAAAATACATTTCTCTGTGCCATAAATTAATTAGTAATTGTACTAAGGAAAAAAAATCGAAGCTTACAGAACAAACAAATGGGAAGATCATGCTGCGTCACTTTTCCAAATGAAAAGAACCTTACCAACGTTGAAAATAAATCAGCAATGTTCAAGATTTTTTTAAACCTGAGATTGAACACTGACCAATAAATGTGCTGGTGGCAAAAATCGTTACACATCAAAATGGGTCCCTACCATTCAAGGCTTAATTAAGCTAAGCTTAATAGAGCAATTAAGAAGGATGGGAAGATTGTGTTGCATCACTCTTCCAAGTGGGGAGGGCCTTGAAAACTAGAAACGATTTTTTTTTTCCTTCAGAATTTTTTTAGCTTTCACCTGTAGTCTTAACAACAACTATTGGTACTGATACTAAAAATACATTTATTTTTAGTTCACCAAGAAGACTCCTCTTTCTTTAAGTACCTGTTAGTGTTAGTTAGCAAAATGTTGTCTGTGGGGGTCGGGTTTAAAAATCTTTTTACAACAATAACAAAACATTAATAACGAAAAGTTAATTTTTAAAAAACTATTTTTAAAAAGCTTTTTTTTTTTTTTTTTTTTTTCCCAGACAGAAATTATTAACAATTAATTCATTTCTGTTTTGGGTTTTGACTTTTGTTTTAATTGTCTTCATCAAACTAAAAATGTTTTTCTCGATACCCCCAAAAAAGCACAAATGAGAAAGTTCAGGCGATTTTTTTCTAAATCAGAGCGGGAAATACAACTAAACTAAACAACTGCATTAAAAAAAAAGAAAGAAAGAAGAAAACGTCGTCATTTGACGCGATTCATTCATTCATGGCAACGACGATGATGGCGGGAGTTAGACCACGTGACTATATTATGAAATGTCTGGGTAAGGTACCCGATTCAAGTGATTTTATTAAATATTTGTAAAATTAATCTCTTTCCTTACCCACCAAGTCGTTAAAAAAAAAAAAAACGAGAGACAACTTACGCTGTCAAAAGTTTTTGAATAGTTTCGCTCTGGGAATGTAAGACGAAACTAAAATTGACGAAAACACGTAAACGTCGATTCTATTGATTCATTTTAAAAAAAAAATCGCAATCTTCTTACATTTTCTATCCTTAAGCGACACTCAACATCTGCTTCATAACAAAAAAAATCACGGTCTTTCGTATTTTTTATTTTCTTTTATTGTCATATTATTTACCGTGACTATATAAATAATAATTGAATTACTGATTTTTTTAAAACTGTCAACATAAAAAAAATAGTCTTCTTGTGTGTAAACTTCAAACCGTAGAAAATGGATGCTTCAAAAATGCGACAAAAATCCTACCGTCTCTTAGTTTTATTTTTACTACTGTGTTAGTGTACACCGGAGATTAATCTTGGGGACTCCTTTTTTAAGTGGGGAGTGAAATTGAACACTTTTTTTCTCTAAACAAAGAAAATGTACTCACAATTAGAAACTGGCGTTAATTGGAAATATGATTTACAAGGATCTACCCCCCTCCGCTTCAAGTAAATTCACTAATTTCGTTATTTACAAAAAAATTCCTAAACCTTGAAAATAATATTTCCTGTAAATAAATCAATATTTTGTGAATGTCATCTTTCTGTTGTTAATATCAAACAATTATTATAGAATTTAACAATTAATTAATTAACTTCTTTTTTTTTTTTTTTCTTTTTTCTTTTCTTCTGTTACTCTGCGGTTATAAACAACAGTGAAAGCCTCTATGCAGTATTTTAGCATCTGACCACTATCATGCCCCTCCCCCCCCCCAGCATAATAGACTCCATGTTTAGAAAACAGATCTTTGCAAACAAAACAGTTTAGTTAAATAAAAAGTGTCTTTAATTCTTTTTGTTGCAATTTTAAGCTCCTTTTTTAGATTTAAAAAAAAAAGCGAATGAAGGTATTTTGTATTCATAAGATTGTCTGACATTTCAAATTAAAATAATCGTCACTCTTTGATGGGTAATTAATTGTATCACAGTGTATAAAATTAAAATAGGAATAAAAACAATAATATGCAAAAAGGAAAAAATATTATGTTTATAATATTGTTCAATGCAAAATACACACTTTTAGTTAATTTTCTTCGTACAAAGATCAAAGTGTAGTATCATTTTATTTTATTGAAAAGCATACAAAATGAAACTCCACAGAAGTTTCAATAATTTCCAATCAAAGATTATAATTTAACCCATTAAGTGCAGATGATCAGAATTTGGTGTTGTACTTTTATGACTCCCCTACGAGGCACGGTGGAGTAACAGATAGCAGCTAGGATTGAGGAATCTGAGAGCCGAGTTCAAATTCCAATCAAATACATTACATTCACTTACGTGCTAAGGTAAAGATATGAATCCTCTTCTTCTCAAGCTATGGGTAAATAGCAGGACAGACTGTGTTCTATAGCCCTTCATGGCAACTGGTCTACAGCAGAAAGAAATGGCAACCTACTGCGGAAAAAAAACAGCCTTGTCAGTCATGTATCGAAAGATATATGATCGCTTAAGCATGTATCACGCATGGCACATAATGACTATGAATGACAGGAGTTAATGAACTAATTTTGAAAGAAATAATGCTACAATTTCAAGTTATTGTAAACTAAATCAAAAGTTTGGGGCCAAATTCTGGATTTAATAATTCCTAAGTTTTTTGGTTTAGTTTACTTCTAATTAGCTAGGATGCTGAAACTCGCCCATTGGTGCATGACGTCCAATTTTTTTTGTTGTTGTTTTTCTAGAGAGAGTGTTACCAGAAATTTCAAATTTGCCAACCATAAGAGTCCTGTTAGCCAGCAAGGTCGATGAAGCAAAAAAGTTAAAATCTTAGGGAAAATTTATGCAGTAATGGGTTAGAGTCTGTCTATATTTCTGAGATGAGGTATTATGTACAGTATTTACATTAGTCGGACTATTGTCCTCATCTTTGTCGCCATATTTGTCACAATGTTTCGGCCATTGTACGCTCCGGCCTTCTTCAGATGGTTGGAATTTCGAACTGAACCCTTTATTTCGATCACTGGGGTAGACTGTTCTAGTTCCACGAGCCATGGCACAGTGGATAAAGGCATTGGTTAGATCCAGTGACAGACCCAAAGAGTGTGAGTTCAATACCCGGTTAAGGCAGTGGAGAACTTTCAGAGGGAAAATTAGCAGGAGATAACTGATAACTGACATCCATCAAACATGGCACGTGGAACTAGAACAGTCTACCCCAGTGATCGAAATAAAGGGTTCAGTTTGAAATTCCAACCACCTGAAGAAGGCCAGAGCGTACAACGGCCGAAACGTTGTGACAAATATGGCGACAAGGATGGGGACAATAGTCCGACTAATGTAAATAAAGTAATGGATTAATTTTGTTTTTGTCTTTTTTTTTTGTTCAATCAATTTGCCCAAAGCAAGGCCACAATGCCACTAAGATGCGAGGGGCTACTGGGAGTGAAAGAGAATGAAAAGATCTGAGAAGAAACCAGAAAGCAATCCTAAACAAGGGATAAAAACTTATACCAATGAGATATGGGAACTGGACAATAGATGAATCTAACTATTCTTGTTAAAGAGAAAAAAAGTAAAAGTTCCTTTTATCGCACTTCTCACTTGTGGAACATTCTTCTTGCTGCTTGCTTCCCAGTCGACTTTGATCTTCAAAAATTTTTAAAGTCGTTATTTTCTGTCTTCTTAATTCTTGTTCTATTATTGTCCTCTCTGTATGTATGTATGTTGCGGCATTCACCCTGGATCGGTTAAGCTGGCTCCTTCCAAGGAATTCACCGCGTCCGGAACGAAGGCCGACCAAGCACGGCGATCCGTCGCCAATGCTGAAACGAGCGACAGCCATTCCCGATTCCAACGGCGGCAAATTCTTGAAACGGAGTAACAAGGGAGTTTTGAACTTCACACGCGGTCCCCACACCTCGCGTGCTATCCCAGTGGGGGGAGGAATATGCTATTACTTGCCGCAGAATTTCCACAGACGCAGAGGCAGGAGTAAACAAGAGGCCGCCGGATGCCGGTGCAGACGCCGAATGGTTTTGAATTCAGAGTTGACCTTCTCCTAGACCAGTTGCCATCCAAGGCTATAGAACCCAGTCTGTCCTGCTATTTACCCATAGTTGGAGGGAGAAGAGGATTCACACCTTTCACATAAGTGAATATAACGGATTCGACTGGAATTCGAACTCGACTCTACGATTCCTCAATCCAAGCCGTTATCCATTACTCCACCGTGCCTCCTCTCTCCTTAATAGTAGTTATTCTCATATTCTCTAACACTCAGTAACCTCTTGCATCTTAGTGGATTTATTGCCTTGCTTGGGGTGAAATGATTAAAAAAGAAAAATAGTAATTAATAAATGAAATTTCAGTGTTCACGCGGAGACGTTAGAACTATACAGTTAAAGTAGACATTAGAAGCAACTGGAAATACAGTCCGAGACAAGAAAGAAATGATAAATCTTTACTCCTATTCAAAAAACTGAGGAGGTGTATGAACCGGATGATAGACAAACCTATCTACTCCAATTGAATTAAAATATTCACCATAGAGATTGCACTGACACAAGTCTTTAGTGATATGCCCTGGGTCATTACAAGTTTCACCAGATCATGCTTTTTATCTGTCTTATGTCCTAAAGAGGAGACAGGCATTGAATAGATGATAAAACCTTTGAAGAAGAGAAAGTCCCTCCAGCCTGAAGTTAGTAAATTTAGTTTTGAAAAAGGCATGCAACCTTCAATTTTTAGGCAATTCTTAAAATCCAGAGGGTAGACCCAAACTTTTGACTTAAAGTGTAGATGAAATTTCATTAAAAAAAAAATAAAATAAACAAACAACACTTGATTTTACATGTTGAAATTCTACACATTCACTGAAAATAAACAATGTTTTTTTATATTTTAAAATCTAAAAATATTTTCTGGCTTTAAATAACCTGCAAGGGTTTGATAAGCTGTAATAAACAAATAAATCAATCAAAATTTAGTCTGAAGTCCTGAAGGATGAGGTGCATTGTGCAAAAGATTTTTCCTAACATTGTTCAACCTAATGTCCAGTTCACACTCCTCCCCAGCCTTTTGAACAGGGGTAGAAGTTTATCCTTTGTTTTCTGTTTATGATTATGTTTCTGGTTCCGTCAAAAGTCTATTTCAACCATAGACTTGTCATGTCTCTGCCTAAACTCTGAAATTTTATTTACTATTTGTTTTTATTTTGTTTTTGTTGCCTTCAAAAGGCATAGGTAGGTTTACCTATCATCTGGTTTAAACTCCTTCCTGAGCTTTTGAACAGGAATAACCTTTTATCTCTTGTTTCCTCTTCAGGATTGGGTTTCTGGTTCCTTCTAATGTCTTCTCATTCTCTTTCACTCCCAGTAACCCCTTACGCCTTAGTGGCATTATCGCCATCTTCTGTCTTCCTGAAACCTGTTCTTTTATTGCCCTTTCTCTTCACTAATGTCTTCTCATTCTCTTTCAATCCCAGTAACCTCTTGTGTCTTAGTGGCATTATCGCCATCTTCTGTCTTCCTGAAACCTGTTCTTTTATTGCCCTTTCTCTTCACTAATGTCTTCTCATTCTCTTTCAATCCCAGTAACCTCTTGTGTCTTAGTGGCCTTATCACCATCTTCTGTCTTCCTGAAACCTGTTCTTTTATTGCCCTTTCTCTTCACTAAAGTCTTCTCATTCTATTTCACTCCCAGTAACACCTTGCGTCTTAGTGGCATTATCGCCATCTTCTGTTTTCCTGAAACCTGTTCTTTTATTCTCCTTTCTCATCACTAAAGTCTTCTCATTCTCTTTCACTTAGTAACCCCTTGCATCTTAGTGGCATTATCACCATCTTCTGTCATCATTAAACCTGTTCTTTTATTCTCCTTTCTCATCACTAAAATTTTCTCTTTCACCCTTATGCATTCAATAGTAGGACATGAATCATTATCTCAAAAAAAATTCTTACAATCTAAAAATATTTTCTGGTTTTAAATAACCTACAAAGTATTGATAATAGGACAAATCAATGCTTTTATGATAAAACTGGTGTAAATAAGTAAAATAGTAAAATTTAAAAAATATACCATGTGAATTTCAGCTTATATTTTTTTAAGAAATATTTATAACAACACATTTGATGGTGCGATATTTTGAATGTAACTTGAGGGTTTATTCTTCATACTGTAAAAACATAACAATAATAGAACAGTTACTGATATTTTTTTAAATTTCAAATATATAAATATATTATAAATATATTATAAATATTTCTAATAATTATAAAAAAGACATAACCTTTTTTGGGAGCATTGTTCTAGATGCTCTAATCGACTTTGAATTGGTTGAGCATCTAGCTTCAAATGGCATTTTCTCAGAGAAACAATATAGCTTTCATTTCTCTAGACAACTGCTGATGTGTTAACAATTATTACTGAATTTGTCTTATCAAGTCTCTCCATTCTTATCTAAATAAAAGTAGCAAGGCTCAGGCTGTGGCTTTAGATAAACTACTGAACTGTTATATAATATCAGTCCTCCAATGTGGAAGTGAATGTTGGACAATCTCCTCACATGTGAAAAAGAGATTTGAAGCAACAGAAATGTGGTTCTACAGAAGGATGCTAAGGATACCATGTGAGCAATGATGAAGTTTTAGAGAAAACGTAAACAAAAAGGACACTTAACATCAGGAAGAGAAAGTTGAAATTTCTAGGTCACATGATGAGGAAAGAGAGCTTAGAAAATTTGATACTCACAGGACATACTGAAGGCAAGAGAGACAGAGGAAAGCAACACATAACCTACCTATTGAGCTTGAATAAATGGATGGGGAACCAAGATGTAGGAGAGATAACAGAAAATCAAAATTTATTAAGCACTACAAAGGACAGGAAATGGTGGAGAGCCATGATAACCTATGTCCTGAAGGAACACGGCACATAGAAGAAGTTTGACAGGTTCTTTCAGGTTGGCTTTCTTCATAATCTCAAGGGTTATGGTGTCTTTGGCTGAATATTTGATTTACTCCAACACTTCCTGTAATGAAAGTCATGTTGAACAGACCGGCTTCCAGTTCCTTTCACATTAACGCCAAGGCTCCCTCAGGGCTCTATCCTTGAACCTACATTGTTCCTTACCTTTATCGACAACCTTCCCAATGTTATCACTTCCAAACTCTATTTATGCCAATGAGACAACTATTTACTCCTTAATAGTAAATCCAAAAGGTTTGACAAAGTAGAACTGGCAGCTGTTCTTGAAAATGACCTCCAATCTGTTGTTAACCGGGACAAGGAATATCGAGAACCTTTTTCTGCATGTCATCATCATGGCTGATGCTAACCTCCAGGAATGCAATACTTTGCAACTTCATGTTCTTACATTTTCCACTCACATGACATGCAGTGATTATATTGAATCAATTGCTCGGTTTGCTGCTAGGAAATTTGTTTCACTGTGTCATACCAGACAATTTTTCTTGCCAGAATCCATTTTGCACATTTATAAACCTACCATTCATCTATGCATTGAATATTGATGCCATATCTGGTCTGGAGCTCCTGTAAGATATCTAGAGATTCTCGACAAAATCCAAAGGTACGCTGACTTTCACTGGATTTCAAAATTAATTTCGATTATTCCCAAATTTATTTCCTAGTTATAAAAAATGTTATCATACAAAAAAATTTGTTGTAAAAAAATCACGTAAAAAAATCACTGAAAATAATTGCAGTAATGAAAACTTGGGAATCCAAAATTTCAGGATTGCAGTTCCAGATCCGACCCGGAATGTTTTTAATTTGCTCACAGAGTTGTCCTGATTCCAAAATGGTCTGATATGTTGGACTATGACCTCTAGGAGTAAAGTTGAAAAATTGTGATGCAATAACACATCGACATTTGCATATATATATATATATATATATATATATATATATATATATATGATTTAAATAAAAACAGATGACTTTAAGGTTCCATGTAATAAATTATTTCACCACAGCCCTTTTAAAGGACTGCAGATCATCAGACTTTACTTCCAAAGGTTGAAACGAAAAATGAAAAGAAATTTGGTGAAATAATTTATTACATGGAACCTTAAAGTGGTCTGTTTTTATTTAAATTATTAGCTCTGATTTACATTGAGCTCTCTGGATTTTATCTTCCTTGGGTCTACCCATACGGATTACCTAGTTTTTCGTAAACTAAATATATATATATATATATATATATATATATATATATATATACTTTAAAAATCAGGAGACCAATTGAATCTGCTACTTTGGTTTCAACCTTATGGTATCTTCAGATGATTTTTATCAAATGACACCTCATAACACTTCATTTTTTTTTTAAAGTAATGAATGGTCTATTTTTTATTTTATTTTATTTTTAAATAAATAAACAAATGCATGACGTTGGATCTAATAAAAAGAATGCTATAAAGTTGAAACCAAAATAGCGGATTCAACTGACCTTCTGATTTTTAAAATTAAAAGCTTTACATGTGATTTTTGCTTTTATTTTTTTCACATGTGTATTGAGCACTTTTTAATATCACTGTTTCCCGGTCTGATTCAACTCTGACCATTAACCTTTTATGTATTATATATATATATATATATATATATATATGTATATATACGCACACAAAAGTTTTAAGTTCAACCAACAAGATCTGTCTAATACTTTATTATAATTTAAATGTGCAGATTATTTCAGCTGAATTTAGCAAAACTTGTTTGGCTGAATTCTTTCTGCTTAAATACACCTTTATATATATTTACAAAACCACTATCTCCACTCAGGATTGAACTCACAATCAGTAGCTCTGACAGATAAGCATGTTATCTAACATACCAAATGAGATGCCAAAATAATTACAAAGCCCAATCTGATTTGTCAGAAATTTTCCAACATGAGACACCTCGTCAGCCTTGCAAGATGTAGAATAAACCAATATGACTTACCACTCTTGATGATTGTCTCCCTTGAAAGAAGAACTCTCCCTCACTTAGATACTATAAATAAGCAATCTAGCCGTACATCCCTATTCAAGCACAAAGCATGAAGAGAGATACTCTCTTATCCTGAATATTAAATGGGAGAATGTTGCCTTTCTTATCTCAAATATTAAAAGACAGAACGTTACCTCTCTTATCCTGAATATTAAAAACTAGCTTAAAAGCTGACCTATCGGGTGGCATTTAAGCTAGCTCCTGCAGAGAGCTCTTGATTGGGCTTTCGGCAATAATATCATTTTATGCATTGAGCACATATTAAATTTTATTAAACTTGAACAGTATTTTTCCAACAACAGTTTTCATCAAAACAGTGATATAATTTGTATATTTGGAACTTATTTCAAAGCTTCATAATGAACAACATTTTTGATTTTCCAATTTGGGGTCAGTACAGATAGCTTGTTTCCATTCCCAACCCTTGAACAACGAACATAGAGCTGGCCGTGAGAAAAGCAGGGTTCCATCAGATGAAGTCCAGTTACTTTCAATGATTGTCTTTGAGACTTATTGGTTGACATTACATCACTCACTCTCACTGGAATTACAGGAATTAAGAGGATTCTTGGAATTAACTCTTTTCCCCCTTTTCCTTGACCAGTAAGGATCTCTGCTTCTAAGCGATGAAGAAGCATCTTCTTCACAATTAGCCTCGTTCTGGAGGATCCAGATTTCTCAATAGCATAACTGGCACATTTTCTTTTAGTTCCAGTTTGTGTGATGGCATTCCAGGAGGATTCAATGAGTTCAGGAACTCTATTGGATAAGTCACTGCCTGCAGTGTCAATGAAAAAGTACTTTATGCTTTGTTTTGGAATGTCTTGGATAAGTTTCTAGTTAATGCTATCCACAGTTTGATTCTTGGGAGCTAATATGGCCCCCTCACAAAGCCAGTTTGAATCCATGAAATGGTATTTAATGTTTGGATAAACATGGTTAATCAAGTCTTGGATACTTGAGACTGAAACTCCACAATCATTTGGGAGTGAAATATCTTCATTTTGGCCCACTTAGATGGTTTCATTGCAAAGCTGCAACATCAAAACAGCAAATCTTCCTGCTTCAAGGTCACCTGTGATTCTCATAACTCTCATGTTTGTTTTCAGGCTGAGTTTTTGAACATGGCTCCAGATGTAAGAGTTTTTCAGACAGGTATTGATTTCACCAGCTGGAGTTCCTCTTGCAATGACTGGTAATGTTTGTTTAAAATCATCAGAGCTCAGTGATACCTACCATGATTTGTGAATTCTGTCTAATATCTTTGAGTGTTTTGTCCAGAGTCTCAAATGCTTTATGTGCCATGGTACATTCATCCAAAACAATGAAGCCCCTGTCTCCTCCAATAGCTTAGTCAAGTTGATTCCTCTTTTGATGTTGCAAATAGGTTTCATTGTAGTTCAAATCCACTGGAAGTTTGAAAGTGCTGTATGTCCTCACTTTGTCTTGAATTTCACAGAGAGCTAAATTTGCAATGTGAGGATTCAATTCCAATCCTGGATGAGCATGTCTCATTTGAAATAAGATGAGATATTTAAAAATTAGAAAGGTGTATCCCTTTAATTGCAAAAGTGTGACATGCAGACATTTTCGCATTTATTATATAGCAGAAAAAGATATTTAAAATTAGAGTTGTGTCCCTTTAATTGAAAAAGTGTGTCACCCAGAGATTTTCACATTTATTATATAGAAGAGAATGTCACCTCTTTTATCCCAAATAATAAAAAAGGCTCATGCATAAACAAACAAAACCCGAAACTACTATGTGATATTTGAAAGGAATAAACATTTATTACAAGACATTAAAACAATATAACAAAATACAATTCTGTACAAAATAGTCTTGCACAAAAATTTCCTTTTGTGCACCTTTTTAGTAACAAGGCAAGATAACAGATCAAAATAAAGACTTAAGATTTCCAGTACAATCTTTAAATAATGTGGAAAACCATAAGATAATACAAGGCCTTTAAGACTTTAAAAAGGTGCACCCACCTAATAGAAAGATGAAAAAACAGAAGGGTGATTTAGCAAAGCCACTTGCAGCACTGTGACTTTTAAGAATTTTTCTTTAGAACACAGTTCTATTCACAGGGTTCTTTTTTCCATTTGCTTCTTCTATGAGAAACAGTCTAACTTGTCCATAGGTGACTGCTGAAAATAATCTTCATTTCTGGAACCTCATTTTTATGCCTTCAAGACAAAATTTTCATGTCTTCTGATTTCTTTGAAATTTTCACTTCTTTTGGTTGCAAATTATTATACCATCTAGTCGAAAATTTTTATTTCCTCCTAGTCGAAAATCATTAACTTCTGTTCAAAAATGATATTACCTTTTGATATTATCTGCTGACCCATATCATCAAACAAACTCCAGACAGATCTTAACTTTAAATTTACCTGGATGAATGCCACCCTTTTGATTGAGCAATAAATACAAAGAGCAGATATTTTTTAAATTTGCAAGAAATTAATTTTGAAACAGTCCAGCTTTCTCAAATTATTTTTGGCAGTTCTTTTAGAGCCAATTCTAAATTTAGTAACTTTTTGTTGTGAACAATTACACAGAAGCAAGCGAGTCAAAGTGACATCTGGTACAAAGGAAAATAAGTTCCTTACTTCAATACACGACACGTAGCAGGTACCGCTGAATTTGGGTATTAGCCAATTATCAAAACCTCTGTCTGCCATGACTGGGAGGAATGCCATAATAACTAGTATCATAAATGAAATTGTATTCCTCTGGCGTTGTACACCACTAAATACTTCTTTTTCAATCCAATGCCAAAATCTAAATATTTCCTGCACACGTCACCAATGTACAAAAATTGCTCCCCTTCTCACTGCTTCAGCCCCCTTTTATCATACTAACACCACAGCTGACTGACCAATTAGCGTTCTTCGCTTTGTCCTCAGTTACCCAGTCAAATGGCATCCTCCAGTCCAACCAATCAGCACGGAACTTGCTATTGGTTGAACCACACTAAGCTGTACAAAAAACACTGTTACAGAATATACACTTTTGGAATAATCTAAAGTACGAGGGGCGATTAATGTCATTTTCAAGGAACAAAATACTGCTGCTACATGTAATGTATTGAGGTAAGGAACTTATTTTCCTTTGCACCAGATGCAAGCCACTCTGACTCAATTGCTTATACGTAATTGTTCACCACACTTTTACAGACAAATGTAACACAGCAAAGTTAATTTTTATAAACTGTCTGGCTTTCTTTTGAATACACTTCTAAAATTAAGTGTAAAAGACAAACTTAGACTATTATTATAGCTATTTATAATTATGCACACTTTTTTATTATTATTTTTAATTATTTTATATTACTAATAAAATACTTTTTTATAGTTGTCAGTAAAAATTCAATTTCAATAGTAATTAACTCATATACAATATGGTGATTTTGTAGGCCTAGCTTAGATGTGGCACAAGCTTAAAAGTGTGGAGCTCCTAGTGAGGACCAAACTCAGTCATAATTGCTCTAGTGAGGCAGGCCTACTTACCATTACACCACATTGAAGTGCCCTAATTCATATACTATATGAGTTGTCAGTAGAGTAATGGATTGCAGCCTGGACTGAGGATTTCGGAGAGCATGGTTTGAATTCCAGTCGAGTTCATTACATTCACTTATGGGCTACTACCCTTGGGAAAAGTATGAAATCAACTTTTCTCCCCACAAAGCTATGGGTAAATAGTAGGACAGACTGGGTTCTATAGCCTTGGGTGGCAACCAGTCTAGGAGACCAAAAACTCTGAAGTCAAAATTATATGTAGCTCTTACAAAGCATATACTATGAATCTAAGGAAAGGATAATAGCCATTGACTCTATTATCCTGACTACGGTCAACTCCTTTGTAGTGATATTAAATTTAAAATTTTATCTGGTGCAATGCTGCAATAGTGTAGGCATTGAACTTATATTCAATCACTTGTGAGATTTACAGTGTAAAATGAACTATGGGAAAATGATATATAAATTTTTATATATTGTTATATACCTGTGGATAATGATGGGTATGTCCCCATTCCCATAAATACAGTAGTAAATACTGTATGTTGGTCTGCAGTTAGAGATTTGTCTCCAGCTGTGCTGGTCAAACTCTCTGCCTTCAGGTAGAGAGGATCCCCAGATGAGGCTGTGTTGAAAGGCAGAGTCTCATCTCTGGGAAACAGCTACCCGACCCCATTTTATAGGGTCTACAGAGAATTTTTGGCCAAGCCTACGGGCTCAGATACCCCACATTAAATTCGGCCTTGTGCCACATCTGACTGCATGGGGCAGTTGGTAGATATCCTGCAGTTGGTGATTCATTGTGGAATTCACTTGACTCGCTTCTAGCAGTTGACTACTTCTATGCGCCGCTGGCAAATCTTATATGTGTTGTTCTTGTCCTAAGTATTATCGTTCATTACCAACATTTGTGTGATTATTCTATTCCATAACCTTCCCTAGGTTACAACATTTTGGCGACAAGGATTAGCCAAATTTACAATACTGTACCTATGAACACTAATGGGTATGATATGTCCCAGTCCTCATAAACACGTTGGACACTATTGTAAGTGGGGGTAATATGCTGTCTAAGTAGTCCACCACTAGCAGTGGTTTACCTACTTCATGCCACTGGCGAGTATTGTATTTTGTTGATGTTATAAAGATTACCATTTCATTTCCAACCTCCATTTTAGTTATTTCTTATTAAGTAACCCTTTCTAGGTCACAACAAATATCAAGAACAATTTTAAGAAAATCTATGACAAAGTGAAAAATGTTTTCATGTGACACATTTTGTCCTTTAGAACTTCATGGGACTAAAGTGATGTTTACTATAGTTGCATGCACATGAAGAAGAGGGTGGGGACTGAAATTTAAAATTTAAAATGGTGTAATCGCCGACCAATATTTATCTATCCCCAATCGTCCTGGGTATGATAATAAACTACATCCGACAGCAAGACCTCTGATCAAGAGATTGGAAGTTTTGTGTGGCGTGAAATCACCTCTTAACTGCTGTTGTTCCCAGGTCCTGTTAGGGTAACAGCTATCGGCAAATTGTGTCTGCCCCCCCCCCCCCGAAACAAAAATCAACAGTACATTTTTATAATAAAATGACCAACAATATATTTTCATAGCAAAATAACAATCAATGTTTTGTGATGTCAACAAACACTCATTGCCACTACTGTAATGTCAATGAATTTGCGTTGTCACTTTTGTAATGCTCGTTGAAGTAGAGACTTTGTAATTGCAGATACAACTATAGTAACACTTGAACAATACTGGTGTCAGACGCCTTCAAATGATACTTGCACTAATAGTACTAGCGCGATAATACTCACTCAAAAAGTGACCACCGAATAGTCATCCGAATAGTAATCTGTATATTGATCCCTTAGATGTCACGCTAATTCCCATATATACATTTCCTTTACCATCACGTGATCTACTTATTCAAAATGAGATCACCTGTGTTGCTATCTGGTGATCTGTGTTTAAACTCTAGTGTTGGCAGTGACACTTTATTTCTATATCAAACAATGCGACACTAAAAATACATTTTTTATAATAAATTTACCAACAATACATTTTATGATCTACAAACTGTATATCTAAAAAAACATACCTTTACCCTGATAGTATAACATTATGTACAAAATATCTGTAGCCAAAAGCATAAAATTCCATACAAAATATTTAGATTTTGGCATTGAATATCACATAGAGATCAATATACTGCTAAAAAAAATATCATCCAACAACGTAAACCAAGTAAATGCTTATAGACTCAAATATAAATAAGCCATATTTACCTATCCCCAAATCAAGTTACACTTAGAAACTAAAATTTAATAATAATAATAGAAAAAACCTATTTCAGCATCAGTCCAACATGGGTTGATATATCATAAACTTTGCCAATCCAATGTTTGATATAACATACCATACAATTACAGAGTAAAAACAAGCTTGCACAACACTCTGTTGACAGGTTAAAGCCTTAATTTTATGCCATCTTCAAACAATGAATATGATTGTCAGATTGAAAGAGTTTGAAATGTTTCTTCTGACTAGGTGATACAGCACTACACTACAGTTCAAAGGTGATGTTGTCTGACCCAGGTGAGGTGCAGTAATCAATTCCATGGTGTCAATAATTGTTGATTAATGAACTCAAACCTCATGGAATTCAGTGTACACTGTACATTGCATTGACTGCTGAGTTGAGCAGCACCAGCTTTCTATTGAGATGCAATGTTCCTTCTTATTTGGTGGTTATCATCCATGTCAGTTGTTGATACCTTTGTTGCACAGTCTTTAGACACCTGTAGACACGTGCCACTAATTTTCCTTGTATACTCATGCGACATACTCTCTAAAAAAAGCCTAGAGAGATTACCATTTCTCTATCTCTCTGGGTCCAATAATCAATCTATGATTAATGTTGCAACCTGTCCACATATTGTGGCAGTTATAGCTACATTATATATTTACCTATTGTGTCATACATACATCAATTAGCTGACATTATTTCAGTAAGTAGGGGAGGCATGGTGGAGTAATGGATAGCGGCTTGGATTGAGGAATTGGAGAGCCAAGTTTGAATTCCACTTGGATTCATTATATTCAATTTGGTGCTAATACCCCTGGGAAAGGTATGCATCCTCTTCTCTTCTAGGAGAAGGAAAAACTCTGAATTCAAAACCAGCCTGGAGAGGGTTGGGCTCTGTCAGGCTATCTTGCCCAAGAAACACCACTTCTACTGCGGCTGCAGTACACATGGTGCTCCTACGACCCTACAGGATAAATAGCAAAACAGACTAGGTACTATAACCTTGGGTGGCAACCGCTCTAAGAGAAGAAACAACTCTGAATTCAAAACTGGCCTGGAAAGGGTTGGGCTCTGTCAGGCTATCTTGCCCAAGAAACACCACTTCTACTGCGGCTGCAGTACACATGGTGCTCCTACGACCCTACAGGATAAATAGCAAAACAGACTAGGTACTATAACCTTGGGTGGCAACCGCTCTAAGAGAAGAAACAACTCTGAATTCAAAACTGGCCTGGAAAGGGTTGGGCTCTGTCAGGCTATCTTGCCCAAGAAACACCACTTCTACTGCGGCTGCAGTACACATGGTGCCCCTATGGGTCATGAGATAAAAAATTCGAAGAATAGTGAAAAGAATTATTTGATTAATCATAAGATTATTATTCCTGTCAAAAGCAACACCTTGAATGATTAGGTAATCCAAATAGACGTTATAAATGTTGACGTTATAAAGATTACCATTTCATTTCCAATCTCCGTTTTGGTTACTCCGTATTGAGTAACCTTTCCTAGGTTACAACAGCCACCTTAAGATGTCATAATAAAAACATGTTTTTAACTGTGTACCGCATAAGATAATCAATCCTGTCAAAAGCAACATCTTGAATGATTAAGCAATCCAAATAGAATACATCAACTTAGGATGTCATAATAAAGACATGTTGGTAACTGTGTACCTCATAAGATAATCAGTCCCATTAAAAGTAACATCTAGAATGATTAAGCAAATCCAATAGAAGTGATCCATTTCTTTCCCATGTCTCCACCGAGAGGCACAGTGGAGTAATGGATAGTGGCTTCGATTGAGGAATCGGAGAGCTGAGTTCAAATTCCAGTTGAATCCATTACATTCACTTACGTGCTAATACCCTTGGGAAAGGTATGAATCCTCTTCTTCTCCCTCCAGCTATGGGTAAATAGCAGAACAGACTGGGTTCTGTAGCCTTGGATGGCAACTGGTCTACTGCAGAAAGAAATGGGAACCTTCTCAGGGCAAAAATCTGCCTCATCAGTCATGTATCAAAAGATACATGAGCGCCTTAGCATGTATCACATATGGCACATAACTGACTGACTGAGGGGAAGCAAAAGAAAACATCCAGTATACCGATGTTTCTAATACTTTTATCACTTTATTTTATGAACAACCTTAGACCGGGATATTTCATCAAAATATGTCATAGAAAAATATCTCATCAGCTGCTTCCAGACAATCACTGTTTTCCTACCTTCTATGAACTATCTTGAATCAATATCCAATTCACTCTCAGAGTAATAAGACAAAGAATAAAGAGATTTCTTGTCAGATATCAGCCATTCCTGGAATAAATTCTTTTCAAGATACTAACTGCTCCTAAGTAATTAAACCAAGTCTCGCACAAAGCTTCGGTTGGAAAATGTCTTATTGGCAATTGTCATTTACAAAGCAGCCAAGATGTCTTCTTGGATGTCTTCAAAATCTAATCTTTGAAAGTCAGGTGGTTCCTTACAGAGTTGCCAAATAATGGTCAGATATTCTCTTTCTTATTTGCCTTCTGGATCTTATCTTCTGTAGGCTCACCCTACTTTATTCCATAATGGCAATGGTAATATTAGCCATTTCTTTATAAAGAAACATTTGACATTCATTGACCAAGCAGCTAGTGCTACTTGTTACACTTTTCTTCACTTCCTGGCCATTGGGATAGGATCAAAGTATAATATATGCTCTCTTCATCTATACTAGTAATCGTGGAGGCACGGTGGAGTAATGGATAGCGGCTCAGATTGAAGAATTGGAGAGCCAAGTTCAAATTCCAGTCAAATCCATTACATTCACTTACGTACTGATAACTTTGGGAAAGGTATGAATCCTCTTCTTTTTCCCACAGCTATGGGTAAATGGCAAGACAGACCGGGTTCTATAGCTTTGGATGGCAACTGGTCTACCACAGAAAGAAATAGCAGCCTTCTGTGGGGGGAAAAAATCTGCCTCGTCAGTCATGTATCGAAAGAGACATGATTGCCTAAGCATGTATCATGCATGGCACATAACTGACTGAACAGTACGAGGGCATTCATCGATCGAGCAACCAGTGCTAAAGTTATGCTTTTCTTCACTCCCCAGTTATCAGGCTGAGATCAAGGTGTAGTATCTGTTCTCCTCATCTTTAATACTAATGGTAATATTAGCAGTTTCCTTATAAGGAAATATTCGGCATTCGTCGACCAGTCAGCCAGTGCTACTCAAGTTATGCTTTTCTTCACTCCCTAGTGATCAGATTGGGATCAAGGTATAGTATCTGTTCTCGGCATCTCAAATGTTAATATTAGTCATTTCCTTATAAAAAAAATTCGGCATTCACTGACCGACCAGCCAGTGCTACTCTAATTACACTTTTCTTCAATCTTTGGCCATTGGGTTGGGATTGACATGTAGTATCTGTTCTCCTCATCTCTAATGGTAATATCAGTTGTTTGCTTATAAAGAAAACGTCAGCATTCATTGACTGAGAAGCCAGAGCTACTCAAGTTATGCTTTTCTTCATTTTCTGTTGATCAGGCTGGTATCAAAGTGTAGTATCTGTTCTCATCTCTAATAGTAAAATTAGCTGTTTCCTTATCACGAAATATTTATTGACCAAGTAGCAACCTGAGCTACTTCCCACTGAAATTAAAAAATCTTTCTGTTAAAACAATTTTTCAGGAAAAAGATTGACAAGTACAACAAGAACAGTCTACTCCCATAAAATAAAAAATGGTTCAGTTTGGAATTTCCTGGATGTTAACCAGATCAACATAACCGACTTGAGAACTGATAACATCAGTAACGTCATTGATGAAAATTAGAAACTATGTAAGTCCATGGATAGAACTCTGGGGAACATCTGCATTTATGCAAAAAGGTCTAGAATAGTTGCCATTCAAAACAACTTTCATTTTGCGATTTGATAAGAAAGACTGAATCAGTTTTAAAATTCATTCAGATATACCATAACCTTTCAACTTGTGAATAAAATGAGTATGCTAAACCCTGTCAAATGCTTTCGAGATAGCCAAAGCAACAGCCAAGCTTTACCATTCTTATCTAAAACTTGATAGACACTTTCAGCAATAATCAAGAGAAACAGGAGCTGCTTTCGCTTGTCCCTAGGCCTCGTGAATTTAAACCCCTCACGAGGCTGGCATCCCGCTCCCACCCCTACACCATGGAAACTGTTAGATGCAGACGTCTCTTCTACTCCAATAGCTTCATGTCTCGCACATCTCGCCTATGGAACTCCCTTCCCTATTACTGTTTCCCTGACAAATACAATCTCCAACGGTTTAAGTGTAGCGTCAATCGACATCTCCAGTTGCCTTGATCTATCCACTTCCCTTCTCCACATCCTTTCATTTTTCATTCCTATCTGCTCTCGCTCCAAATCTTCTGTAACCCCCTTGCCTTGATCGACCCACTGTCTTTCTCTTTCTCCACATCCTCTCCTTTACCACTCCTATCTGCTCTTCCTCCAACCCTTCTTTAACCCCTTGCGTGATAGTGGCTTCCAGCCTTGCTTGGGGTGATACGCTTAAAAAAAACAAAACAAAAAAAAAACAACGAAATCCATATTGATTATTTTTGTGATGTTAACAAATACTCATTGTCAATTTTGTGATGTCAACAAATACTTGTTGTCACTTTCGTAATGCTTGTTATAGTAGAGACTTTGTAATCACAGATACAACTATAGTACGCTGTTGAACAATGCTGGTGTCAGACGCCTTTGAATAGCCCTCACACTAATAGTACTTGCCCGATAATACTCGCTTGAAAAGTAACAACCGAATAGTGATCCATATAGAGAAATACTATAGTGAATAGTATACAGACTAGCGGGCCGTATAGTAATAGAGGATAGAGTAGAAATAGCGATCGTTTAATAATAAATTAATAAGCCACTACTTGCCCCAGTTAACAACAGATTGAAGGTCATTTTTTAGATCGGCTGCCAATTTGATTGTATCGAACCAATCAGACTTACTATAAAGACAGGTGTAAATAGTTATCGTCAGTACCAAGTTGAGAATTGATGGCATTGAGAAGGTTGTTGATGAAAATTAGGAACAATGTAGTTACAAGGATAGAGCCTGGGGTAGGGGGTGCACCTGCATTAATGCAAAAAGATCTAGAAGAGTGACCATTCAAGACAACTTTGATTTTGTGATTTGATAAGAAAGACTGAATCGGTTAAAAATTTGTTCAGAAATCTCATGACCTTCCAACTTGTGAAGAGCACCAGCCCTGTCAAATGCCTTTGAGATATCCAAGGCAACATCCCAAGCTTCACCATTCTTATCTAAAACTTGATAAACTCTTTCAGCAATAATCATTAATACAGGGTGAGATGGATAAATTGTCTAAATTCCACAAAAATGAAAATAATACTGACATCTCATTTTAAGAAATATATTTACCAAAATAACACAAAAATATCTTGAAATACAGTGTAACCCGGATATAAGAGAGTTGTGGGGACCGGAGAAGAGGTCTCTTATATCCGGGTTTGGTCTATTTTGTTTAGGTAAGTATGGCTCTAATTTGGGACCAGAGAAAATCTCTTATATCTGGGTTTCTCTTATATCCGGGTTACACTGTACTAAAGAGTAAATTTATTCAATAAAATCACCATTGGCTTCAACTACAGTCTCCTTATGACTTCAGAATCTCCTGCAGCTTTTCTGGACGGTCTCCTTGTTTTAAGTTGGTGAATGCTGCCATAATCCTTGCCTTCAGTTCATCTTTGGTCTTACAAGAAGTTTTATTTATTGCTTGCTCAACTGCTCCCAACACATAATAATCAACAGAGGGTACTATCTGCAATTAAAAGAGCACCATGACGCAATTCACTGCACCAGAAATTTGGAAATGGCATGCTGTACTACTTGGCATTTGTGCCAGAAGCTCCAATAGGAACATTTCATAATGTTTGGTTGTCAATCTGAGGACAGTGCAGAGGATTCGGAAAGAGTTGAATGATCATGGTGTTTGGTGTGAACATTAGTGATGGCGACGTTATGCCTCCATTCATGGCCTACATCGAGTGCCTTGTGGAGATAGTGCTGCCCTGAGTCAAGAGGGTGGCTGCTGGAAGACCCGATGTCTGGCAACAGGACTCTGCACCATGCCACACATGCAGGAGAACCCAGTCATGACTGTCAGACAATTTTGGCAACCACATCATCCCTTACATTTGGCCACCTAACTTCCCAACTTGCAAACTCCTTGATTATTATGTGTTGGGTGCAGTTGGGCGAGACCAACAACACTTCTTTTAACACCGAAGGCAAGGATTATGGCAGCATTCACCAACTTAAATAAGGAGACTGTCCAGAAGAATTGCAGGAGATTCCAAAGTCATCTGGGGGATGTGGTTGAAGACATTGACGATCTTATTGATTAAATTTACTCTTCAGGATTTCAAGATATTTTTGTTTCATTTTGGTAAATATATCTGTTAAAGTGAGATGTCAATGTTATTTTCATTTTTGTGTAATTTAGACGACCATTTATTCATCACACCCTGGAGTTTCACTCTGCTTTTTCCATAAATATTTTCATGGCAATATAATTTTATTAATTTCTTGATCTTAATTTCAGTTGCTACTTATTGCTATTATCAATATAGACCTCCTAAATTAAAAGGTATGCAAATTTTTCTTACCAGAATCTGTCTTACACATAAGTCTACCATTCATCCATGTATTGAATATTGCTACCACATTTGGTCTGGTGCTTATACTATATATTTAGAGATTCTTAATAAAGTCCAAAGAATAATCTGCAATGTTATTCATCTTGATCTGGCATTTCAGCTTGAGTCACTTTCCCACTGCCATAACATAGCTTCCCTGTGCCTTTTCCATAAATACTTTCATGGTAATTGTTCTGCAGAACTTTACACTATGGTACCTCGGCATTATGAAATTAAGCGCAGTACTAGATTGGCAGCTAGGTCTCATCATTTTACTGCTGAAATAGCCATAACCATAAGTTCTATTCTAACAGTTTCTTCTTTTCTTGCACTTCTCACCTGTGGATCTCTTTTCTGGCTTCTTGTTTTCCTTTCAACTATCATCTTCAAAAATCTAAATACAATGTCAATCATCATTTTCTGTCTCCTTGAATCCTGTCTTTTTTATTCTTGCCCTTTTTTCTCAATAACGTTTTTCACACTCAGCAACTCCTTATGCCTTGCTTGAGGTGAATAGATTAAAACAAAATACTAATAAAATTAGTGTCTAAAATACTAATTAACAGGGCACTTATACTTAGGAAGTTAAGCAAATTGGGCTTAACAATTTGTTGGAGTGAATATTTCATTTACTAATGAAAGTTAGTTCATCAGTCAAACGAAGAACTGGACCCTACAAGCAAGTATCTTGGTCCTCCATTGTAGATTACAGGATAGATTTCCCATATAAATAACATACCTACAGCTGAAGAGGGAGTTTGAGAATGTTTCTGGCAGTTCCACCAGAATATGGGTAGTGAACTGTTGGGGAAATGTTCTTTAAGTGTTGTTGGTCACCACTGTTTGTATCCATCTACCCAGGTTTTAACAACAGCAACAAAAAATCTTTTCAGGAGGTGTTGTAGCATATCCACAGACGATATTGGGTATGTTCCCATTCACATAAATACAGTAGTAAATACTGTATGTTGGTCTGCAGTTGGAGATTCATTGTGGAATTCAATTGACTCACTTCTAGCAGTTGACTACTTCTTCTACACACCGCTGGCATATCTTATATGTGTTGTTCATGTCCTAAGTATTATCATTCATTACCAACCTTCATACAATTATTATATTCAGTAACCTTCCCTAGGTCATAACAGAAGGAAAAGTAGAAGCAGAATGTCAATTGAAATAACATTTATATATTTTTTTCAGAAATATACAACAGCAATAAAATTTTCAATTTTCCTTGCAGTGAAGTTTGCTTTATAAAGTAATTAAGTGTTCTTAGTGCAGTGTGAAATGTGTAGACAGACTTACTTTATGACAATCAGCCTAATGTATGAGTTCATAGACAAAAGGCTTAGTAGGCAGTTGCTGGTTAATCTCTTCTCTTGTGTGCATGGACAAGGCCTTAGTTGGCCGCTTCTGGCTGTCACTCATCCAGTGTGTGCATGTGTGTGTATGCACATGTAGATCAAATTGGCCTCCAAAATTTTGAGCCTTGAAAAACAGTAGGCTTCTATTTTTATATCCATAAGGGGATTCAAAATCTAATTTCATATAGAACTCTTTGGAATACAAGGTTTTCATTAGTAAGAAAATAATTTCAAATTTACTTGTGAAAATCTGGAATTTTCAGGAGTGTTGAAAGGAGTTACTATTGTTATTATCTGCATGGTCCAAAAATAACATGTGGTAGGTGTACAACTATGTCCACCAAGTATTTTGTCAGTATTTCCCTTGTAATGATTGTTTATCAAACAAACTTTCTGATTGGATTTTATTGGTTGAAATATATATATATATATATATATATATATATATATATATATATATATATATATATATATATATATATATTTATAAAACAACTGAAAGTTGCAAATTAAAAGAATTGAATTTTTTTTTTGTGAAAGTATTTATTTATATTTTTTTATATATATATATATATTTGATATTTCAGATCGGCCCCGATCTTTCTTCAGAAATGGCTGTTTTCAGAAGTTTGTTTACATTAAGTAGCATCAATTCTTTTTAATTTGCAACTTTTCAGTTGTTTTTTCTCTATTATATACATATTAAGAAAGTATACGTGGCTTCTCATTATGCTATATATATATATATATATTTAAAGACATTTATATTATGTTTAACGTTCTTTTTATAGATACATGTTAAACATAATATAAATGTCTTTAAATAAATTGTCGGGCTATGTCCAATTCTAAAATATATATATATATATATATATATATATATATATATGACAGACAAGGTGCTTTTGATTTAGTTTTCTATACAATTTCTCATGTGATCTAATAATTTTTTTCTTTTCGGATGATAAACTATATAAAAACTGTCTAATTGTTCTTTTTATCCAAGCGCTTTCGGCTATACATTTAGCTATTTTCTTGTTAACAGTTAATATATTTCAACCTTGAAAATGGCTAAATGTATAGTCAAAAGCACTCAAATAAAAAGAACAATTGGACAGATTTTATATAATTTATCATCCGAAAAGAAAAAAAATATATATATGTACATAGGATTTAATTCCTGTAAACTATCCACCCCAAACTCAGGAGAGTTTGAGTGGTTGTCATAGTGTCAAGAGAATTGTTAAAAGTGTTTGGCAGCTGGCCCAAGATGACAACAATTACTGCTACTACAACCAGAGGAATTGATTGATGTTTACATAATTCTTTAGACCAGCAATAAGTTAATGTGGATCACTTGGAAATTCAGTCACTTGTCAAGCAAATAAAACCTGGGCAGGACAGACTGAAATATGCGAAGAATATAACAATAGTAAATTAAATGGCACTCAGTTCCTATTATTAGATATTGTTGACTGAATTTAATGAATGAATTAAAATAAAAATATTTCTTAAATCCTCTAAAAAGTACCACCTACTTATCATCTTAACACCTCATTAAAATTAAAACTAGCATTCTTAAGGACAGGTCAATGAGATAACTTTATTTCTGAAACCAGATACTTACAAGTAAAACAAAAGATCAAAGAACCTGTACCACAGTGAAGGACAATCCTACGAGTGCTCACTGCACTACCCTGACCACTTGCCAACTTCAATAAGGTGATTAGAGGAGCCCAGGAAAAGAGAGCTAAAAAGATAAAAGTTCGTATTTGTATTAATAAAAAGAAAATAAATTTTCAAAAACAATGTTCACTCAGCATTTATTCATTTTGAATATAAAAAACAACATTCTGCACTGACCTTCAACAAATGTCAACCAGGCTTCATCTTCATTTCAAAATAATGGAAAGTGTCAACATTAATTATGGTATGCAGCAGGTGACAACTCGGGAATCCTTTGACTCTGAGCTTGGAGATATCTTCAGATGTTAAACATATCATGTGTGAAGTTATCACTGACTAATCCGGGATCAAGGATCAAATTGCCAATGGACAATAATGTCATGCTTGTCAGTACATTACAGTTTAATTTATTGAGAATAGAATGCATCACCTTAGGATGTCATAATAAAAGCATGTTGGTAACTGGGTGCCTCATAAGATAATCAGTTCTGTCAAAAACATCTTGAATGATTAAGCAATCCAAATAGAGTATATGTCATTGTTACATACTGTACTTATGAACATTACTGGATATGTCCTAATCCTCATAAATACATTGGATACTGTTGTAAGTTGGGATAATATGTTGTTTTAGTAGTCCACCACTAGCAGTGGTTTACCTACTCCACGCTGCTGGCGAGTATTGTATTTTGTTGACGTTATAAAGATTACCATTTCATTTCCAATCTCCGTTTTGGTTACTCCGTATTGAGTAACCTTTCCTAGGTTACAACAGCCACCTTAAGATGTCATAATAAAAACATGTTTTTAACTGTGTACCGCATAAGATAATCAATCCTGTCAAAAGCAACATCTTGAATGATTAAGCAATCCAAATAGAATACATCAACTTAGGATGTCATAATAAAAACATGTTGGTAACTGTGTACCTCATAAGATAATCAGTCCCATTAAAAGTAACATCTAGAATGATTAAGCAAATCCAATAGAAGTGATCCATTTCTTTACCATGTCTCCACCGAGAGGCACAGTGGAGTAATGGATAGTGGCTTCGATTGAGGAATTGCAGAGCTGAGTTCAAATTCCAGTTGAATCCATTACATTCACTTACGTGCTAATACCCTTGGGAAAGGTATGAATCCTCTTCTTCTCCCTCCAGCTATGGGTAAATAGCAGGATAGACTGGTTTTTATAGCCTTGGATGGCAACTGGTCTACTGCAGAAAGAAATCTGCCTCGTCAGTTATGTATCAAAAGATGCATGATTGCCTAAGCGTGTATCACGCATGGCACTTAACTGATTGAATAGAATATGTCACCTTAAGATGTCATAATAAAAACGTGTCTTTAACTATGTACCTCATAAAATAATCAAGATGGCATAATAAAAACATGTCTTTAACTATGTACCTCATAAAATAATCAAGATGGCATAATAAAAACATGTCTTTAACTATGTACATCATAAAATAATTAAGATGGCATAATAAAAACATGTTTTTAATTGTGTGCCTCATAAGATAATCAGTTCCATCAAAAGCAACATCTTGATTGATTAAGCAATCCAAATAGAATACGATCCCTTAGGATGTCCACTTGATGGTCAAAATTTTTGTTGCCATCTCACCCTACATAACTTAATAGGAGTAGACAGATTCGCCTATCATCTAGTTCACACTCCTCCCTTGTTTTTTGAACAGGAGTTGAGCTTTATCCATTATTTCTTATTCAGGTTTGGGTTTCTGGTTCCTTCTAAAGTCTCTTTCACTCCTAGTAGACCCTTGTGTCTTAGTGGTGATGTGGCGAATGAGAAAGTCACTTACCAAGAAAAAGGGCATATGTGTTCTGTATGATATGCTGAAGACAAAATAACCAAAATAGAAACAAGTCAGTCGCAGCTGTTGCCATAAATGCATCTTGAATATGCTAATATTGTTTGTCCTTGCCAACCAATGACAAAAATTGTTCCATCGATAAAAGCGGTTGGCATTTGCGAATTGTGTGTAGTTTATTTTTCTATCTACATCCGTCGACTTGTGAGTGACTTGCATTATGCATTGGATTTCTGACATTGGACCTGTGATTCGTGATTTTGACATGTCTTTCCTCCTCTGGATCTTCAAGTTTGGACTTGCAATTTGTTTATTTCGTTTTGGAATTGAGCTGCCATATTAATTTTTGAACAGGTGACTTGCTTGGGGTGAATTGTTTAAAAAAATCCTTTGGTATGAAATTGTCCTTCATTCAGTGAACATGACCCAACCATTACAGTCATCTGTGGCCAAAGAGGAGATGTAAACTTAAGAATCCCATCTAAATCTTTTGGTATGAAATTGTCCTTCATTCAGTGAACATGACCCAACCATTACAGTCATCTGTGGCCAAAGAGGAGATGTAAACTTAAGAATCCCATCTAAATCTTTTGGTATGAAATTGTCCTTCATTCAGTGAACATGACCCAACCATTACAGTCATCTGTGGCCAAAGAGGAGATGTAAACTTAAGAATCCCATCTAAATCTTTTGGTATGAAATTCTCCTTCATTCAGTGAACATGACCCAACCATTACAGTCATCTGTGGCCAAAGAGGAGATGTAAACTTAAGAATCCCATCTAAATCTTTTGGTATGAAATTGTCCTTCATTCAGTGAACATGACCCAACCATTACAGTCATCTGTGGCCAAAGAGGAGATGTAAACTTAAGAATCCCATCTAAATCTTTTGGTATGAAATTGTCCTTCATTCAGTGAACATGACCCAACCATTACAGTCATCTGTGGCCAAAGAGGAGATGTAAACTTAAGAATCCCATCTAAATCTTTTGGTATGAAATTGTCCTTCATTCAGTGAACATGACCCAACCATTACAGTCATCTGTGGCCAAAGAGGAGATGTAAACTTAAGAATCCCATCTAAATCTTTTGGTATGAAATTGTCCTTCATTCAGTGAACATGACCCAACCATTACAGTCATCTGTGGCCAAAGAGGAGATGTAAACTTAAGAATCCCATCTAAATCTTTTGGTATGAAATTGTCCTTCATTCAGTGAACATGACCCAACCATTACAGTCATCTGTGGCCAAAGAGGAGATGTAAACTTAAGAATCCCATCTAAATCTTTTGGTATGAAATTGTCCTTCATTCAGTGAACATGACCCAACCATTACAGTCATCTGTGGCCAAAGAGGAGATGTAAACTTAAGAATCCCATCTAAATCTTTTGGTATGAAATTGTCCTTCATTCAGTGAACATGACCCAACCATTACAGTCATCTGTGGCCAAAGAGGAGATGTAAACTTAAGAATCCCATCTAAATCTTTTGGTATGAAATTGTCCTTCATTCAGTGAACATGACCCAACCATTACAGTCATCTGTGGCCAAAGAGGAGATGTAAACTTAAGAATCCCATCTAAATCTTTTGGTATGAAATTGTCCTTCATTCAGTGAACATGACCCAACCATTACAGTCATCTGTGGCCGAAGAGGAGATGTAAACTTAAGAATCCCATCTAAATCTTTTGGTATGAAATTGTCCTTCATTCAGTGAACATGACCCAACCATTACAGTCATCTGTGGCCGAAGAGGAGATGTAAACTTAAGAATCCCATCTAAATCTTTTGGTATGAAATTGTCCTTCATTCAGTGAACATGACCCAACCATTACAGTCATCTGTGGCCAAAGAGGAGATGTAAACTTAAGAATCCCATCTAAATCTTTTGGTATGAAATTGTCCTTCATTCAGTGAACATGACCCAACCATTACAGTCATCTGTGGCCAAAGAGGAGATGTAAACTTAAGAATCCCATCTAAATCTTTTGGTATGAAATTGTCCTTCATTCAGTGAACATGACCCAACCATTACAGTCATCTGTGGCCAAAGAGGAGATGTAAACTTAAGAATCCCATCTAAATCTTTTGGTATGAAATTGTCCTTCATTCAGTGAACATGACCCAACCATTACAGTCATCTGTGGCCAAAGAGGAGATGTAAACTTAAGAATCCCATCTAAATCTTTTGGTATGAAATTCTCCTTCATTCAGTGAACATGACCCAACCATTACAGTCATCTGTGGCCAAAGAGGAGATGTAAACTTAAGAATCCCATCTAAATCTTTTGGTATGAAATTGTCCTTCATTCAGTGAACATGACCCAACCATTACAGTCATCTGTGGCCAAAGAGGAGATGTAAACTTAAGAATCCCATCTAAATCTTTTGGTATGAAATTGTCCTTCATTCAGTGAACATGACCCAACCATTACAGTCATCTGTGGCCAAAGAGGAGATGTAAACTTAAGAATCCCATCTAAATCTTTTGGTATGAAATTCTCCTTCATTCAGTGAACATGACCCAACCATTACAGTCATCTGTGGCCAAAGAGGAGATGTAAACTTAAGAATCCCATCTAAATCTTTTGGTATGAAATTGTCCTTCATTCAGTGAACATGACCCAACCATTACAGTCATCTGTGGCCAAAGAGGAGATGTAAACTTAAGAATCCCATCTAAATCTTTTGGTATGAAATTGTCCTTCATTCAGTGAACATGACCCAACCATTACAGTCATCTGTGGCCAAAGAGGAGATGTAAACTTAAGAATCCCATCTAAATCTTTTGGTATGAAATTGTCCTTCATTCAGTGAACATGACCCAACCATTACAGTCATCTGTGGCCAAAGAGGAGATGTAAACTTAAGAATCCCATCTAAATCTTTTGGTATGAAATTGTCCTTCATTCAGTGAACATGACCCAACCATTACAGTCATCTGTGGCCAAAGAGGAGATGTAAACTTAAGAATCCCATCTAAATCTTTTGGTATGAAATTGTCCTTCATTCAGTGAACATGACCCAACCATTACAGTCATCTGTGGCCAAAGAGGAGATGTAAACTTAAGAATCCCATCTAAATCTTTTGGTATGAAATTGTCCTTCATTCAGTGAACATGACCCAACCATTACAGTCATCTGTGGCCGAAGAGGAGATGTAAACTTAAGAATCCCATCTAAATCTTTTGGTATGAAATTGTCCTTCATTCAGTGAACATGACCCAACCATTACAGTCATCTGTGGCCAAAGAGGAGATGTAAACTTAAGAATCCCATCTAAATCTTTTGGTATGAAATTGTCCTTCATTCAGTGAACATGACCCAACCATTACAGTCATCTGTGGCCAAAGAGGAGATGTAAACTTAAGAATCCCATCTAAATCTTTTGGTATGAAATTGTCCTTCATTCAGTGAACATGACCCAACCATTACAGTCATCTGTGGCCAAAGAGGAGATGTAAACTTAAGAATCCCATCTAAATCTTTTGGTATGAAATTGTCCTTCATTCAGTGAACATGACCCAACCATTACAGTCATCTGTGGCCAAAGAGGAGATGTAAACTTAAGAATCCCATCTAAATCTTTTGGTATGAAATTGTCCTTCATTCAGTGAACATGACCCAACCATTACAGTCATCTGTGGCCAAAGAGGAGATGTAAACTTAAGAATCCCATCTAAATCTTTTGGTATGGAATTGTCCTTCATTCAGTGAACATGACCCAACCATTACAGTCATCTGTGGCCGAAGAGGAGATGTAAACTTAAGAATCCCATGTAACAATGATTAAGATAAAACAAAAATGAAATACCCAGTGCAGTTAATCACATCAAGTTCTGATTTTGATGATAATTGTGTTTTTATGGCCTACTGACACCAAAATCGAGCAAGTGTGGAAATATAAATATCTGGGAAATGTTTTAACAGAGGATGGAAAGTGTGACACTGAAATCCGAAGGTGCATTGGGATGGCCAAAGATGCACTGCAAAAGCTAAGCCGAGTATTAAGAAACAGGAAAAACTTTACTAGAAACAAGGAAAAGAGTACTAAATGGTTATGTGATGGCAGTGAATGCTGGACAATCTCCTCAAAGATGAAGAAGAGTCCTGAAGCAATAGAAATACGGTCCTACAGAAGGATGCTGAAGATACCATGGACTGAACATGTGAGCAACAACAAAATTTTAGGGAAAATGGAAACAAAAAGGTATCTTATACTTAACATCACAAAGAGACAGTTGAAGTTTCTTGAACACAAAATGAAGAAAGAGGGTTTGGAAAACCTGATACTCACAGGACAGATTGAAGGCAAGAGAGACAGGAAAACGACACATAAACATACTTAGAGAGCTTGAGTAAATGGATGGCAAACTAGGGTTTTGGAGAAATAACAGAAAGATAAAAATTATTAAGAGCTGCAAGGGAAAGGAAATTGGGGAGAGCCATGATCGCCTATGTTCTTAGGAGACACAGCACCTAAAGAAGACAATTATATGTTGGTCATCTAGTATAAAGCAAGTGTTAAAATTGATTTCTAGTCTTGAGTCCACTTTAGTTCTTGTAAAATAGGACTTAGAATATTTTCTGTTCTTCCCTACTATTGTGACAATAGACTGCTCCTACTTATAAATATGACAAGTAGCCACATTAGAGGAGGATTTGAGTAGTATTTGATTTACACAAGTATTTCTGTTCTATGTATGAGTATTTAATAAACCTCTTCTTCTTTGCTTCCCTTACCAAGTCTTCTGTTCTTTTGATACCCTCTCTAACTACGTCCTTCCTAATTTGCAGTTATTTTGCAACAGTGGCAATGAAGTCTTTGAATTCATACCAAAATGGAAGATTTAAAGACACTAATCCTGCAGCAACAAAGACATTGCAACAGTTCTGTTTACGATTCTAGAAGTCATTTATTTTGTCTTGTTTTCAGAATTTCATACAGAGAAAATTAATATCTGTCTATATTTCTGAGATTGTAACTATTTACACTGTTCAGACTGTTGTCCTCATCTTCATTGTCATATTGACAACTTTTCAGTCATTGTATGCTTCAGCCTTCTTCAGGATCTGTTTATATTTCTGGTGTGAGGTATTGTAACTATTTACATTATTTAAATTGTTCAGACTCTTGTCCTCATCTTCATTGTCATATTCACAATATTTCAACCATTGTGCACTCTGGCCTTCCTCAGAATCTCTCTCTATTTCTGGCATGAGGTATTGTAACTATTTATACTATTTACATTGTTCAGACGGTTGTCTGCATTTTTATTGTCATATTCATGACTGTTCAGGTGATATATGTTGGAATTTCAAACCAAACCATTTATTTAGTTCACTGGGGTAGATTGTTCTCCCAAGAACACATGGCCCAGTGGATAAAAGCATTGTTTGAAGTAATCCATTGACTTGACCCAAAGAGTTGTGAGTTCAATACCTGGACAGAGCAGAACTGAACAAAAACTTGGAGAGTTTAGTTACTAAAGAGAAATAACTGAAATTGGGATATCAAGAAAAGGCTTGGCACATGGAACTAGAACAATCTACCCGATGGACTAAATATAGGGTTTTAAATTCCAACATTATATCACCTGAAGAAGACCAGATCATACAACAGCCAAAATGTCATGAATATGAGAATAAAGATGAAGACGACAGTCCGAACAATGTGAATAGTGTAAAGTGAAAATTAAATTTTGCAATTGTAATGATTTAACAATTGTTTTTTCTTCAACATTTTCACCTTCTTCACATCTGGTGAGGTTTTTAAACAGCATTTCTGCCTGAAATTATTTAATATGACTGATAAACAACAAAATGACAAGAAAAACAACAATTCCTTAAAGAAAAATTCTTTATTTAACCAACAGTGGAAGATGGTTCTCATTCTGCTGTCTAGTTCTTATTTACTATTCCTCATCCCATTTAATCCACTAGGCTATTGTCCCATGAGACAATCCTGAGTGAAGAAGAAGGAGCCTTAAACCTAACCTGCCTACTTATGTGTGCTATGGCTGCTTGAAAAAAAGGCCCTTTGGGGGAACTCAGAAAAAATATACAAATAATATACTTATTTATAGGTAAACTATTATCCACATCTTTGTTGTTGTTATCAAAACTTTTGGCTGCTGTGCCCTCCGGCCTTCATCAGAGGCTTGCTGATCCAAGTAATCTTTAGCAAGTTTTTAACTAAATCCTTTATTTAATTATAGTGGTAGATTGTCCTCAATCTTCTGTCCAGTTCTTATTTAGTATTGCTCATCCTATTTCCACTGTCTGAGTACATCCAGCCCAGGGATTGAACTTAGAATTTCTATGTCACCAAATTCACAAACTAATGCATTAATCCACAAGGCTACTGTCCCATGAGACGATCCTGAGTGAAGAACACGAAACAATCCTGAGTGAAGAACACGAAACAATCCTGAGTGAAGAACACGAAACAATCCTGAGTGAAGAACACGAAACAATCCTGAGTGAAGAACACGAAACAATCCTGAGTGAAGAACACGAAACAATCCTGAGTGAAGAACATGAAGCCTGAAACCTAACCTGCCAGCTTATAAGTGCTACAGCTGCTACTCACTGAAGCTTCTCTCTTCTACTGCAAACTCTTCTTGTTATTTCTATTTCTTTCTTTATTTACAACTCCCACTTTATTTCTATGCTAGGTCTACTAAGGAGATCCTAATAACCTAGTATATATGCTGATTCTTTCAGACATCTGACTCTCCAGTGTTCCTCCCTGGCCATCATATTTATTTCATTCTACAGGAGTTGATGACTACCCTATTCCCTCCATACATAATAGCCATGCTTGATTTTATTGTCTTACCCCTAATTACTGGTCAAAATAAGACTAGAGGAACATTGAAAACGATATTCCTCTAGTCTTATTTTTATGTTGGTTCCAATCCCATTGAGAATGATTACAAGATACTTTCCCCTTCCCAATTTATAGACAGAAGAACACAAATGCAAGCTGGGATTTCTTACTAGCCAATAAGATAAACCACTTGTCAGTGTCATCTGACTCAGTCCCGATCTGTCTTGTCTTGAATCAGAATGCTGTATTCGTTCATCCAAATTTGCTCTTGTGTATCAATCCCAATTCTTAGCTTGTGAACTTTTTTGCCTTATTACTGTTGCTTTGCCTTATTACTGTTAATTTGCCTTGCATATATTATTCGCTTGCTTTATATTATTTTTTGCCCTTTTCTTTTCTTGTTATTGCTTATTACAGACTTTGTCAATTCTGTTTGTTGAGCAGGTGTGTCATTTATTTACATTTAACTATGGCTACTCACTCTACAGAGCAGCTAGTTTCACCTATATGTTTTGCCACACCTGCAATAAATGTAAAGTAACAGGGTAATGACCCTGATATTGATATTTCATAATTAATTATTGACATTTTATAATTAGAAATGTGAACACGGCATTTGAGGGTTAAAATATAAATAAACAGACAATTAAAACACGGTTGGCAAATTCACCACTGGCTTCAGGAGGGCATGAATTGTGGACCAAAAATTGGAAGAAGGAAATGAGATGTTGATTGCTGATAAAGTAAGATTAATGTATTTTCAAGTATAGATATCAGTGCAAAGTGCCATTTCAGCCAGGACAGAGTTGGTGTGCTGATAGGTGGCACTTGGATATGTTTTTTTATGAACTCCACCTGGGTGGTCACAATGTTTGTTTGAAAAGGGTTAGTACAATGTTTGAAAACTGGTGTGGGTGAAATTAATTTGAAACTGAAGATTAGAAAGAAACCAAATGTCCCATTTCTGCTGACAATCAGCTGCCATTTTTATAATTATCATTATTTTGGATTTCTGGTGAGGAATCCTTCATCAGTAAGAATACCATCTGGTTAATTTACATGAATATGGAGATAATGGAATATGAGCTATGAGCATTCTGAAGTGTCATTTTTGAGGCCTGGCTAGGTAAAGTGAAGTCATTAATCATTGTTATCAGAAGTGATTTCCCTATATAAAGCCAGTACACATTTTGCTTGGCAGTAACTTTCCATTATAGGAAGTGAATGAACCAGGTTCAAAAACCTCCACATTTCACCGAATACGGAGAGAACACTCATGTCATTTTGTAAAAGTTAAATTCTGTAGATTTTTTTTCGCATTAAATTTTGTTAGGTTTGCTGAACATATTTGGTTTATTTATCAAAGAACTTACTCCCCCCTCGAGCCAACCACCACCACTCAACCATAGCCAGCAACCAGAAGTGAAAGGTTTTACCACACTCTGCAGGAGATTGTTTTTATTGATTCTTTCCAGAGACACAACAACAGAATTTGGGTTCAGCTACTGATGATTACTGTCAACAGACTGGTGGAACAGGGAAAGGCTTAATCTATGTTCAACTGAAGTGGAACAGAGAAATCTACTGGCCTTGTTGGCACTTGTTCCTGAGTATGACGTAGTCAGCTGAGACTGATGAATTATTCAATCCACTCTGTTATATCTGATGCAGCAAACCAACCAGTTGTAATTGAGTACCATTACAAGGAGCTGACCCCCACCGCAACAGCCAGTTATATATGGTGCCGTGTCACCAGGATAAAACCCCTATCAGTCAATCCAGGATGCAGTCAAGGACACCAGGAAAAGGGTCCCTAGCCAACCTCTTCTAGTAATACACACAGTTTTGGTCATGTTGTCCTTGTTGTTAGGCTTGACTCAGCAGAGATTTTTCTGTAGTGACAATAGCAGATTAAATTTGTGGATTTGGGGACATAATAATTGTGAGTTCAATTTCTGGACTGGGAATTCATTCCTAACCCACAACTTTCACTTTTTTCCCTGATTTTCAATGCATTTGTATAGGAAAATCATTGGCAATGCATTTCCATTATACATATAATAGCCAATTCTATCAGTAATGCTTACATTCACTCCTGGCAAATGTGACAATCCCTTTCTTCCTGATTTGCAATGCATTTCTATAATAAAATCAGTAGCAATGCATTTACATTCTATATATAATAGCCCAATTCTATAAGTAATGCTGGCCTTCATTCCTGACCACTGACAATCCCTTTCTTCCTCATTTGCAATGCATTCCTATAGTAAAATCATTAGCAATGCATTTACATTATACATATAATAACTCTATCCTATCAGTAATGCCTGAATTTTTTTTATCTGCTGAAATTTAACCAAACTAATATACTAAGCATGATTGTAGTGGAGTATTGGTAAAGGCAGTGGGTAATTATAGAAAAGTTGAACCTTTATCATACCACATTCAAATGCATTTGGGGTTGAAATTAAACATAAAAATGATTTCAGTATTTACATTAGTCGGACTATTGTCCTCAACTTTGTCGCCATATTTGTCACAACGTTTCGGCCGTTGTACGCTCCGGCCTTCTTCAGGTGGTTGGAATTTCGAACTGAACCCTTTATTTTGATCACTGGGGTAGACTGTTCTAGTTCCACGAGCCATGTTTGATGGATGTCAGTTATCAGTTATCTCCTGCTAATTTTCCCTCTGAAAGTTCTTCACTGCCTTAACCGGGGATTGAACTCACACTCTTTGGGTCTGTCAGGCCGGAGCGTACAACGGCCGAAACATTGTGACAAATATGGCGACAAAGATGAGGACAATAGTCCGACTAATGTAAGTACTGTACATAATACCTCATCTCAGAAATATAGACAGACCCAAAAATGATTTCAGATTGCACTTCTGGGAATTTTCAGTCCATCACTTTTCAAACTTAGTCGAGGCTGTCATTTTGAGCATCAAATATTGAAGAGCTGCGACAGGAATCCTCATGCTTGTAATAATGTATTTCTAGAAAGTGATTACCCTGTAAAAACTGCACCCATAGAAGACAGCTGTAAATGGAATGAGCAACAAAGTGTGCGACATTTCCAAATCTGTAGATTCAAAAAGTGGCAGTTGCGTCTAGGGGTTGGGGTTGTAGGAAGGTGGCATGGGGGAGGGAGATTTTGGCAATACTGTTCAAAAATGTTATTTATGAATTAGTCTGCTGACAAATATGCTCGTGCTCTTACTTGGCCAATTACCAAAGCAGCCATTAATTCCAATATGCCGCATTTAGTTTCTTAATTCTTTTGACTCTTATATATTGTCAACTCAACCCCAGATATTTATCTTTTTTTTTTCTCAACACATATTAGATCCAGTGTTAAGACAAAAAGAAAACACACCCCTGGGGTCATATTTATTTAAAAAAATTCTACTTGGAGATTAAAATGCAGATTTTAATTACATTCATAGCATTTTAATCTAGATATTCCTAGATCACATAAAATGCTAAAAACAGAAATTTTTTTAACTATGATGAAAAATAGAATGATCTATTTTTAATTTAATTCATATAAATTACATTATGATAAATTTAAAATTGCATTTTTTTTTGTTTTGTTTTATATAAAATATTGAAAACATTGACCTCTATGCTACCAATTTCTGCCACAAGGGTTTCATCGGGCAGTTGGTCTAGATGTTTTTAGCTGTTCCTTTTGGTAAATATCACTTTGAATTCATCAAATTGAAATTATCAAATATCAAATTGAATTTATAAAGTATACATATAAAGGGTGTTTCACTAAGACAGATCAAAGTTAGCAGTAAATAAATCTGTGTTATTGGTGAAAATTTATTTATTTCTCTACTGGATCATGTTGTTTAAATCAAGGCAATTATGTGTGAAAAATAATATCACCCAAATATCCACCAAGGCTTTGGCGGCACACCTCCACTTGATGGTCAAAAATTTTAATGACATCTCTGCATAGTTGCTCCTCGATCTCATCAATATGCCTTATTATTTCACCCTTCAGCTGTTGAATTGTTGTTGGCTTGTTAGCATAGACCTTACTTTTGAGATGACCCTAAAGGAAGAAATCTAAAGGTGTCAAGTCACATGATTGTGGTGGCCAATTGACTTCACTCTTTCAAGAGATGATGTGACCTGGGAACTTCTCATTCAAATTCTGTTTTAACATCCATTTTTGTAATAGGCTTCAATAACTTTAACGCGTTGTTTGATTGTTAATCTTTCCATGGTTGAAATTGTCAAAGACTTAAGTTGCTAAATCTGAAAGAAAAAGAAAAAAGTCATTAGATGCTTAAACTTAATTCACATTTAAAATCGGTCCAAATTATTGGAACACCTTTTATATATATATATATATATATATATATATATATATATATATATATAATAAAAAGAAAGTAGATATTTTTATTTTTACACAATAGTGCTCAATGTAAATTTACAGAGCATTAATATTATAAATTAATTGATTTAAAATACCACCCCTTGTCTAGATGAATGGATTTCTCGGTATCCTTGGAAAGCCTCAATTATGAATCTTTGCCGTGCCTTTAACAACCGTAAATTTTAAAAAATAACTTACTCCAAAATTCACTTGATGAGGAAATGGAACTAATGTCTTTGGTTTAATAACAAAATTAAATTCAAGGGCTTTAGCTTCCATTTTTGAAACATGGTTATCACTGTGTAGCGAAAAAACCATATTTTAAATCAATTAATTTATAATATACACACACATAAGACAAAACTAGGCAAAGCAACAATAAGGCAAAGAATTCACAAACTAAGAATGGTGTTAATGCACAAAAGGGTTACAGGCAAGTGCTCGCAGCATTCTGACTTCAAAACAAGAAAGAATGAAAAATATGGCAGAAGAGACCAAAAAATGGTTTCTCAAGAAATCCTAGCATGCATCTGTATGATTTGTCTATAAATTTGGGTATGGGAAGATGTTTTTAGAAATCATTTCACCAGATTAGAACTAACAGGAGTCAATGCATGTCTCATTTTATGCTAAAATAAACTTTGAAAGTTGTTTAATTTAGAGTTCCTTTGATTCTATTTCAAACAATAGTCAGATTTTTACACACTTGATTTAACAAGCTGAGGTTTTAATCACTAAATTCTAATTCAAACTATGGTTTGAAACTAAGCAGAAAAGCTCTTGTATCCGCAAACTAATGACAGGCTGAAAACCAAGTGGCTTAAATGAGTTGCCAGATAACAGGATGCTGTTAGTGAAGCACATGATCAGTTACTTGTTTAATTGGTGAACTTTTTTGAGCGCCATTTCTTTCTTAATGAAAGGCTCCCAAATGGTATTCACTTTTATGCTAGGTCTAGTGAGGATGTTGTCAGTGCCTAACATATGTGCCGAGTGTTTTGCATTTCTTATCCTCCAATGTTGTTCTCTATAATAGAGTTATTGAATTTAGACTTCTTTGATTCTCTGACAAACACAGTTTGAATATTTGCACACTTGGTTTAACAAGTTGTTAACGAATTGACACTGAAAACTAAATGGGCCACGTGAATTGCCAGTTCACAAAATACTGGATTAGTGAGGCACAACATCAATTATTATTTAATTGGTGAACTTCCAGGTTTATTTGTAATCTAATTTGAATAAGGTATATTTAGGCAGCAAGTATCCATCCAAACAAGTTTGATTAAAAAGAACTGACAAGGTCAGTCTAATTTTTTATTGCATTTTCCCAATTTTCAAATATGGTGTTGTGTATTGGGATCAAAATGGTGGACAAACTGTGTGAAGTCCATGTTTGTGTTGCTGTTTGTTCAAGTACTTTCAACCATCTCAGTCATTTTCAAGAACCAATTATGTGCACACACACACACACACACACACACACACACACATATATTTAGTTCTTTAACTTTGTTCTTTATTATCACTTAATTGATTTAATTATTTAATTAATATATATTTTTTAGATATTTTTATATTTTAATCTTAATTAACTTTAATTTATTGATGTCAATTATTATTATTATTAATTTGAAATTTCGATGATTATAATGTGATGAAACTAATATGACACAAATATTAGACACATGATTGTATCTATTTTAAGTCTGATTCCTCTATTTTAACTTGTTCAGCCTGTAAAGAAAAAAATAATAATTTCTAGGTCACCCTATCGACTCATGTTTAATTTTTCCGTCTTTCTTTTCTTTCCCTTCCTCTCTTACTCTCTCCTTCTCTCCACCCCCCTCAACCTCTCTCTTTCTCCTTTCACCCCTTCCACAAAATCTTTTAAAACCTTATATTGAAATTTTTTATTTTCTTTCTTCCTCTTTTAATATAAAACTTTTTCCCTTTCCTATTTTTCTTTCTCTCCCTCTTCCTTTTCTTTGAAGAAATTGACTCTATTTACTAAAAAAACTTTGGTCTGAAGTAATGAATATGTGTATATATTCATGAAATAAATTATAACCAAATGGATTTTTAAGGATCGTCTCATTATTATTATTATAATGCTCTGTTTATTATATTGAGCACTCTTTGGATTCTTTGGATTCATGTCCTCCTTGGAATTATCCCTACCAAGTATCAATATATTCAAAACCAAAAAGAATACTTTTTGATGCAGATTCCAATAACCATTACACACAACGTCATGTAGACTATTTCATATTCTCAGCTTTCCAAAGAATACCAGGATGTAGACAAAAGAATTCTGCTTGCCACACAGACACAACATTGGTTCTTGAAGATTGTGCTTCATTTAAAATGTGGTCAGTCTTTGGCACCTTATATCTCACATGATCAGTCTGTGGTGCCTTATTTAAAATGTAGTTAGTCTTTGGCATCTCATATCTCACATGATCAGTCTGTTGTGCATTATTTAAAATGTAGTTAGTCTTTGGCACCTTATATATCACATGATCAGTCTGTTGTGCCTTATTTAAAATGTAGGTAGTCTTTGGCACCTTATATATCACATGATCAGTCTGTTGTGCCTTATTTAAAATGTAGTCAGTCTTTGGCACCTCATATCCAACATCCGTCGAATTTTTTTTATTTTATTTCCAATACAGTTGTGTGTTTACAAAAATCAATAACTTCCCTATGTTACTCTTAATGCTATTGTTTTTTTAAAACTCCTGCAAAGACTAACAATGAAAATATATAACTTATATTATATAAGATTTAATGGTAAAGGTAACAATAATTTTACAGCTTTGTGTGTGTGTATATATATATATATATATATATATATATATATATATATATATATATATATATATATGAGAATCACTGAAAAAACCCTTGAGTTATTCAGCTGCCATCCATAAGAAGTAGAGAATATAGCTATATGGCTAAATTTGAATGATTCCTGCAGGTCAGCCTTCTTAGATGAAGGATTGGGAATTATTATTCATTTTTCACTAGTTTTTCTTTCCTCTTCATTTCTCTTGCTTTTTATTGCAACTGCCATCCATAAGAAGTAGAAGTAGAGAATATAGCTATATGGCTAAATTTGAATGACTCCTGCTGCTTAGCCTTCTTAGATGAAGCATTGGCAATTATTATTCATATTTCACTAGGATTTCTTTCCTCTTCATTTCTCTTGCTTTTTATTGCAACTGCCATCCATAAGAAGTAGAAGTAGAGAATATAGCTATATGGCTAAATTTGAATGACTCCTGCTGGTTAGCCTTCTTAGATGAAGCATTGGCAATTATTATTCATTTTTCACTAGGATTTCTTTCATCTTCATTTCTCTTGCTTTTTATTGCAACTGCCATCCATAAGAAGTAGAAGTAGAGAATATAGCTATATGGCTAAATTTGAATGACTCCTGCTGGTTAGCCTTCTTAGATGAAGCATTGGCAATTATTATTCATTTTTCACTAGGATTTCTTTCATCTTCATTTCTCTTGCTTTTTATTGCAACTGCCATCCATAAGAAGTAGAAGTAGAGAATATAGCTATATGGCTAAATTTGAATGACTCCTGCTGGTTAGCCTTCTTAGATGAAGCATTGGCAATTATTATTCATTTTTCACTAGGATTTCTTTCATCTTCATTTCTCTTGCTTTTTATTGCAACTGCCATCCATAAGAAGTAGAAGTAGAGAATATATCTATATGGCTAAATTTGAATGACTCCTGCTGGTTAGCCTTCTTAGATGAAGCATTGTCAATTATTATTCATTTTTCACTAGGATTTCTTTCATCTTCATTTCTCTTGCTTTTTATTGCAACTGCCATCCATAAGAAGTAGAAGTAGAGAATATAGCTATATGGCTAAATTTGAATGACTCCTGCTGGTTAGCCTTCTTAGATGAAGCATTGTCAATTATTATTCATTTTTCACTAGGATTTCTTTCATCTTCATTTCTCTTGCTTTTTATTGCAACTGCCATCCATAAGAAGTAGAAGTTGAGAATATAGCTATATGGCTAAATTTGAATGACTCCTGCTGCTTAGCCTTCTTAGATGAAGCATTGGCAATTATTATTCATATTTCACTAGGATTTCTTTCATCTTCATTTCTCTTGCTTTTTATTGCAACTGACATCCATAAGAAGTAGAAGTAGAGAATATAGCTATATGGCTAAATTTGAATGACTCCTGCTGATTAGCCTTCTTAGATGAAGCATTGGCAATTATTATTCATATTTCACTAGGATTTCTTTCATCTTCATTTCTCTTGCTTTTTATTGCAACTGCCATCCATAAGAATTAGAAGTAGAGAATATAGCTATATGGCTAAATTTGAATGACTCCTGCTGGTTAGCCTTCTTAGATGAAGCATTGGCAATTATTATTCATTTTTCACTAGTATTTCTTTCATCTTCATTTCTCTTGCTTTTTATTGCAACTGCCATCCATAAGAAGTAGAAGTAGAGAATATAGCTATATGGCTAAATTTGAATGACTCCTGCTGCTTAGCCTTCTTAGATGAAGCATTGGCAATTATTATTCATTTTTCACTAGGATTTCTTTCATCTTCATTTCTCTTGCTTTTTATTGCAACTGCCATCCATAAGAAGTAGAAGTAGAGAATATAGCTATATGGCTAAATTTGAATGACTCCTGCTGGTTAGCCTTCTTAGATGAAGCATTGGCAATTATTATTCATTTTTCACTAGGATTTCCTTCATCTTCATTTCTCTTGCTTTTTATTGCAACTGCCATCCATAAGAAGTAGAAGTAGAGAATATAGCTATATGGCTAAATTTGAATGACTCCTGCTGGTTAGCATTCTTAGATGAAGCATTGGCAATTATTATTCATTTTTCACTAGGATTTCTTTCATCTTCATTTCTCTTGCTTTTTATTGCAACTGCCATCCATAAGAAGTAGACTATAGCTATATAGCCAGAATGCACAGATACTACACTAATGCTAGATAGAGACAAAGAGTAAAACTCTGGACATAGCCAGAGTGCACAGATACTACATTAAGACTAGACAAATATCAAAGAGCCACACTTTGGACCTTTGCCGTTTGCCCAGATACAACATTACTCTTATACAATGGTCCAAGTATTATGACTTAGGAAGTAGAAAAAAGTGCACAGATACTAGATTGATCATAGGCAGAAATACTGATTCCTACATAAATATTCCGATCATTATTAACAAGCACTATGTATATTTATATATTCAAAAGCTCGTATATGAAAACTTTATAAGTCAGAACCTTACAAAATATGGGTCAGCATTTTTGATGGCATGTGTAAACTATTTTTCTTTTATAATTGGATTTGGAAACATGACATTTATGAGTCTTACTCTGGCACAAGGCTAAATGAGTGGGTAGAAAGGGAAGCAGAATTGGGAGTGAGGAAATATTTGCATCAAGCTTCTACTATCTACTTTAACATCAGATTTTCAAAATCCTGGCTTTTCATCAAGTCATGTCCTGGGTAATGAGCAGTGGTTTGGCAATCAGTACATTATCTCTTGGTATTACTGGTATCTCTTGGTATTACTGGTATTTTGCAACAGAATTGATAGTCATTGTCAATTGATTTCCTTCTCTTCTAGGAAATTGTTGACAACAACGACAGTTAAAATTTAGTCATTTTGGATGCAAGTTCCTGGCAGATTTAGCCACAGTCAAATATTTCTGTCTATCACTGAAGGAAAGAACTTTATACATTGTCACAGATAATAGACCATTATTAGGGCCTTCTTTCCATCTGTCTCTGATAAATAATCCCATAAAGAGATTAACCTCTTGGATTATCTCATAAAGTTTACCATGGATGTTTGATTTATTAAAGTTCTTGACAATATTCCCAGAGACACAATATTCCAGGGTATTAATACTTTTATTTTTATTTATTTATTTTTTTTTTTTTTTGGTACATTCCATTAAAAAATATCAGACATTTGCTAATGAACAGGAAAAATACACAACTTCAAACACTTCTTCAGAATAATTTTTTGTCATTATATTTTCAGAACTTTCCTGTTTGGTACCTAGACTTTATGAATTTAAGTGCAGTACTAGATTGGCAGTTAGGTCTCATGATTTTACAGTTGAAATGGCTGTGGAACTTTCTTCCGGCTACTTGCTTTCCAGCTAAAAATTTAAATACAATATCAACGATCATCGCCTGTCTCCTTGATTGCTTTTCTTTGATTGTTCTCACTCCTTAATGTTTTTGTTTTTCTTATTCTTTTACACTCAGTAACCACTTGTGTCTCAGTAGCTTTACTGCCTTACTTGGGGTGAAACGATTAAAAAATTCTTTCCCAAGAAGCCATGTCAATTCACAAATAATAAATAAAAAAGCAATCCCTGTTGTAATGAACAGAAGCTGAATGAGGAAACACAAGGCAAAACAACAATGAACAGTCTGGGATACTTTTTATTTTATTTTATATATTTATTTTTGCTTTTGAAAATCGCTTCTGGGACTAATGTTCTATAAATATTTTCATGGTAATTATTCTGATGAGCATTCCTCTTTGGTACATAGACTTTATGAATTTAAGCACAATACTAGATTGGTAGCAAGGCCTCGTCATTTTACAGTTGAAATGGCTAGATGTAACCATAAGTTCTATGTTTATAGTTCCTTCTATCACACTTCTCGCTTGTGGAACCCTCTTTCAGCCTCTTGATATTCAAGTCAAATTTTATATTCAAAAATTTAAATGCAATGTCAATCGTTATCTTCTGTCTCCTTAATTCCTCTTCTTTTATTGTTCTCTCTCCTTAATAATATTTTTCTTTTTCTCATATTCTTTCACACTCAGTAACCCCCTTGCGTCTTAGTGGCTTTATTGCCTTGCTTGGAGAGAAATGATTCAAATTTAAATACAATGTCAATTGTTATCTTCTGTCTTCTTAATTCCTCTTCTTTTATTCTTCTCTCTTCTTAATAATGTTTTTTTCTCATATTCTTTCACACTGAGTATTTCCCCCCCTTGTGTCTTAGTGGCTTTATTGCCTTGCTTGGAGAGAAATGATTCAAATTTAAATGCAATGTCAATCGTTATCGTCTCTCTTCTTAATTCCTCTTATATTGTTCTCTCTCCTTAATAATGTTTTTCTTTTTCTCATTTTCTATCACACTCAGTAACCCCTTGCGCCTTAGTGGCTTTATTGCCTTGCTTGGAGAGAAACGATTAAAATTTAAATGCAATGTCAATCATTATCTTCTGACTTCCTCTTCTTTTATTGTTCTCTCTCCTTAATAATGTTTTTCTTTTTCTCATATTCTTTCACACTCAGTAACCCCTTGCATCTTAGTGGCTTTATTGCCTTGCTCGGAGAGAAACGATTAAAATTTAAAAGCAATGTCAATCATTATCTACTGTCGTCTTAATTCCTCTTCTTTTATTGTTCTCTCTCCTTAATAATGTTTTTCTTTTTCTCATAATCTTTCACACTCAGTAACCCATTTTGTCTTCGTGGTGAAACGATTAATAAATAATTATATTGCAATCACGTGCAGCATCAACGCTGGTTGTCTTTACCCCTCCATTCTCATATCTTTCAGAATATTTTTCTGCAGCTTGCACAATCTACCACTTCCTGGCATGAATGCATCTATCTGATTGCAGATTTGATTTGACTGGCCAAGCATGAAATCTAACAATTATCTGTAGATAAACTCTTGCAGACAGTACCAGCAAGCAACACACACATGTCTTTGGTTCCTTCCCAAATCTGGACAATCACTTTGTGCATATATACATCATTATTACGAGATCTTTTTCCTGGGATATGTCTGTTAGCCCCACTTTGATCACTTCACAAGTTGGTGTGAGCCATTTCCTGCTTGATATCACTGTGTACAACACAAAAAAAAACTTTATCACTGATTGGCTATCTTGTTTGTGGACTCTCTGCTGTCATTATTCCTGACAGAGGTCACCAGTTTAAACCAAACCTTTTAGGCTTCTGCAAATGCATTTATACTACTGTGTATCATCCAGAGGAAAACAGGACAGTGGAAAAGAAACCCCCTTTAAGAATAGCAATGAAATATACTGACTGACTGGAACCCTTGCCCATTTTCCTCTTGGTGGAAAGCAATATCAGATGTTCATCTTTGGAAATGGTATATCGCAACACACTTATATCAAGCCAATTCTCCTTAAAACCACCACAACATGATTTTGACATTGCTTCCTTTGTAGACCAACTCACAGCTAAAATTGCCAAGATGACCAATTTGGCTTATAAACATCTAAACCAAACTCAGAAATTGACTTACATTCAGTGTTTTTGTACAAGATATGTTGATTTCTCAAGAGTAGAAATGATTGCAAAAGTTTTCCCCCTCCCCCTTTTTAGGACCCAAAATGCATGCTGGGATATTTTTCTTAGCCAATAAAATTGGGGATGGCTTGCATTTTGACATGACTCTATCCAGATCTGCCTTAACTAATAGACATAACTACTGCATTTGCTTGTCTGACCTTGATTTTGTGTACAAACACCAACTTATAGTTTGTGAATTGTTTTGCCTTCTGACTTGTATGATTTGCAACTCTTTTGTTTGCTTTGCTTTGTGCATGATTCTTACTGTTTCATTTTTTATTTTAACTCTTTTCTTTTCATTATTTACGTTATTCGGACTATTGTCCTCATCTTTGTCACAATATTTATTACAACGTTTCAGCTGTTGTACACTCCGGCCTTCTTCAGGTGGTTGGAATGTCTAACTGAACCCTTTATTTCGCTCACTGAGGTAGACTGTTCTAGTTCCATGTGCCATGTTTAATGGATGTTAGTTATCAGTTATCTCCTGTTAATTTCCCACTGAAAGTTCTCCACTGCCTTAACTGGGTATTGAACTCACACTCTTTGGGTCCTGTCACTGGATCTAACTAACGCCTTTATCCACTGTGCCATGTGTTCTTTTCATTTGCAAACTTTATTAACCCTAGAACAACTAACCATTGGTATATAGTACCCAGCGCAAATTTTCCTATTTTTAATTACAATTTTAAGTACCTGATTTTCTTAACTAAATAATGTTTTTCAGTTCCTATTAATGTGAACTCAAAGTACAAAGTTTGAAGTGCCTGCGTGTAAAATATTTCAAATAAAGATTTATATTTAATATCTTTTTTGTTGATATTTTCAAAATTGGATATGATATATCTATGGTTAGTAGTGGGGTAACTTTAATTGAGGGTTAGTATTCTAGGGTTAATTCTGTTTGTGTTATTTATTTTGCATTTTGACAATGTCTTCTAACTATTCAGGGAGTGAAAGAGAATGAGAAAACTTTAGTAAGACGTGAGGAAATGACAATAAAGAAACAGGTTTCAGGTAGAAGATGGCAATTGACGTTGCATTTAAATTTTTGAAGATTGTAGTTATCAGGGAGGCAAGAAATTGGATAGCAGTTCCACAGGTGAGAAGTGTAAGAAATAGGACAGTTAGAATAGAAATGGCGATTGCATCAAACCAGTTCAGCAGTTAAAATGATGAAACCTAGGGAAGACTTGCATTTTGACATGACTCAGTCCAGGTCTGCCAATTGAGGCAGTTCAGGAACCGAGATGAGATTATGCTGAAGGAAAGATACACGTCAAGAGAGGTAGGCTAGCCTCACCCAATTTATGCAGGGTCGATGGAGAATTATTGCCCAAGCCTACAGGATCAGATTTGCCCTGTATAAAAACGGCCTTGTGTCACATCCTACACTGTGGGGAGGTGAGGTAAATAACCTCAGTCCAGATTTCTTGCATGACTGTTACAGTTTCATCTTTTTGACCATTTTTTCTTTTCCATTGCAAGCTTTATTAATTCTGTTCATGTTATTTATCTTGCATTTTGACAATGGCTTCTAACTCATAAAGGTGCAGCTAGAACATCTTCCATACAGCTACCTCACAAGGTTTTGAAGACATCCAAACTTTTATAGAGTCTAGGTAAAAAAAAATCTCAGATAAGCTATAACTTGCTTTTATGGATGTTGAATATTTGGAAACGGATTCCTCAAAAACATTTCCATCTCCTATATCTTTATCATTTCACCCCAAGGCAAGGCAATAAAGCCACTAAGATGCAAGGGGTTGCTGAATATGAAAAAAAGAATTCATTATTAGGGAGAGAGAGAACAATGAAAGAACAAGAATTAAGAAGACAGAAGACAACAATTGACAATGCATTTAAATTTTTGAAGATCAAAGTTGACTGCAAAGCAAGAAGCCGGAAGAGAGTGCCACAGGCGAGAAGTGCGAGTGAAGAAACAGAATAAAATCTAATTGCATAAAATTTTATGATTACATCTAGCAATTTTAAACTGAGAAAACGAAAACATTATTAAGGAAAGCGAACCATAAAAGAACAGTAATTTTTTTCTTACATGAATTTTCATTCTGTATGAGGCCAAAGAGTCACTTGAAAAAGTAATTGTCTAGAGGCAAAGCTTATGAAGATATGTGGGGAAAATAATGGTTAACACTTGAACAAGTGAAGATTGTAGTGATCAGGGAAGCATCATCTTGGGAGTCAATGCCAAGTAGCAGTTCATGGGAAGAAGCTTTTCGAGATGAACTTATATCTCATCACCGGAATACGAAGGGAATGAGAGTGGTTCACTGCAATGGGTGGCGTATGAAGCGTCTTGGCTGTGAAGGTTATAAACTGGTGGAACTAAGGAATGTAGTTCGCCTGAAAACTTTCCATGGAAATAGCAATAGAGATTTGAAATGTTTGGTTTGTGCGATAGGGTTTATAAGGTGAAAGATAATTCATCACCCACAAGGCCGTGTAGATGCTTTTGGACTCTATCAAGACTGGAAAATGAAGATTGTGCAGCTCCTACCCATATATAATGAAGAAGGCAGAAGATAACTAAAAGTAAACCTTGCTTTTTTTTCTGGAGACATTTTCCTCCAAAACCTTTCCATCTCCAATATCTTTCTTTTTCTTTTCTAATCATTTCACCCCAAGAAAGGTAATAAAGCCGTTAAGAAACAAAAACCAAGGTTTACTACTCCCAAAAGGTTAAAAGTCTGTATTTTTCAAACTGACTCTTGGGATTTCCGTCTGTTTTTTTGGACTTTGGCGATCATGGCTTGCCACAATTTCCTGTTCTTTGTAGCTCTTAATAAATTTTGTCTTTTCGTTATCTCTCCTAAACCTTGTTCTGCCATCCATTTATTCAAGCTCATTCTTTGTCTGTATGCCGTGTCCCTCCAGGACATAGCCAATCATGGCTCTCCACAATTTCCTGTTCTTTGTAGCTCTTAATAAATTTTGTCTTTTCGTTATCTCTCCTAAACCTTGTTCTGCCATCCATTTATTCAAGCTCATTCTTTGTCTGTATGCCGTGTCCCTCCAGGACATAGCCAATCATGGCTCTTCACAATTTCCTGTTCTTTGTAGCTCTTAATAAATTTTGTCTTTTCGTTATCTCTCCTAAACCTTGTTCTGCCATCCATTTATTCAAGCTCATTCTTCGTCTGTATGCCGTGTCCCTCCAGGACATAGCCAATCATGGCTCTCCACAATTTCCTGTTCTTTGTAGCTCTTAATAAATTTTGTCTTTTCGTTATCTCTCCTAAACCTTGTTCTGCCATCCATTTATTCAAGCTCATTCTTCTTCTGTATGCCGTGTCCCTCCAGGACATAGCCAATCATGGCTCTCCACAATTTCCTGTTCTTTGTAGCTCTTAATAAATTTTGTCTTTTCGTTATCTCTCCTAAACCTTGTTCTGCCATCCATTTATTCAAGCTCATTCTTCTTCTGTATGCCGTGTCCCTCCAGGACATAGCCAATCATGGCTCTCCACAATTTCCTGTTCTTTGTAGCTCTTAATAAATTTTGTCTTTGGCAACTAGTCTAGAGATGGTATCTTGATAAAAACATCTGTCCCCAACAGCCTGGGCCACACATAGGGATGTGTCAGCCAGTAAAAAACACACAATGACTGAAATTCTTAAGTCATGTGAGTTATACAATCTGTTGAAGGGAGAAATAATGTCATTTTCTTCTTCTGTATGCTGTGCCCCTTCAGGATTTTGGCGATCATGGCTCTCCACAATTTCCTGTCTTAATAAATTTTGTTTTTTGTTATCCACCTAAACCCTGTTCTACCATCAATTTACTGAAGCTTACTAGGTAGGTTATGCATTGTTTTCCTTTCCCCCCTCTTGCCTTCAATCTATCCTGTGAGTCCCAAATTTTCCAAGCCCTCTTTCCTCATGTGCCCTAGAAATTTCAATGCTTTTTGTTTCTATTCTCTCTAAAATTTTGTCATTGTTCACATGTTCAGTCCATGGTATTCTCAGCATCCTTCTGTAGAACCACATTTCTGTTGCTTCAAGTCTCTTCATCTGTGATGAGATTGTCTAGCATTCACTGGCATATAGGAGGACTGATACTACATGACAGTTCAGTACTGTTTTCTTTGTTTCTGACAAAATTTTCCTGTTTCTTAATATTTTGCTCAGCTTTTGGGAGGCATCTTTCACTATTCCACACAAATCTTGGAATAGGTACGCATAAAAGAGAATTTATTACTTTTTCTGTTGTCAAGAAGATTTCATAAAAATCAATTGTTAAATTTCCTGATGGAAAACAAAATATCTATCACCAAAAATATTCTGATCACATTTTCCCAGTTGGGATGGTGGTGGGTAGTAAATTGAAAAATAAAGCAATCTCCCCTGAACAACCCAGCACTCTTTGGCCTCTCAATCAAAATAACACCTCACAATCATTCATTGAAAAACATTGATAGGAATAGGTATAAATAGATTTAATATGATAACAGAGAGAGTTCTAGTCAGACCTATGATTCTAATCAATATGTATTGTAAGATTTTCCTTCCAATAACAGAATTATTTCAATTCAAACCAAACTGTCTACTGCGACAAATATGTCAAAGAATCAAGATTGGTATTGATGGCAGAGGGCATAATCAAAGACCATTCTTCACCCATATCTTTCCTTATCCACTGATGTTAAGTGGGTCGATCTGAATATAAGGTTTCCTCTTTTATTATGTTGATGGTATGACAGCAGATTTAGACCTTCCCACCAATAACCCATCATTATCTTTCTTTTTCTTTGCCTTGTTGCAGATAGCAGCTATGTGACAGTCAAGCAAAATGATACCTGACTCTTGCAGTTAAATTTTCATTGCACCAAAATATTCAATGAAAATATATTCTTTTTGTATAAACCATTTTCTGAAACAATGTATCAGTGAAAGAAGAAAATTAAAAAAATGCAGCAAATGCCCGATTATCATTTTTGATCTGACTATATTTCTGAAATGAGATATTGTAATTATTTACACTATTTACATTTTTCAGATTATTGTCCTCATCTTTATTTTCACATTCACAATATCTCAACCGTTGTATGCTCCTGCCTTCTTCAGGCAATATTTGTTTGAATTTTAAACTGAACCCAGAATAGTCACTCTGTTGGCGTTTCTGAAGATTGGTTTGATGATGTTTATAAAGACATTCTACCCATGTTTATTTTGTGAAATGGGCTGACATATAACATTCACATTCTTGGATCACTCAGTAAAGTCACTAAGAATCTGTTGATATTGTTTTTTTAAATTTTGAACCAAACTCAGATTCTTAGTAACTTTACTTAGCAATCACTATAAACCATGTCTGTGTGTGTGTATTCTATTTATGCATGTTCACATTTCTCAACTAATTTCAATGAAATTCTACACAGATGTTGCAAATTTACTAAAATAGGTCAAGACCAACTTTTCAATCTCCAGGACACCTTGGTTTGGTAGAAAAATCAATAAAACTGAAGGTGGCTACGACCTTTTGCAAAAACCAAGTCAAAGTTACACATGAACAAAATTTTTACTAGATGAGCTGATGTTCTTTGCACTTAATGTAAAACATAGCTCGTTATGAGGTTTACGTAAGTACTTGATAGTTTTCCTGCAACATTGCAACTTGATACTTTTCCCGCAACATTGCTACTTTTCCTGCAACTTGATACTTTTCCCGCAACATTGCTACTTTTCCCGCAACATTGCAACTTGATACTTTTCCCGCAATGTTGCAACTTGATACTTTCTACGACCTTTTGCAAAAACCAACTTTTCCTGCAACATTGGCTGCACACAAAAAATGCAAAAAACTGAATAATCAGGTTTTTTATACTACTTAAAATAAAAAATTGGATAATTTCCTCATTTTTTATCTGATTTTCTTCAAACCTGTCTCGAAAAAATTGCCATCATGCAAAAAACAAGATACAGTTGTTTGAGTGTTACTCAATTCCCCACGTATAAAGAAAAACTGTTCAAAAGCTCATTTTTCAGCCGTAACTCCCTGGTTTATCATTCGATGCTTTCCAAATTTACAATGTAAATTACATATGACATACAAATTGTCTTGTGTGAATGTTTCATTTACATTACTTCAGTTAAGGGGACGAAATCTGTGACGAACTACGTCTAAAATCGGCCTTTGCCATTTAGCCAATGGTTTCTTCATACGATTCCATCCTAAATTGGCATTCAAACAAACTTGATGCAAAGATTGTTTGAGAAGGATTAATGAAGTGTTAAAAGGGGAAAATTCCTGAAGAACCTCTTATTAATCTTACCTTTACAGTAAATATGCAAAGAGTGTTGGGGGGGGGGGCATGCATGTGTTTTCACTTGCAGTTGAATCCAGCTCTGACGCTTCATCCCTGTTTTTGTTTGATTATTAGATTTGTGAATGATGCCATACTACATTATTTACATTATTCGGACTATTGTCCTCATCTTTGTCGCCATATTTATTACAACGTTTCGGCCCTTCAGTATCTGTCTATATTTCTGAGATGAGGTATTATGTACACTATTTACATTATTCGAACTATTGTCCTTATCTTTCTTGCCATATTTATTCCAACGTTTCATCCGTTGTACGCTCCAGCCATCTTCAGGTGGTTGGAATGTCGATCTGAACCCTTTATTTCGCTCACTGGGGTAGACTGTTCTAATTCCATGTGCCATGTTTAATGGATGTCAGTTATCAGTTAACTCCTGACATCCATTAAACATGGTACGTGGAACTAGAACAGTTTACCCCAGTGAGTGAAATAAAGGGTTCAGTTCGACATTGCAACCACCTGAAGATGGCTGGAGCGTACAACAGCCAAAACCTTGTAATAAATATGGCGACAAAGATGAGGACAATAGTTCGAATAATGTAAATAATGTACATAATACCTCATCTCAGAAATATAGACAGATACTGAAAGGCCAAAACGTTGTAATAAATATGGCGACAAAGATGAGGACAATAGTTCGAATAATGTAAATAGTGTACATAATACCTCATCTCAGAAATATAGACAGATACTGAAGGGCCGAAACGTTGTAATAAATATGGCGACAAAGATGAGGACAATAGTTCGAATAATGTAAATAGTGTACATGATACCTCATCTCAGAAATATAGACAGATACTGAATGCCATACTATTTGAAAGTAACGGCCATAGGAAATTTTGTCAATATCTAGAACATTTAAAGAATTTAACCCCGAGCAATGACCACACAAGGAGGTTTTATCAATAAAATTCCTTTATTTAAAAACAATCAAACACTTGCAAAGGACATACTGTATAAAGGATATGGAGGGTATTAGTATACTATTAACTGAGTATACCAATGAATGATGCATGCAAGTGGGGACACAGGCGGACATTTCTAGACGGGGGGAGGTATACAGTGGGTGCAGTTATACAATTGCAAAAATAAATCAACCGCTCTCTCGAGTGGTATACACATTCTGATACTTACCAGTCACTGGGACACGTCCCTGTGCTGGTAGTATCGCAGCCATGACTAGCTTGGACTGGCAGTGACCAGCTATGACAAGCTAAGCCCAGTTATGACTAGCTTAGGCCAGCTTGGACAAGCTATGACCAGCTAAGATCAGTGGCCTGAGTGAAGACATTCAAGTCCCCATGTTAAAAACTGACCTTGTGTCACAAGTCAAGTAAATCTCTGCTCTCTCGAGTGGTTTGTAACACATCTATTTATCATCACTCAGTTGCATCTCTGTATTTTGGCAGAGTGCGCTCAGGGGTGACTCCATCAAAGGACAGAGTCACAACTGAGAAAAGGTGCTCAGACCTGGAGAACAGTTGCCTTAGGCCAGGCCCTCTCATTGCACCAGAGAGTGTGATTGGTGCTCGCACCAAGACCAGTGCAATTGACAGTTGCGGAGGCTGCGGGCAATTTTTGTTCCTAGCCCATGTGTACGCGCTCGGGTCCCCACCTTAAAAACTGACCTTATATCACATCTTGTCTTTGTGGGGAGACAGAGTAAATACCATGTGTAAATTACTCACTCGAGTAGTTTGTAACACGTTTCTTATCAACTCTCAGTTGCATCTTTGTCTTTGGGCAGAGTGTGCGCAGGGGTGGCTCTGTCAAAGGACAGAGTCGCAACTGAGGAAAATTATACTGAGAGGTGCCCAGCCCTGGGGGACAGATACTGGAGGCTGCACCCTCTCGTTGCACCAGAGAGAGGGTTTGGGACTTGCACTGAGGCCAGCGCAACTGACGGTTGCAGGGGCGTGGGCAGTTTTTGTTCCTAGCCTGGGTGCACGCACATGGACTCCCCATATTAAACCGACCTTGTGTCACAACTTAACCTAGTGGGAGAGTTGAGTAAATACAAATTACTATGAAGTAGTTTGTAACACGTTTATTTATCATCTCTCAGTTGCATCTCTGTCTTTGGGTAGAATGCGCTCAGGGGCAGCTCAGTTGAAGGACAGTCACAATTGAGGAAAATCACACTATGAGGCACCCAGCCCCGGGGAGCTGCTCTTGGGCTTTGTACAGGCTCAACATTATTATAAAAAGAAAAATATTATATTTAAGCCCTGTTGACTTTGACATTGAGCCCTAAGTTTGTTTTAAGCTTTTGGATTCTATTCTGATTATATTTGCCGTAAAGAACATTTACTACCTAAATACACAGAATATATATATATATATATATATATATATATATATATATATATATATATATCCTCTTTGGAATTTATGTATATATATATTGACCACTAATTTTATCAATATATATATATATATATATATATATATATATATATATCGGTTTTGTAGTGCGTATTCAATTTATGTAACATAAATCATTCAAACGAAAAACAAATACTGAAGCTAGTTATATGGCGAGAATCCCTCTCACAAACAATATTTAATAATAAATTACAACCAACTTCGAATCTGTTAATGAATGGTGTGATCCTTGTTCATTAATTCCGGGCTTATCTGGTCTTATTTTTTTGTACGAGCCAGCTTTCAGTTGTTCCGAACGACCATCCTCAGGTAGACATATTAGTGTGTTTTTGTTAAACTCCGAATAGTAATGCGACATCGAAAGATATTGTGGTCCGAAAGAGTGCTTTTTTAGTAATGAGATATTGTTAAATGTAAGAATAATTTTGGAGCGCTGCAGACACAACGCTGAGGTTGAATTTTTTTAAATTTGAAAAATGTGCGTTCTTGTACTGGAGAAAAGTGGCATGAACTAAATTGTTCAATAATAATAGTATTGTTTACCAAAAACACACTAATATGTCTACCTGAGGATGGCCGTTCGAAACGACTGAAAGCCGGCTCGTACAAAAAAATAAGACCAGATAAGCCCGGAATTTATGAACAAGGATCCCACCATTCATTAACAGATTCGAAGTTGGTTGTAATTTATTATTAAATATTGTTTGTGAGAGTGATTCTCGCCATATAACTAGCTTCAGTATTTGTTTTTCGTTTGAATGATTTACGTTACATAAATATATATATATATATATATATATGTTGTGATGGCAACAAAGACTTGTTGCCACTTTTGTAATGTTATCAAATATTTGTTGTCACTTTCATAATGCTCATTGCAGTAGAGACTTTGTAATCGCAGATACAACTATAATAACACTTGCACGATAATACTTGCTTGAAAAGTAACCCCTGAATAGTGACCCAAATAGTAATCCATGTAGTGAACACTTAGACGCCACACTAATTCCCATATATGCATTTCTTTTACCATCGTGTGATCTACTTATTCAAAATGGGATCACCTGTGTTTGCTCTGTCTCTCACAAGCACACACGCACACACACACACACACACACATATATATATAAATAAATAAAATATTCAAAAGTCAAATCCAAGAAGAGAGCTGAGTGTATAAATAAAATTCATAGTAAAAAAAAAAACTCTTAAAATCACATTAAAGATGGCAATAAATTTATTTCAACAGATAATTTTTACCTATGTATGGATGTATGTATGAGAATGCTGAAAAGTCTTTAGCTTGACTAGGCAGCCATGCCACCAAATTCTGATACTTTAAAATGTTTTCCTCCTCGCTTCTATCACTTGAGCTGATTTATTCTTATTACAAAACACAACTTTATTTTTTTTAAACTCTTTTTTTTTATCTCTTTATATTTTTACCCCTCATTCTACTTCCACCCTGTAAACACAACACACACCATGTGTACACTGTTTAACATGGAGGACGTAAGTCATCTAAAAGAAAGAAAAAAAAAACGCTTTTTTTAAGTCTTCCTTTCAGAAGATACAAGTGGAACATTGATTGAACCTTTTTCTGACTTGATTGACCGACGCAAGAGAAAAACACTTGCTGAAAATTGAGGTCACATCTATTTAAAGCTTCAGCCATGAGGGTGTTTCGATTATTTTTGGGACAAACATTTTTTATAAGCTGATAATTATTTTCATCTTCCATGGAGTTCTTTTGGGGTTTTTTTTATCATGTCATCCTGAGCAAAGTGGGAATGCCACTAGTACACAGGGGGTTACAGCAAATGAAAGTGAAAGAGAAAACTGAGAATAGGGAAGATTTAGGAAAGGACAAAAAAAATGAAGATGTTCGAGAAGACGGAAGACTGCGATTGACATTGCATTTGAATTTTTGAAGATTGTAGTTATCAAGGAAGTAAGTAAACGGAAAGGAGTTCCACAGGTGGGAAATGCAAGAAATGCAGAAACTGTTGGAGTAGAAGTAGTGGTTGCATTTAGCTATTTCACCAGTAAAAGGGTGGGACCTAGATGCCAATCTAGTAGTCTGCAAGTGATGTGGTTTCTGCTATTGGTGCAGTTCTTAGTGATTCTGTAGTGCCAGTCCACAAATGTTCATAGAAGGATGATCTTTGTCAAGACCTTCAGGCTTCCCTTGCTCAAAGTCTTTTTTAATAATTGATCTTAGAAAGTGGTTGTATATAAAGGTCAGTAACTCTTGAAATAATTCCTGACCACTGACTTACTACTCTTATTACAGGTGAGGAGTACGAGAAAAGAAACTGTTTGAGAAGAAGTAGTGGTTGCATTTAGCTATTTCAACAGTAAAAGGATGGGACCTAGATGCCAGTCTATTAACACTCTTAAATTCATGTATTCGAGACACGATGGAAAAATCTTGTTAGAGCAGTTGCCATGAAAATAGTTGTAGAAAAGACAGAGGGAAGCCATATCACATTGGTGAGAATAACTGAAGTTGAGATACCAGGTCAGGATCGATTACATTGCAGATCCTTCTTTGGATTTTGTCAAGAATCTCGATATATACAGCAGAAGCACCCGACCAGATATGGCAACAGTGTTCAATGCACAGTTGAATGGTAGATTTGTAAATGTGCAAGATGGATTCTGATGAGAAAAATCTTCTGGCACAACACAGTGACCCAACTTTCCTTGCAGTAGATGCAGCTATTATTTTGATATAGTCATCCCGCTTCATGTCAGTGGAAAACACGAGGCCAATTAGGTGTTGAGTGTTGCTCTTGATTCATCCTCATTTTCTTTGTATTCCATTTGTAAGGTGGAAGTTCTACCTGGCTTTTTCCCAAGAATTGCCAATTTGTGAAAAAATCTCCCTCAAGTTAAGACTCGATCTTTATCTTCCCTACTTGTCTTCATGATCTTTGCTCACTACAACTTCCGCTTACATTCATATCACACACCTCATTCAGCAGCCCCCTAGCTTGAGAGGCTTTCAAAACTTGTATTTGGGGAACTCTAGTATTTAAAAAAAATTACTTGCCTTGCTTTTGTTTATTTCTCTGCAAACAGAGATTGAATTTCAAACATGAGAAGAGCGGCACCTTCTGTGGATTGATCTCTAACATGAAATAAATCATTGGCAATAGATTCTTTTGTATTTTCTCCATGTGACTGGGTTGGATTGTGTTGCTCAACTGGTAACGATGTTAGAATTTTACTGAAAGGTTTGAGATGGAGTCAATGAATTGGATTGGTAGATTTTATGATAGATCAACTCTGGTTATGTTATTTAATATTGAAATCAGTTTTATCTATTAAACTTCAGTCCATAGGTCATTTATACGGGATTATGTTGGTAAATATTAATAAATTATAATAGAAACTATACACAAATATTAACTGTTCATATTTGAGTCTATAAATATTAACTTGTTTTAAAGTTAGGTAAATATTGGTTGTTTATATGTTTACTAATAAGTAAATATTGGTTTTATATATATATATATACATACATATATATTATTTTATATATATATATATAATATAATATAAAAAAACATTCTTGCTCTGTCTTGTACATTGAGCTCTACCTGGATTTTATCCTCTTTGAAAAATATATATATATATATATATATATATATATATATATATATATATATATATAGGTAACTATACTCGTGTCGAAAAACCTTCGAACTCTTGATTTAACAATAGCCAAATCAATCTCGAAGGGAAAAAAAGGTTTTAAAAAAGAAAGAGCCAGGAACATGAAAGTCTGTCGAAAATAATCACACAGATACAGGTTCAAGGACCAAAGAAAAAACCCCGATACGAGTAAACAACTAACTAAAGAGCTCAATACAAACGTAGAGCAAACCTAGTCAAACCTAATGAGCCAGACAAACCTACCAAGGTTTCACTTAGGCAGATCGTCAGGGTCGGCTGGTCGATCTGCCTAAGTGAAACCTTGGTAGGTTTGTCTGGCTCATTAGGTTCGACTATATATATATATATATATATATATAGAGTTTACAAAAAACTAGGTAATCTGTATGGATAGACCAAAGGAGGATAAAATCCAGAGAGCTCAATGTAAATCAGAGCTAATAATTTAAATAAAAACAGACCACTTTAAGGTTCCATATAATAAATTATTTCACCACAGCCCTTTTAAAGGACCGCAGATCATCAGGTTTTACTTCCAAAGGTTGAAACGAAAAAT